>BSBN01000363.1:6600000-7194850 GCA_027924645.1 Cunninghamia lanceolata
CCTTTGCCTTGGTAGTACATGTTTTGGAGTATGCGATGGACAATGGGACCAGGTGTGCTGTGAACATTAGACTTGAGCTCATTATTGGATGAAGAAGGTGAAGTGGATAAAGGTCGTTGTTGTCCTAAGGAAGAACATTCATGGACAAAGGTGGTAAAACCAATAGAACATGATGGTGGACTTGAAGTGGAATCGATGGTCAATGTGAAAGGAGGATCATTAAGATCTTGCTTATGTTCATGTCGATCCAAGTTATTGGTATGATCTTTTATGATTACTTGGGGGACAAGTGTCTCATCATGACAAGTTGATGTTTGCTCATTATGGATAGGGCTAGATGGTAGATGACTAGGAGCAATGTGGATATCTTGGTCATGGATAGATATAGGATTATGGATAGGATCAAGGTGCTCATGGATAGCTTCTTCATAGGTATCATCTTGATCATAAAGAAGGTAAATGTTATGGATGGGTTGCATGGAAGTGTTTTGATCTTGAGTTGGACTAGGGCTTAATGTTTCCACATGTTTAAGATTATGCTCTTGACATACCTCTTGACTTTGGATGGAAGTGGAAGGTTCTTGAGTGGACTTGATAGGCTCTTGATAGTTATCAACATGAAGGCATGATGGCTCTTGACTTAGGCTTGTGGTTGGAGACTCTTGAATAGACTTGTTGGCTTGTAGGTCACATGATGCGCTTAAAGGGCTAGGTATGTTAATGGAAGGCTCTTGAAGAGGCTCAAGGATATGTGAACCACATGATGAGATTATAAGATTGGACATGACCTTTGGAAGTTCATTGGTAGGCTCATGAATTGGTATTTGACATGGGGGTAGTTTATTCCTATCTAGTAGCCAATGGATCACATCCTTTGCAAGTGTATGGGTGGATGGAAAATATAATGGATTTATGATAATGGTAGTTGGTGTTGGATTAGGATTAGGACTAGGATTAGGTTGAGACCTAATTGGATTGGATGGATTAGGATTTGGACTAGATGGGGGTGATGATGTGGCACGATTTCCCATTATAGGTGGGTACACCTTGTAAACAATTGAGACAAATATTGGACATTGATTTGTATTATGACCTTTGGTCCTATGGTATGCACAATAATCATGTTCATCATATGGACTTTCTTCACATGGTTTGACTTTAGGAAGTTCAATGAGTTTTGCTTCAAGCATCCTTTGTAAAACTCTCTCAGCCGCATCCTTTGGTGAACGATTAGAATGATATGGTGAGGAAGGTAATGAGGGGCTTGGTGGTTTGGAAGGTAAAGGGATCAATGGACTATGATTGGGATCACATGGTGGTGTTGGGATAGGACTTGTTGGGTCATGTGTTGGCATGGGATTGGATGGTGGAGGCCATTCTAGATTGGTATCTCCCTTGTCAAAGGTAATTAAGTCTTGCATAGGATAACTTGGGCTTGTTTGATTTATGTACAAGGGGCCACTGGGATTTGGATATGATTCTTGTTGAAAAGGTGGACTTAGGTCTATCAATGGTGCTTGGTGGTCTTGTTGAAAAGGTGTACTTGGACTTGCTTTATTTATGTACAAAGGGCTATTTGGACTTGCATGTTGTTCTTGTAATATCACTTGATGGCTTTGTGGATGGGCTTGGTAGTGCATTGGAATGGTGGTATGAGGGATTGGATAAGCTTGAGGTGGATGTTCATAGGTTGATGTGATATTGACTTGGTGGATAGGTGGATTAAGTTGATAGGAGGTGGATGGATATGACATGTGGCTATGAGGTGGATTAGGTTGGTATGGAATGGCTAAGGATTGCTGTACTTGTTGAGCTTGACTAGTGGCTAAAAGGTGTTGAACTTGGGTTACGAGGTTTTGCAGATGAGGTGATTGGCTTACGTGGGGTTGAGCTTTTTGGATGAAGAATTGTAATATTTCAATGGCGTCTTGGTTTAGGGGTTGTGATCCTTGATAAAGATTTTGGAGGAATCTTTGGAATTTGATTGTTGGGTCCTCTAGTGTAGACATGTTGTCACCAAGTGTTTATCTTAAGTCCTTTTAGCAAGTGCTTGTTTAGGGATTTGGATGATGATGTGGAATGTTTAGATGATGTGTTTAGATTGATTTGTTTGTGTTTGGTGTTCATAGCTTGATTTGGTAATGTTCAAACAAATGATTATGCATATACACACATGAATCACTCACGCAAGACACATAAGCAATTGTTGACTTTGAAAATGAAATGTGATGATTATGCGAGCACACATGGAAGACACATCAACAAGCCTAATGTGTAGTCAAGTGGGTATAGCCAATTAGGTCTTAGGCTATCTATTGCACAAGGTTGACTACGGAATTGAAAGTGAAATCCTACCACACAGCTAGGAGAAAGGGGTAACCCACCCTTCACCGTCACTTCCCAAAGGTATAAAGTTCTTTGGGGCTTAGCCAAGAGTGATAAGATTTACAACTCCCAATGAGGGTGTCTTTCGATTCAGCCTCGATTGAGGTCGTCCCTTGGAGTGGTGTGTCTCCAAGCAGGCCTCCTAAGAAGGGTATGACAAAAGCAAACCAAGTGAGCTGTCACTTGATTCACACTCGCAGTTGTTAATTTCCCCTTAGAAACTTGAAATGTGTAACAAACAGTTCAAGCACTTGTTCTTTTTAGACCCAAATCTAAATGTGATGGAAGACAATAGTTTGTTTTAGCCTAATTTTTTGATGTGAATTTGCAAACAATTGTTTATTTTAAAGCCCAAATCTAAGTGTGATGACAAACAAGTTATTTGTTTTATGCCCAAAATCCAAATGTGTGATCAAATAATGATTAGAGATGAGAGATTAGAATGAGTGCACCTCATAAAAATTGCTTTCCAAGTTGCTATTATGATTGATCCAAATGTTGCTCCAGCTCCTTTGATTCACTTATAAGTCACTGCAAAAAATAAAATGTGATTTGGTTCGCTAGATTGGAAGATATGATTTTTTTTTTCTAAAAGTCGCGCGTCAAAAATTTCTGAAAAATTAGAATCGTAGGGTCAACTTCAAATCGCCATAATTCTTTGAATACTGAACCAAATCTTTATTGTAACCACTTTTCGGAAAGCTCTCGAAGTCCTCTTTCCAACGAATCTAAGATCTCCTTTTTACAGGACCTGTGTAAAACAAAAAACCCTCTGCAACAGATCTGGTCATAAATTAAAAAAATCAGCAAAAAATTGCGCGTCAAAAATTTCTGAAAAATTAGAATCGCAGGGTCAACTTCAAATCATCATAACTCTTTGAATACTGAGCCAAATCTTTAATGTAACCACTTTTCGGAAAGCTCTCGAAGTCCTCTTTCCAACGAATCTAAGATCTTTTTTTTCCAGGACCTGTGTAAAACAAAAAACCCTCTGCAACAAATCTGGTCATAAATTAAAAAAAATCAGCAATATAAAATATCTTCAACCTACAAATCAAAGTGCATAAACCTGCAAAAATGAATGATTGATGCTCCAAGAAATCTGATCTTCACAAAAACAACTCAAACAAGAGGGTTAATCAGGGACGTGAGTCCCACCGAGCGTGCCAAAATATATATCGAAAAATTTGGATTTGTAAATGGAAATGATTCAAATAATGAAATGCATAACCTAAACCCAAATAATTCAATACCTCGAAGATGCAAAATGAGCTTGATTGATTGATCGCTTTGTTGTGTTGATTGCTCGATTCCGCAGCATAACGTTGATAAGGAGATAGATAATGGATGCAAAGGCTCTAATGATATTTCAACAGCATGTGGATACTTGAGGATCAATGCCCTTTTAGAAAATTTGACAGAATAAGGGTGCTTAAGGCTCAATGCATGCTAATGGCTTGTGAGGGGGTTGATTTATAGGAAAGGCTTGGTTCCAATGGACGGCTAGGATCAATTAGGGCTTTAGGTGAAATGGATGGATAGGATTAAGTTAGGTTTCCTTGCACATCAAGAAATTGTAGTCATATGACATGTGGCAAAGGAGGATGAGGCTTAGGTGTGCTTGTGTAGATAAATACTAAAATTAGGTTCCATTAGTTGTGCATGTGAAAGATAAAAGTTGTAACACATGATTGACTAGACAAGTGTTGGAATGTGATGAAAGATGAGTGTTTAATTCAAATAAAATATTTGAATTAGTTGGGATATGAGTTGGATATTAATTAAATAAATTAAATTTATTTAATTAATAGGATAAATGAATAAAATGGGATAAGATATGATGTGGAAATTAATTAAATAAATAAAATTTATTTAATTAATTGGGATGAGCATAGGATAAATAGGATTATGATGTGGAATTAATTAAATAAATAAAATTTATTTAATTAATTGGCTAAGTAGGATGAGAATGGGATTAAATGGGATTTTAATTAAATAAATAAAATTTATTTAATTAATTGGCTAATGGATAAATGGGATTAAGAGTGGGATTTAGGACAAAAATGGCTTATGATGTTTAGGATAATGTTTTAACAAGGTGTTGTAGGACATGGACAAAGTTGGGACAAATTTGGGTGTCTACAGTCCTCACTCTCATATTGATGACAAAACTCCTGAAGAAGCCTTCACTGGCACAAAACTAGACATTAGTCATTTAAGGATATTTGGTTGTCTTGTTTACATTCATGTACCTAAAGATAAAAGAACTAAGCTAGAACCTTCTGGGAGAAAAGGCATCTTTGTAGGCTAGAGTGAAACATCAAAATTTTATAGAATATTTATACCTGGTCAAAGACAGATTGAACTAAGTAGAGATGTGATTTTTGAGGAAGACATAGCTTTCAAAAGAGCCAAAAATTATATTGAGTTAGAAATTCAAACTTCCAACTTAGGCATAGAAGAGGATCCTACACCTGAGTTTCAGAGGGAGTATCCTGAGGAAGATGTAAACCATGAACAAATCACATCACTAGAAAATCCCAAGAAAAGACCACTTTGGGCCACCAAAACAATGGAAGAAGCTAAAAATTATGCTGCTCCATCAGGGACTTTTAGGGAAAGCACAAGACCTAAGAGATTATCTAGTTATGTAGCTTTAATGAGTGAATTCATTAAATCAGAACCTTCTAGTGCTATAGAAGCTCTTAAGCGCCAAGTATGGAAGGATGCCATGATAGAGGAGTATCAATCCATCCTGAAGAATGATGTGTGGGATATAGTACCTAGACCAAAAGGAAAATCTGTTGTTTCTTCAAAATGGCTATTTAAAATCAAACATGTTATAGATGGCAGTATAGGGAAATACAAAGCAAGATTTGTAGCCAGAGGATTTTCACAAAAGGAAGGAATTGATTACAATGAAACCTTCGCTCCAGTTGCTTGATATACATCAGTCAAGGTAGTTCTAGCTATTGCAGCAGCCAAAGGGTGGAAAGTCCATCAAATGGACGTAAAAATTGCTTTCTTAAATAGAACCATTGAAGAAGAGGTTTACTTAGAGCAACTCGAAGGATTTGAGATTCACAATGCAGGATCCCACGTATGTAAATTAAAGAAAGCTCTATATGGACTTAAATAGGCCCCCAGAGCCTGGTATGAAAGAATTGACAGTTACCTCTTGAGATTAGGCTTCTCAAAGAATGATGCAGATCCAAATCCCTAATTCAAACAAAGCAAAGGTGATATGTTAATATTGATATTATATGTTGATTATCAATTGATTACAAGAGAAAATCACCTTATTGATTAGTGTAAGAAAGATCTAGCTTCAGAATTTGACATGAAGGTTTTAGGTCTATTACACTACTTCCTTGGACTGGAAGTATGGCAGAAATTAGACTGTATTATTCTAAACCAAGGGAAGTACACATTTGATATATTAAAAGGTTTGGTATGATGGAATGTAGACCTATGTCTTCCCCCATGGAAACAAATCTTCATAAATTGAAGGAAGCAGCAGCAGATTCTCCATTGGCAAATCCCACTCTTTACAGACAGATAATTGGATCCTTGATGTATTTGGTCAATACCAGACCTGATATCTGCTATGTTGTAAATACCTTAAGTCAGTTTATGTGTGAACCCAAGGAGATACATCTTGTGGCTGTGAAGCATATAATGACATACCTTCAAGGTACTCTAAATTATGGCTTAAAATATGAAAAGGTTGACTTAGATCTACATGGATTCATAGATTCAAATTGGGCTGGAAGTGTAACTGACCGGAAGAGCACCTCCAGATGTTTTAATTTAGGGTTAGCAATGATATCGTGGATCAGCAGAAAATAGTCTTTAGTTGCTCAAAGTTCTACAGAAGCTAAATATATTGCAGCTTCTATGGCTGCTAGAGACGCAGTATGGCTTAGAAAACTGCTTGTGGGATTATTTGGTAAACCTCTAAAACCAACTATCATCCACTGCGACAATCAAAGTTGTATTAAGCTATATGTGAATCCAGTATTCCATGATAGATCTAAACATATTGAGATTCCTCATCATTATGTACATGATATGGTAGAAAGGAATGTGATTCAATTGGAGTATATCAGTACAGGAGATCAAACTGCAGATATTCTTACCAAACCACTCCTCAAGGTGAAAGTTGAATACTTCAAGAAAAATCTTGGTATGATTGAAATGTAAGATTCTAATTGATTTGTACTAATATATTAAAGATGTTTAATGTGTAAACTTCTTGTGTCATATGTGTGACTCTATCACATTATGGGCCTACCCATTCTGTGTTTATGTCTAAAAGGTGACGATCTTTGGATAATCTACACTTGTACGTAACATTATAAGGTGACGATCTTATAATGTTAGACTAATATCATGTGACTTGATATTTGTATGAATCATGGAATTATCATGATTAAGTTATGGTAGACATTATGTGACTTAATGTCAGTGCACATACCATAACTAGGATATATAAGGAGAATGTAATGTTTTCGAGATAGTATATCCTTTAGTATCGCAAGGTAGGTGATGCTATGTATCATGAGATAGGTGATACTATATATCATGAGTTATGTGATATTACATTACTTTCAATAATTCATTACAGATCAGATAATTGATATTCACAGAGATTATTGTGATATTGTTATCTTCCCGAGCTAAGAGGGAGTGTTGAGTTGTTTTTAGCTTTGATCAAATAACGTATTTATTATGATCATAATAAATATGAATATATAAGTAATATTAAATATTACTTATATATTCATACTTAATATATAGGGTATGTTAAAATAAATATCAATATAGCATGATCGAATGATATATTACCAAAGTATAAACATCGACTACATTCTAACGGTGATTAGTAATTGTTAAAGCAATGAAAAGGTGACGAAGTCACACCTGTGATAGGCATGACTCCTTGAGAAGTCACATCTATCACAGATGTGACTCCTACTGTCACTCATATATATATATATATCAACATCTTTGCCCTGTAATACCACTAAAAGACACAAAAATTGGAAGTGTATGAGAAGTGGAAATTGCATCTGAAAAATAAAAGAAAGTAATAAATTAAGTCTACAATACAAATATCCAACATTCATAAGTTATCCAAGTTAGAGATCATAAGTTTGATTTGAATTTACACTCTCAATAGTAAAGACATCTTTTCTTTCATTAAATTCTTGTTCTCCTTCATTCACAATGATTTCTTCCTTTTTATCAAAATTCTCAACCACAGGACCATTCTTTGTAGCAATTATCAAGGGTGACATATGCAACAAATCATTGCTAGGCATAACTGAGGCTTGTTTTACCATCTTTTGATCAGCATCTTTCTTTTCTCTATTTGAGACCTTAATTATATTCTTCTTACCCATTTTAGTCCACTACTAGGACCTACTTGAGCCTATTAGACTTCAAAAAGGGAACCTAGGCTCTGATACCACTTGTTGGAGTTCAGGACAACACTAAGAGAGGGGGTGAATAAGTGTTGTATAAATTCTGAAACCTTTTTACAAACTTTAGCTTTCAAGACAAAAAGAGAGAAAGACATCCTTGATTTGTTATACATATGCACATAACTGAGAATGAAGAAAGAGAACAAAACCTCATGAGCAAAGTATTAACATACACATATACAGATGAAAACAACATGAATCATGACACAAGTTTTTACATGAGTGGAAAACCATCCTGGGGTAGAGAGACTACTCCAAAACTACCTCACTAGCTTAGCTGAAAAACATGCCTCATTGGCTACATATAGGTCTCACTGACCAGGCAAGCCTCACTAGCTATAAAGAAGCCTCACTGGCTACAATACGTGTCTCATTGACAAATGTAAGGTTGCACTGACCTACAAGCCTCATTGGCATACTGTGCCTCACTGGCAAACACAATCACCATGAGAGACATATAACACATAATGTGCAAGACTTGATTGCCATTCAATCTGATTTGCACCATTCAAATCAAATCATCTGCAACATATATTTTATCATTCCACTCCTCTGACACTTCATCTTTGAAATCATCTGATTCACCTAGTCAAGCAAATATGTCTTTTTCACTACAAATTGGTTTACTCATTTATTTATCTGTATTTTCTTTTCAATTGAATCTTCATAAAATTTTCTTCAATACTGTATATTGATCTTATACTTCCACACTCCATCAATATACCTGCATATGTATAAGATTTAAAAAAACTTTTGATCTTCCCACTTGTTTGCATTTTCATCATCTTCAAATTTTTATTCACCTCAAGAAAAATAATTTGTCCTTGCACCTAAAACAAAAATCTCATTATTTTCACCTTCCTCAATCTGCAAAAATTAGGAGATAGAATTCATAAAATGACATTTATTTTGGCACAAATAATGTCTCTGCAAAAATCCTTTCATATTCTTCAAAATAAATTTGTCTAATCTGCCCTTTCAAACTTCATCTTCCCCTGCATAAAAAATCTTCTTTGCATCCATGAAGAAACAAAGTCTTCTTCAAAAAATCTTCAATCTACAAAATAAAATCATCTGCTCATCTTCCATAAAAACTCCTTAAAAAAAATAAAACTTCAAACAAATTCCTCTCCAAAAAAATGCTTTAAAAAAAACTTCTACATCCTTGGCTTTGCAACTTCTAATAATAGCCTTTTTAAAAAATCATAAAACTCCACTTTTGTTTGTCTTTTCTGCCACGAGGAGGCTCAAAAAAGAAATAAAATCTTTTTAAAACCTCACAAAGTCTACATTTTTAAACTAACAAACAAACTCCCCTTTGGAAGGCTAAAAGATAGCCTTTAAAATAACTCAAAAAGAATATATTAAATGCCTCATAAGTGGCCGCCAAAAATGGGAGATGAAAAAGGTTCTAACTTAAAAAAAACTTTCTATCTCCATTCAAATCATGAAGACTTTGAAGACTTTTGTGGAGACCAATCATTTATATGTAAAACAAACCCTTTAACAAGTCATTCTTAAGTGATATACTTGCAATAACAAGTCAACATCTTTTTATAACAAAAGTGTATATAGAGTGTGATAGGAATTTAGAGCACCTTGTGAACACTTTGAACCTTGTGAAAACTTTGAGAGATTTAGATTATTGTTTTGGACTTTTTATAAATCAAACTCTAACATAGTCATATGAAGTGCCATCTACAATCTGTAACACAAACCTTAACTCTACCATCTCCCATGATCAAACCTTAATACCATTGTCATATGCAATGCACAACATCTATCCTCCTAATGAAGATTCCTGATGATGATGACAACCTTAAACAAGATCAAGGCATCCTGACAACATTAAGATAGCTAGTCAACAACTCAACACCTTTTTGACATCAATGACAACCTGTCTATATTAAAGGGATCCCCCTAAGTCCCATTTTTTATGAAACTTAGGGCTCATTTCATCAAGATGTCAAAATATGATGCAAGATGTCCTAAATGCAAATAAAAGACCTAGAAGCTAAACCTTATGAGGGAAAAGCCCCCAAGGGGACATTTCCTAATGTTACAAAACCCAACATCAAAAAACAATATCTTAAGAAAAATGTATTCCTTATAAGGATGAGTTGCTTCCATGTACTATACTTCATTAGTGGACAAAGTGATCACAAGTTGTCACTTTCTCATCTAACTAATAGCACCACCAAACATAGTGAACACATATACAATGGTGGATCTCCTGCTATCAATGTCACTTGCCCAATCCGAATTCACAAATCCTTAAATAGAAAGTAAATTTTGAGGTCCTATAGGATAACCATGATAACATAGGGAATAATCAAATGTACCCCACAAATATCTAAACACTCTCTTCGCTGCATCCCAATGTACTTGTTTAGGATTAGCCATAAACTGACTAAGGACTCACACTTCTTGGGCAATGTCTAGTCTTGTACATACCATCACATACATCAAATTTACAATTGCACTAGCATAAGGTGACTTTAGACAATTTGCAACAGATAACTTTATCCCCAACATAGCAGGAACAATCAATGGTGTAAAAACTACCATCTAGAGTCTCTCCAACATGGTGTTCACATACTTACTTTGGTCTAACCAATATTTTCTGTCAGCTCTGTATCTTTTGATTTCCATTCCAAGAATGTACCTAAATACCCCTAGATCTTTCATCTCAAACTCTATTGACAACTAAGACTTCAAATTAGAAATCAAACTTTTACCATTCTCTATGAACAACCTATCATCAACATATAATGCAATAATGAGAATGCGATCATTATCCATTTTATAATAAACACAATGATCTGATTTCAATCTAAGAAATACCAAACTCAACACAAAGGTATCAAATTTCTAGTACCACATCCTAGAAGATTGCTTCAAATCATACAAAGATTTTTTCAACTTGAAAACTAGATTTTCTTTACCTTTTACCACATAGTGCTCTAGCTATGACATATAGATTTCTTCATCCAATTCACCATGAAGGAAAGTTGTCTTCACATCCATATGTTCAACTTCTAAATCATATGCTGCAACATATGATAACAAGAATACGATAGATGTCAACTTTGCAATGGGAGAGAAAATCTCACCATAATCTATTCCCTCAACCTAGGAATATCCCTTCGTGACCAACCTTGCCTTAAATTTCTCAACACTACCATTTAAACCAAACTTCTTTTTGAACACCTATTTGCATCCAATAGGTTTACATCCATCATGCAAGGGCACCTAATCCCAAGTATTATTATTTTTAAGGAAGCCATCTCTTCTTCCATGGCCTCTTTCTAGGAATCTACATCACTCATACCCATAGCCTCCCTTACAGTCCTAGGATCATCGGTGTTAGAAATCAAAGAAAAAATACAACTAGAATCATGCAATGAATAATCAAACCTATCAGGTTTCCACATTATCCATGTGGAACTCCTCAAAACTTGAGGTTGATTTTTCTTCTTCTTCTTTCGAACTTTCGGAGCTACTAGAGCATTCTTCATTATCATGTCCAAGAAATTACTTTGGTTCAAATTTCTTAGGGGTGGAAGGAAGATGAACCACATCCTCTTTTTTCTTTTCTTTCTCTAGCTGTAGAATATTAGAAGGATTGATCTCTCTGAAGATCAAACTTATTCTATATAGATGTCTCTCAGCCACTGGATTCCAAATCTTGTACACTTTCACACCGATGCCATAATTGATGAAGATACACTTCACTACCTTGTTCTCCAACTTAGACCTCTTCTCCTTAGGTACATGTGCATATTCCTTACAACCAAATACTTGAATGTGTCTCAATGAAGGATTTTTACTAGACCACACCTCTATAGGTGTTTTATCAATGAGTGCCAATGTAGGAGACCTGTTAACCAAGTAACAAGTGGTAGCAACAACTTCAACCCAAAAATTTTGTTCAAGGATAGCCCCACTTAGCATACTCCTAGCCCTCTCCAATAATGTTCTATTCATCCTCTTTGTAACTCCCTTCTACTAAGGGGTATACGAACTTTTCTTATACCTCTCAATCCCATGTTTTTATAAAACTTGTTGAAATATGCTAAACAAAACTCACCACCATTGTTAGTCATCAACCACTTAATCTTTCTATATTTCTAATTCTCTACAACAAAACTCACCACTATTGTTAGTCATCAAACACTTAATCTTTTTATATATCTAATTCTCTACAAGAGCTTTGAACTCTTTGAATCTATTAAAGAATTCATATTTTCTTCTAAGGAAATACACCCATGTCCTTCTACTGTAATCATCAATGAATGAAAGAAAGTAAACATATTTTGAAATTGAAGGAACATTAACAGGACCAAATACATTAGAATCAATCAAGTCCAACACCTCAGAAGACTTGTGAGAATTAGAATAAAACTAAACATGATTTTGCTTTCCATAAATGCAATGTTTGCAAAAATCAAACTCAAGGTTATAGTCATTCATACCCTCAACATGGTTTTTATTTTTCAGGGTCCTTAAACTCTTTTCACCAATGTGACCAAGCCTTTGGTGCCTAACATTGTCTTCTCAGCTGGAAGTTTCATCTCCATAGAATGAGCACCCTTAGGTGCCCAGAAAGAACATCCATTGGAAGTAGATGCAATAGTCCTCTTTGCTACTAGTTCCAATGGTGGGGATGAAGACTTTGAAGTTCTCTTCTTTGAAATAGAGGCACTCTTGCACTAAACTGTGCATGCATCAAGATAAAATAGAGTGCCAATCCAAACACCCTTAGCTAGTACCAAGCTCCTCTAGTCATATTGCATCCTCCATTCAAGAAAATAACTTGCACACCCACATCATTCAACCTACTTACATATAATAAGTTTTGTGCCAAACTAGGGTTATGCAGAACACCATTGATCCCCTTCACTAGTCCATCAGGGAATTGAATCAAGACTCTTCCATGACCAAAAATCTTTAGGTGAGAGTCATCACCCAAGTACACCTTCCCACCATCATATTCTTCATACTTTCAAACCGAAGCATGAATAGAGGTCATGTGAAAAGATGCACCAAAATAAATAAGCCACACATCTTCTGATGCATGCATTGTCAAGGTAGTGACAAATGCTTCTCCATCATCTTGAGAGGACTTGTCAGAATTTGAATTATAGTTCTTCTTTTTCTTCTTCTCCTCCTTGCACTCCTTATAGAAGTGACTAAGTTTTCCACATTTCCAACACATAGCCTTGGACTTTCTAGGAGACTTAGATCTCCCACAGGACTTGGATCTTCCTTTTTCCTCCTTCATATCCTTTTTCTTTCCCTTCTCTTTAGATCTACCATGAACACCAAGCACCTCCTTAGCTAATTCAAAAGACTTTTTCCACATCTCTTCAGACAACAATGAAGAAACCACTTCATCCATGTTGAAAGTGGTAGTGGTGTTACCAATGGCCACAACAAGGTAGTCCCATGAATCTAGTAAGGAACACAGTAATGCCATACATTGATCCTCCTCCTCCATCTTTGCACCAACAAAGGTCAACTAGGAAACAAGCATATTGAATGTATTTAGGTGATCACCGATAGATCCTCCATGTTTAATCCTTAGAGAATACAATTTCTTTTGTAGGCATAACTTGTTCACCAAGGATTTAGCCTGATAAATATCTCCAAGTTTCTTCCAAAGATCTTTTGTAGTCTTCTCTTCATAGATATTTAGGAGCACTAAATTAGCCAAACAGAGTCTTACCAAACACTTAGCCTTCCAATCTAATAGATCTCAATCTTCTTGTTTCATGCCCAATGGCATGGATCCAAATATTGCAAGCCATAGATCTCTATCCACCAATAAGTCCATCTTGAGTTTCCACACCTCAAAGTTCCCTCCATTAAACTTCTCTATATCAAACCTCCAAAATGTGCTCACCATCTCTTTCTTGTAACAAAGATTTCAAAATACTCTACTAAAGCTCCCACTCAAATGAATATCATCTCAAAAAACCCTCTACCCAAAAACTAGAACCAAAGGTGATTAGACTCTGATACCAATTGAATGGAAGCAAGGTATGCAGAAATAGCTTCCTAGATTGATCTAATGAGGAAAGTTTTAAGCAAATATTTACTTTTACAGTTACACATTAAGATGCACATTAACATAAATGTAATACAAAAAATCCAAAAGAAAGTATAATTCTCACAACATAAGATATATGTGGGGAAAACCCTTTTGGTTGAAAAACCCCACACTCCAAAACCTACATAGTGTATTATCAAATCAAAGGGTAATTACAACACACTTGCAAGGCAACTTCTTCTAGGAGCACACAAATGTCAAACACTAGAGTAATTTTGATAGCATAATGGTACCTACAAAATCAACCATGCAACTCCAACTCCAAGCACCTGTATATATAAAAAAATACCAAGGGTGGAGGCAACTTCTAGAGCAAGTCACAAAGTAATCCCATTCAAATGCATATGACCCAAATCACAAGGCCATAAAACATGTAAAGGACACTTGTCAAAGATTCCCTTTCATCCCTTACAACCCCCATACTTAGGCGCCCCATATTTGCCCAAAATAGGTATGACATATGCTCTTACATCATAAAATCTATCATCTATGACAACACTTACAGATGTAAGAGAATCTATCATAACTGACTATTAATAAATGATTATCTTGCAACTTGTCATAGTCAAACTTGGGTGCCTACCTTCTCCATGCAAATATGCTTCTTAACACTTGTCACACCTGTCATAGAATCTCTATTTTTGACTCATACATGTCATAGAATCCATCATATGTGATAACCTCTTACACAACCCACAAGATGCTGATAGATAGAAATAATGCCATCTCAAAATGGGACACCTACATTTTCAAATGTTGACTTGACCATCTAGGTCACCTTCCAAGTGGGATGACATGTCAACATGCCACCTCACACTAAATGACAAAACAAGATGACCACTATTAAATACAATATAGGAAATTAAATGAATATACAATCAAATAATAAATGCTAGGAAATTGCGAAGGTTGAGACACCTTAATTCCCAACAACTAGAAGTCCCTAATTCATGAAAAAATGAAATGAAAAGTGTCATTTGTCTCCCACGAGATACTATAGTTATCTTCTTTAAAAATTTTGACCTTCATATGCAGAACTCAGAATCTTTATAGCAGCTTCAGAGATTCTGGTAGTGAAACAACTCTAGAGATTTTGTGCAACTCCAGAGACTCTATGTAGTCAATAGCAACTCCAGAGAACACTAGATAGCTCATTAGGACACAACTCTGGATGTCTCATGATAAATAAAAACCTTACTTTCTTGATAATCTAGCTCTGGAGATCCTCCAACCATTTTGTAAAATGTTGGAATTTTTGTATTGTGTCTTCTACTTAGCTCTGGAGATAGTTAGGGACATCTCTGGAGTCTTCAAAAAACTTTCTTCAGCTTGTTGATAAACCCCTATGATAAAAAGAAGACATTGCTACATAGTTTTGTCAGTTAAAATCCAAAACACGAGTCTTTTCATCAAAAGAGCAACTTCAGTATTTCATCTTTAATTAACATAATTTATACAAGGTTTTATAGTTTTCATAGTGTAATCAACAAATAAGGTGGCGCATGAGATGGAAAAATGGAACATTAGGGTGTGTTTGGATGAGTGCTACATGCCACTCATCACCCCCTTGAGCTTGAGGGTTTGTAGGTCCTCCTGCATTGTTCAAATCCTAGATTTATTTAACTTGAGCAACCTTTCTAATATGTTGTATTCTTTTTCATATGTTGTCCATGTTTTTGTGTTGGTATCAACATTTCCTTTGAACTGGTCAATCTACTTTATCCATACTTGAAAACTTGTATCTTCCATCTATTCAGCCCACATTGTTAGGGGCTCAATGATTATGGGTGGCATGAAGCATCCCCCTATTCATTCTTATTTATATTTATCTATCATTTTGACCATAGCCCTTTCCTTCCTCATGAACCATTTGAGGTTAGCTGGAGATATTAGGTCCCTCATTTTCTGACATTGACTAAGAGTATTCAACCTTTTCTTGCACATTGCCATAATTTGATTAGCTGAGGAGTGCATGAACATACCAAACTCTATAACACATTCTTCTAGATGTTGTTGATAGAGGGGCAATATTTTGGCTCTAGGAGAATAAATTGCTAAACTAAAATTAATTTCAAAAGCCTTTGGATTTGGGTAGACCCTTTGGAGGAATAGGCCTATTTTGCCACTTTTTTGTATATGCCTCCATTCTCTCATGCCATATTTGGTGATTTTTCATTAAAGACATGAATGCCCTTAACTGGCACTCCCCTACAAAAATATTGATAAAGAATGTATGATCTTCAATATAGAAATTATGCAAAAACAATTCACAGAGGAATTTTTTATCCTCATCACTACTCTGCATATACACCTTAATGAAATCATTCTCATCCTTTATGGTCTTGGTGAGGTCAAAGAGGACCAATGAGAGTTTTATTTGAAGGACACATTCTTTTAGGAACACTACATAACTACCACTAGGTGGCCTATGTGAGAGTATCTCTAAAGAAAGATTGGCTACTATCATTACCTTTTCTTCCAAGGTGTTTACTTTGTCAATCATCATAGAGACTACTCTATGTAGATAGAGCATGATAGTTGTACTAGACAACTCTTGGCACCTCCTTTCCCAATTCATCAATGCCCTAGGGACATCCAACTAAAATGTCCTCAGGGAGACCTCAGTTTGTGTACCTTGATCAACCATTGGTAGAGGAACAAATAATTCTTTAATTAGCTCTGCCTGGTCATCAACTTTGTTATTGGCCTTTATCAATTCTTAGGCATGGTTGTGCAATTTCTCAATTAAGGCTAAGATTAAAAGGTGATAATATTATCCCTGGCTTTGATACTATCAGAGATCTGAATGTCCCTTGATATCTTCTCTACATCTTTCTTCTTAATATCAGTTCCTTTTTCCTCAGTGACCTTTTCTTTTCTCTCTAATTATTTCTTTAGGTCATTGATCTCCTTGTCCTTTGTTGATTCTTTTTACTACATGACCTTTTTAAGCTTTGTAATGATCATTTGTTTTCCCCATAACTATCTTTTCAAGTTATCAATCTCCTTCATTAGTTGTTGTTCCTTGGATATTTTAATATCCTCCTAATCAGAAGGATGAGAAAAACTTCCTATCTCTAACCCTTCTACCATTTCTATCTCCTCACCTCCAATATCTCCTTGCTCTTCAAAACCTCTTTACTCTTCTTCCCTCTCTACCCCTTCCATCTGACTGGATTCACTCTTTTCTTCTATTCCTATTCCTTCTACAGACTCTTGGGCATGTGATGGCCTAGCCTCAGCTTTAGGAGGGGTCATTGAGGTCTAGAAGACAAAGAGAACCTCAACAAGGAGTGTGGTATCCCTCTCTATTTAGGTTTTATTTCTTTTACATTGTTTTCTCCAGAGAACCTATTGTTTTTGTGTCTCTAGAGCTTGTGTTTCCTCTTCTAAATCTGAATTTGCTTTTGAGCCAACCTTAGGTGCTTTAGAAGTTTGTTGAGCATGGGTCTCTGAAATGATTTCCTTAGTTACCCTTCCTCTTTTTGCTTCTTCTCAAAATAGGAGGAGAGTCTACACTTATTAGGTCCTCATTCTTCTTCTTCTTATGTTTTTGGGGCTTGGGAGTCTCTGTAGGCTCCTCTACTTTTTCCTCTTCACCTACCCCTTCTAGAATCTGGGGATAACTTATAGTACCCCTCATTTTCTATGCTAGGGTGGATTCCTCAGCCAATGTAAATTTCTATTTTTTTGGGGGGGAATTAAGGTGTCTCAACCTTGGTGATTCCTTGTATTATTCCATTGTACTTATTTATTTATTGCCTATTATGCAATTAGGATGTAAATCCTATGTTGTCATCTTGTGGGAGTTAGCACGGTGATGTGTCATCCTACATGAAAGATGACAAGTTGTAAATTAGTCCTCACATGAGGAGATAGGTGTCCCACTTAGTGGTAGGAATATTTTTCCATGTGTCAGCATCTTGGATAGTGTGTAAGGGAATATTGACCGAAACAGTTATGACATATTCCTATGACAAATCTATGACATGTAAGAGTTAGAAATGGAAGATTCTATGATAGGTGAAGACATGTGTCAAGAAGCATCTTTGAAAAATGCATCTTTGGGTACCCCAAGGAGGGTTATGACATGTTGTAAGAGAATATATTATTTATGGCTTGTTTATGATAGATTCTCTTATAGCTGTAAGATTAAATGGTTATGACGGATTCTATGATAGTTGTAAGAGTCATAAGAGCATCTATCATTGTCCAACTTGGAAATAAGTGATTTCTTTGAGATGGGGTAATATGACAAGTGTCATAAACATTCTACAGTGTTGAACAAGTATCCATAGGCATGTGTTTTAGGCCATGAGGCCACGTTGGATGTCCATCCCAATGTGGAGCCATTTTTGCCTTGTATTTGTTATATAAACAGGTGCTTTGAGGAGGAGATGTATTATGTAATTGACAGGTAGTGTTATGCTTTGAGATTGTCTCAAGATACGAGTGTCGACGAATCCTATAAGAGCATTGGCTCTATGACTGTATTGTAACCTTTACTGTTTATGAAATACATTTGAGTTGTGTTTTGGAGTGTGGGATTTTTTAGTTGAAAGGGTTTCCCCCATGTATATCTTGTCTCTCTCTTCTTCTATCTTTCATTCTTGTGTATGTGTTTGTTGCAATATCTTTGTTAGTGGGTTAATAAAACTATAATTGCAAAGATTAAAAATAATTTGCACGCTCCTCTCCTCATTAGATTAGTGTAGGAAGTGATTTCCACACACCTACCTTCCTTTCAGTTGGTATCAGAGCTTGATCACCTTTTGTCCTATTTATTGGGTAGGGGTTTTTTGAACTAATCTTAGGTTGAGTGGGAGCTTTGTCTAGAGCATTTTGTAATCCTATTGCAAGAAAGAGATGGTAGGCACCTTCGGAAGATTAGAGGTGGAGAAATTTAATGGCACTAATTTTGAGTTATGGAAACTTAAGATGGAGGACATGCTTTTTTATCGTGACCTATGGGAAATCGTATCTAGTGTAAAACCAACCACAATGTCACAAGCATATTGGGATCTCAAAAATTAGAAGGCTAAGGGTCTAGCTGGTTCTATCCTATTAAATGTCCATGAGTAGAAGAGCACAAAACACCTTTGGAAGAAGTTGGGTGATGTTTATCAGGCAAAATACTCGGTGAACAAACTTTTTCTGAGAAAGAAGTTGTATTCTCTGAGGAAGGAGGATGGAGGATCGGTTATAGATCACTTGAATGCTTTCAATATATTAGTTGCACAATTGACATCCATTGGTGTGAAGATGGAGGAGGAGGATTGTTGGATGACCTTGCTTTGTTCTTTGCTGGACTCGTGGGATCATCTTGTGATGGCTATTGGGACAACCACATCCACATTCAAAATGGATGATGTGGTATCTTCACTGTTATTTGAAGAGATGCAGAGAAAGTTTTCTAAGGCAGCCAAAGAGGGTCTTGTGGTTTATTGAAGACCCAAGGAGAAAGGGAAAAAGAAGGACAAGAAAGCTAAGAAAGGTAGATCCAAATTCTGTGGGAGATCCAAATATCTTGGAAAGTCCAAGGCTTTCTATTGGAACAATGGTAAAACTAGGCATTTCCAAAAGGAATGCAAGGAAGAAAAAAAAAGAAGAAGAATGTCCCAGATTCAGATTTTGACAAATCTTAAGATGATGGTGATGCCTTCATCGTAGCCCTGACCACCCATGCATCTAATGATGTGTGGTTGATTGATTCTGGTGCATCATTCCACATGACCTCGCATCGAAGCTGGTTCATGAAGTATGAAGAGTTTGATGATGGAAGAGTGTACCTAGGTGATGATTCTGATTTGAAGATTGTTGGTCATGGAAAAGTCTCAATTTTATTCCTTGATGAACGAGTGAAGGGGATCACTAGGGTTATGCACATCCCAGGGCTTGCACAGAACCTACTTTCTGTAAGTATGTTGATTGATGTAGGTGTGCAGGTTGTATTTTCAAAGGATGGATGCAAGATGACTAGAGGATCTATGGTGCTTGTGAAGGGTACTCAGAGAGGTACTCTATTTGAGTTGGAGGCATGCACTTCATAGTACAATAGTTCCTCTGACTCAAAGAAAAGAGATGTAGTCACTTCATCCCCACCATCTGAACAAGTAGTGAAGAAATCTATTGTAACACTTTTTGATGGTAGAGCACATGCTTTAGAAGTTAAACTTCCTGCTAAAAATACTATGTTATGGCATTTGAGATATGACCACATTGGTGAGAAGGGTCTACAAACCCTAAAAAATAAAAACCTCATTGAGGGGTTAAATGATTGTAATCTCGAGTTTGAATTTTGTGAACATTGTGTATATGGAAAGCAAAACTGCATTCAGTTTTACTCTAGTTGTCACAAGTCTTCTGGTGTATTAGGTCTTATTCATTCTAATGTGTTTGGTCTTGTTAATGTTCCTCTGATTTCCAAATATGTAGACTTTGTATCTTTCATAGATGATTACAGTAGAAGGACATGGGTTTATTTTATCAGAAGCAAGACTGAAGTCTTTAGTTAGTTTAAAGAGTTTAAAACTTTTGATGAAAATTAGACTAAGAAAAAAATTAAGTGTTTGACAACTGATAACAGTGGTGAGTTTTGTTTGGTATAGTTTGATAAGTTCTGTAAAGAGCAAGGGATTGAAAGGAATAAGACAAATCCATACACCCCGTAGCAAAATGGAGTTGCAGAGAGGAATAGGACACTGATGGAGAGGGCTAGGAGAATGCTTAGTGGAGCAAGCCTTGAACAAAAGTTTTGGGCTGAAGTTGTAGCCACTGCTTTCTATTTGGTTAACAGATCTCCTACATCAACTCTTGTTGGTAAGACACCTATGGAGGTGTGGTCTAGTAAGAAGCCTTCAGTTAGACATCTTCATGTTTTTGGTTGTGAGGCATATGCACATGTGCCTAGGGAGAAAAGGACTAAGTTAGAGAATAAGGCTATTAAGTGTATCTTCATTGGCTATGGTGTCGGTGTGAAAGGATACAAGCTTTGGGATCCTATGGCCGAAAAAGTGTTGTATAGAAGAAGTGTTATCTTCAGAGAGCTAACACCTTCTTCCATTATTTTATAGCTAGAACAGACAGAAAAGAAAGAAGATATGGTTAGTTTCCTTCTACCCCTGAGAAGACTGAACTGATATACCCTATGAGACCTGATGATGAGGAGAGCTCTAGCAGCTCTAAAAGTTTAGAAGAAGAAGAAGAACCTCAACCTCAACCAGAGGAGGTCTACACAAATAAGGAAGCAACTTGATAGGTTGGTTATTCATTACTAGATTCTAGTTGTGCTTTTACCTTGCTTACTAACACTAATGAGCCTAGAACTGTGAAAGAGGCTATGGGCATGAATGATGCAGGTTCCTAGAAGATGAGATGACTTCTTTGGAAAAGAATAAAACATGGGACTTGGTGCCTTTGCCTGAAGGACAGAAACCTGCTGGATGCAAATGGGTGTTCAAGAAGAAATTCAGTGTAGATGGTAGTGTTGAAAAGTACAAGGCCAGACTAGTTGCGAAGGGGTACTCACAAGTGGAGGGAATTGATTATCATGAAATTTTCTCTCTTGTTGCAAAGATGACATCTATTTGGTTCCTATAATCTCTTGTCATAGCTTATAACTTAGAGGTGGAACAAATGGATGTGAAGACAACATTCCTTCATGGTGATTTGGAGGAAGAGATTTACATGTCACAGCCAGAGCATTACGTAGAGAAAGGTAAAGAAAATTTGGTTTACAAGTTGAAAAAGTCTTTCTATGGTTTGAAGTAGTCTCCTAGGATGTGGTACTTGAAGTTTGATACCTTTGTGTTGTTGATTGGATATCTGAGATCGAAATCAGATCATTGTGTGTATTATAAGTTTGACAATGATTACATTCTCATTATTGCATTGTATGTTGATGATATGTTGTTAATTAGGAATGATAAGAATATGATTTATGATTTGAAGTCTTAGTTGTCAGTACAGTTTGAGATCAAAAATCTAGGGGTAGTCAGGTACATTCTAGGTACATTCTAGGAATGGAAATTAGAAGTGATAGAGAAAATAGAAAATTTTGGTTAAGCCAGATATGTGAAGTCCGTGTTGGATAGGCTCAGCATGTCAGATTGTAGACCATTATGTGTTCCTATTTCTTTGGGGACAAAGTTGTCTGTTAATGATTGTCTAAAATCTCCTAGTGATGTGGAGGATGTATGAGTAGAGTACCTTATGCTAGTGTTATTGGTAGTTTGATGTATGCTATGATGTACACAAGGCTAGACATTGCCTAAGCAGTGGGAGTCCTTAGTCGATTTATGGCTAATCATGGATGGCTACATTGGGATGCAGTTAAGAGAGTGTTCAGATATTTGAGGGGTACTTTTGAGTATTCCATATGTTATCATGGTAATGTTATAGGACCTCCACATTCAATTTGTATTCATGGATTTGTGTGTTCTGATTGGGCATGTGACATTGACAGCAGGAGATCCACCAGTGCCTATGTGTTCACTATGTTTGGTGTTGCAATTAGTTGGATGAGTAAGAGACAACATGTGGTTTCTTTGTCCATGATAGAAGCTAAGTATATGACAGCAACTCATACTTGCAAGGAAGCCATTTGGCTTAAGAGATTGTGTTCAAATATTGGTGTTGATGCAACATAGATTATGATTTGTTGTGACAGTCAGAGTGCGATTTGCGTAGCAAAGAATCTAACTTTCCATGCCAGAACAAAGCATATTGATGTATAGTTTCACTTCGTATGAGACATGGTAGAAGATGGGAAGGTGAATTTAGAGAAGGTAGACAATTTGAAGGATGTTGCAGATACATTGATGAAACCAGTGGGCACAGAGAAGTTTAGATGGTGTTCGGAGTCTATGAACCTCTTGGCCTATAGTAGTTAAATCATGTTAATTCCATTAGCTCTTATAAGGTGTTTTAAAAGTGGGAGAATGTTGGGAATTAAGGTGTCTCAACCTTGGTAATTCCTTGTATTATTTCATTGTATTTATTAATTTATTGCCTATTGTGTAATTAGGATGCAAATCCTATGTTGTCATCTTGTGGGAGTTGGCATGGTGATGTGTCATCCTACATGAAAGATGACAAGTTTTAAATTAATCCTCACATGATAAGATAGGCATCCCACTTAGTGGTAGGAATATTTTGCCATGTGTCAGCATCTTGGATAGTGTGTAAGGGAATATTGACTGAAACTATTGACATATTCCTATGACACTTGTAAGAGTCGTAAGAGCATCTGTCATTGCCCAACTTGGAAATGGGTGACTTCTTTGGGATGGAGTGATATGACAAGTGTCATAAACATTCTACAGTGTTGAACAAGTGTCCATAGGCATGGGTTTTGGGCCATGAGGCCATGTTGGACTCCCATCCCAATGTGGAGCCATTTTTTCCTTGTATTTGTTATATAAACAGGTTCTTTGAGGAGGAGATGTATTGTGTAATTGACATGTACTATTATGTTGCCAGACTATCTCCATATATGAGTGTTGAAGACTCTTGCAAGAGCATTGGCTCTATGACTGTATTGTAACCTTCATTGTTTACGAAATACATTTGAGTTGTGTTTTAGAGTGTGGGGTTTTTTACTTGAAAGGGTTTTCCCCTCGTATATCTTGTCTCTCTCTTCTTCTGTCTTTCATTCTTGTGTATGTGTTTATTGTAATAACTCTATTAGTGGGTTAATAAAACTATAATTGTAAAGATTAAAAAGAATTCACACTCTCCTCTCCTCATTAGATTAGTGTGGGAAGTGATTTCCGCACACCTAGCTTCCTTTCAGTTTTGTGAGGTATTTTGGTGGACTCCTCCTTAGGTGTGACTTCTTGATGCTCTAGTGCAAAGGATGGTTCTACCAAAATTTTCTTATCCTTCCTCTTTTTGTTAGTAGATAGGGAGGAAGTGGATGGAGTTGGCCTATCCTCCACTTCTTGAGTGGTAGAAGGTGACTCTACTATTGTAATCTATCCCTTTTTTTTGCCTTTGTGAGTGTTATCTACAAAAGCTTTCCATAGGGCCTCCCCTCCCATCTTAGAGATGAAATGGTGATTGACAATGAGGTATATAAATCCATGGTGTTTAAGTTGACCCTTCCCTTGATGTTTTTGAGCTAAGGAGTTAATGGTAGAGAATAGGAAATTGGGTAAGTTTATCCTACATTCAGGGTGAGTATTGTCATGCCTTAGAAATATTAACATTTTCATAATTGGCCCTAATACTAGGGAGAACTAGCCATCACAAATGAAGTATTTCATTACCCACATAGCCAAGGATTGCTCAGGATGAGGAATGGTGTTTCTATCAATTCCTTTTACTTCTCCCTTATTAGTGTGTGTTTGTGTTTTAGCTTCATTATCTACAAAGAAAGCTTTTATCATATCAGTATACAAGGTTTTTAGTTGGTAGAACCTCACACCTTCTTCTGGGAGTCTAAAAATCCTTCTAATGATGGATGTAGAGATAAGAATGGTGACTCCTCTTACTTGTGTTTTGTTGTTCTATTAGTTGGAGAGGAACTCCTCCACAATGTCTTCTTTGTATCCTTCAAATTTCTCCAAGAAGTCAAGCCAACTTGTAGCATTTAGTGTATCAGAAGATGCTTGATCTTGTTAGGAAAAGTGTCTCAACCTTGCAACCTTGAAAGGTTACTATTCTTCTCAGTTTTGGTCTTTTTGAATACCCTTTATCTTGGAGAATGGTCTAGAACTTTCAAATTTTCCAAAAGAGCTAAAAATAGCGAGACTTACTACTTTTCATAAGTCCTTCGATTGAGCTTAGATTAACCTGAAATCTTTCCTAGAAGGTGAGGAATATCCAAGTGAACATCTCGGGTGAGTTTTGTCTCAAGATCATATTTGGATCGCAAGATATTAAAGTTTCTATTTTTTAAAACTATTGAAAAAACATTTTAAACTCAATTACCAAAATCAAAACTTCTCTAAACATCCCTAAAATTGTCATAACTAGTGTAGCTAGTTATAGGGTGATATATCTCTTCCTAAGCTTTATGACACATCAAACAGTTCATCAATCAGACACTTGGATCAAAAGTTATGGCCTTCGAAAGTTGGACCTTCTATTTTTGGGAAATGTAAAAATGTGTTGGACACATAAAAGAGTTGTAAATGTGAGAGTTATACATGTTGGTGTGTGGTTTGGCACATCACAAGGCATATTTGGTTGGAGATAATTTGGGTGCCACTTTATGGGTGGTTTTGGCTCATGGTTTTGTAGTTACCGATAACAGTTTACTGTATTGCATTTCCTATATATCAGTTGCTAGAGATGGTGGTTGTGTGTAAGAATCTTATAGATGTCAAATTACCTCTTGGATCTCTAGTTGGATATACTCTTGTAAAAGCTTTCTCTGCAAGTATATTGTAATCTTTTTGATTCCTTAATATATTGGGCGGCTTTAGAGTGTGGGGTTTTTTACTTGAAAGGGTTTTCCCCACATATATCTTGTGTTGTGAGTTTTGTGTTTGCATTTGGAAGTTGTTATTATCTTTCTATTAATGTGCATCTTAATCTGTAACTGTAAAAGTAAAAATTTACATAAGTCTTTCCTTAGTCGATCAGTGTAGGAAGCATTTCTTCATACCTTTCTTCCTTTCAATTGGTATCAAAGCCTAATCACCTTTGGTTCTAGTTGTTGGGTAGAGGGGTTTTTGAGCTGATCTTCATTTGAGGGGGAGCTTGTGCAAAGGATTATGAAATCTTTGTTGTAGGTAAGAGATGTGAGCATATTTGGGAGGTTTGAGATAGAGAACTTTAAGGGTAGTAATTTCGAGTTATGGAAACTCAAAATGGAGGATATGCTTGTAGACCAAGATTTATGGGAAGTTGTATCTGCTATAAAACCAACAACAATGTCTCAAGAAGACTGGGATCTCAAAGATCAAAAAGATAAGGGTTTGATAAGACTCTGTTTGGTTGATTCAGTGCTCCTGAATATCCATGAAGAGAAGACTGCAAAGGAACTTTGGAATAAGCTTGGAGATGTTTATCAAGCTAAATCCCTGGTGAACAAGTTATTCCTATCAAAGAAATTGTATTCTCTAAGAATGGAAGATGGAGGATCTGTCATTGATCACTTGAATACATTCAATATGCTTGTTGCCTAGTTGACTTCTATTGGTGTGAAGATGGAAGAGGAGGATTGATGTATGACATTACTGTGTTCCTTACCAGATTCGTGGGACCACCTTTTTATGGCTATTGGGAGTACCACTACCACCTTCAAGATGGATGAAGTGGTTTCTTCACTATTGTCTAAAGAGATGCAAAGAAAGTCTTCTGAATCAACTAAGGAGGGTCTTGCAGTTTGTGGTAGATCTAAAGAGAAGGGAAAGAAAAAGGATAAGAAGAAGGAAGAAAAAGGAAGATCCAAATCTCATGGGAGATCTAAGTCTCCCAGAAAGTCCAAGGCCTTGTGTTGGAACTGCGGCAAACTTGGTCACTTCTGCAAGGATTGCAAGGAGAAAAAGAAAAAGAAGAAGAATTTTGATTCAGATTCTGACAAGTCCTCTTAGGATGAAGGAGAATCATTTGTCGCTGCCTTGGAAATGCATGCATCTGAGGATGTGTAGCTTATTGACTCTAGTGCATCTTTTCACATGACCTCACTTCAGGGCTAGTTTTTGAAGTATGAAGAATACATTGGTGGAAAGGTGTACTTGGGTGATGACTCTCACCTAGATATTGTTGGTTGTCGAAGAGTCTTGATTCAATTCCCTGATGGATGAGTAAAGAGAATCAATGGTGTTCTGCATATCCCTAGTTTGAACTGGAACCTTCTTTCTATAAGTAAATTGAATGATGTGGGTGTGCAGGTTGTTTTCTTGAATGGAGGATGCAAGATGACTAGACGATCTATGGTGTTGGCTAAGGGTGTTTAGATTGGCACTCTATTTTAGCTTGATGCATGCATAGTTCAGTGCAATAGTGCCTTTGTTTTGAAGAATAGATCTTCAGAGTCTTTATCCTCACCATTGGAACCAACAGTGAAGATGACTGTTGCATCTACTTCCGATGGTCGTGCTTTCTAGGTACCTAAGGGTGCTCATTCTATGGAGATGAAACTTCCAGCTGAGAAGACAATGTTATGGCACCAAAGGCTTGGTAGAATTGGTGAAAAGGGTTTGAGGACCCTGAAGAATAAAAATCTTGTTGACGATATGAATGATTATAACCTTGAGTTTGATTTTTGTGAACATTGCATTTATGGAAAAGAAATTGTGTTGAGTTTTATTCTAGTTCTCACAAATGTTCTGAGGTGTTGGACTTGATTCATTTTGATGTATTTGGTCCTTTTATTGTTCCTTCAATTTCAAAATCTATTTACTTTGTTTCATTCATTGATGGTTATAGTAGAAGGACATGGGTGTATTTCCTTAGAAGTAAATCTGAAGTCTTTAATAGATTCAAAGAGTTCAAATCTCTTGTAGAGAATTGAAAGGATAGAAAGATTTAGTGTTTGAGGACTGACAATGGTGGTGAGTTCTATTCAACAGATTTTTATAAGTTCTATAAAGAACAAGGGATTGAGAGGCGCAAGACAACACTGTATACCCCTCAGCAGAATGGAGTTGCAAAGAGGATGAATAGAACATTGATAGAGAGGGCAAGGAGTATGCTAAGTGGAGATGGTCTTGAACAAAAGTTCTAGGCTGAAGTTGTTGCTACCACTTGTTACCTGGTTAGTAGGTCTCCTACATCAGCACTTGTTGATAAGACACCTATGGAGGTATGGTCTGGTAAAAAGACTTCATTGAGACACATTTGAGTATTTAGTTGTGAGGCATGTGCACATGTAACTAAGGAGAAGAGGTCTAAGTTAGAGAACAAGTATGTAAAATGTATCTTCATCAGTTATGGCATCTGTGTAAAAGGGTGCAACATTTGGGATCTAGTAGCTGAGAGAGTTTTGTATAGCGGAAGAATGATCTTCAGAGAGCTCAATCCTGCTTCTGTTGTCTTGTAGCTAGAGAAAGAAGAGAAGAAAGATGATGTGGTTCAGCTTCCTTCCACCCCTGAGAAAGTTGAACCAAAAACATCTATTGGACTTGATGATCAGGAGAGCTCTAGTAGCTCTCAAAGTTCAAAAGAAGATGAAGAACCTCAACCTAAAACTTTGAGGAGGTCCATGTGGATAAGGAAGAAACCTGATAGGTTTGGTTATTCATTGCATGATTCCAATTGTATTTTTTCTTTGATTTCTAACACTTATGAGCCTAGAACTGTGAAAGAGGCTATGGGTATGAAAGATGCAAGTTCCTGGAAGGAGACCATGGAAGAGGAGATGGCTTCTTTAGAAAAGAATAATACTTGGGACTTGGTACCTTTGCCTGAAGGATGAAAACTTGTTGGATGTAAATGGGTGTTCAAAATGAAATTTGGTGTAGATGGCAGTGTTGAGAAATATAAGGCTAGATTGGTTGCAAAGGGGTATTCTCAGGTGGAGGGAATTGACTATGGTGAGGTTTTCTCTCCCATTGCAAAGTTGACATCTATTTGGTTCCTATTATCTCTTGGAGTAGCATATGATCTAGAAGTGGAATAGATGGATGTGAAGACAACATTCCTTCATGGTGACTTGGAGGAGGAAATCTATATGTCAGAACTAGAGCACTACATGGTGAAAGGTATAGAAAATCTATTTTGCAAGTTGAAAAAGTCTTTGTATGGTTTGAAATAGTCTCCTAGGATGTGGTACCAGAAGTTTGATGCCTTTGTGTTGAGTATTGGATTTCAGAGATTGAAATCAGATCATTATGTTTACTACAAGTATGACAATGATCACATTCTCATTATTGTATTGCATGTTGATGATATGTTACTCATTGGAAATGGTAAAAGTTTGATTTCTAATTTGAAGTCTCAGTTGCCAACAGAGTTTGAGATGAAAAATCTAGGGGCAACTCAGTACATTCTGGGAATGGAAATCAAAAGAGACAGAGCAAACATAAAACTTTGGTTAGGCCAGAGTAAGTATGTTAACACTGTGTTGGAGAGATTCAACATGATGGATTGCAGACATTTGATTGTTCCTGTTGCAATGGAGACAAAGTTATCTATTGAAGATTGTCCAAAGTCTCCTTCTGAGATAGAGGATATGAGCAGAATTCCTTATGCTAGTGTGATTGGTAGTTTGATGTATGCGATGGTCTACACAAGACCAGACATTGCCCAAGCAGTGGGAGTCCTTAGTCGATTTATGGATAATCCTAGATGGGTAGATTGAGATGCAGTGAAGAGAGTGTTTAGATATTTGTGGGCTACTTCTAAGTATTCCTTATGTTATCATGGTTATCCTACAGAACCTTGGCATTCACTTTGTATTCGTGGATCTATGGATTTAGATTGGGCAGGCAACATTGACAATAAGAGATCCACCAGTACTTATGTGTTCACTATGTTTGGTGGTGTTATTAGTTGGATGAGTAAGCGGCAACATGTGGTCAATTTGTCCACTACTGAATTTGAGTACATGGCAACAACTCATTCTTGTAAAGAAGCTATTTGGCTTAAGAGATTGTGTTCTGATGTTGGGTTTGATGCAGGGAAAATTACTATTTGTTGTGATAGTCAGAGTGCCATATGTTTGGCAAAGAATACTACATTCCACAAAAGGACTAAGCATATTGATGTCTAGTAAAATTTTGTTCATGACATGGTAGAGGATGGGAAGGTAAAATTAGAAAAAGTTGAAACTTTGATGAACATTGCAGATTCCTTGACAAAACTTGTGAGCACAGAGAAGTTTAGATGTTGTTCAGACTCTATGGGCCTCATGGCCCCTAGGAATTAAATCATGTGGTGTTGATACTCCCTTTGCTCTTGCAAGGTGTTTGACAAGTGGGAGAATGTTAGGAAAAGTGTCTCAACCTTGCAACCTCAAAAGGTTACTATTTTTCCTAGTTTTGGTCTTTTTGAATACCCTTTATCTTGGAGAATGGTCTAGAACTTTCAAATTTTACAAAAGTTTCTAAAAGAGATAAAAATAGTGAGACTTACTATTTTTAGTAAGTCCTTTGATTGAGCTCAGATTGACCTAAAATCTTTCCTAGAAGATGTGGAAGAGCTAAGTGAACATCTCAGGTGAGTTTAATCTCAAGATCATATCTAGATCACAAGATATTAAAGTTTCTATTTTTTGAAACTACCAGAAAAAAGTTTTGAACTTAATTACTAGAATAAAAACTTCTCTAAATGTCCCAAAAATTGGCATAACTAATGTAGCTTGTTATAGGGTGATAGATCTCTTCACAAGATTTCTGATGTATCAAACGGTTTGTCAATCAGACACCCGGATCAAAAGTTATGGCCTCTGAAAGTTGGACCTTCTTTTTTTGGGAAATGTAAAAATGTGTTGGACACATAAAAGATATGTAAATGGGAGAGTTACACATGTTGGCATGTGGTTTGGCACATCACAAGGCATGTTTGATTGGAGATAATTTTGGTGCCACTTTATGGGTTGTTTTGGCTCAAGGTTTTGTAGTTACCGGTAATGGTTTACTATATTGCATCTCCTATATATCAGGAGCTGGATATGGAGGTTGTGTGTAAGAATCTTATAGATGTTGAATTACCTCCTGGATCTCTCATTGGATATACTCCTATAAAAGCTTGCTCTATAAGTATATTGTAATATTTGTGATTCCTGAATAATATATTGGGCAACTTTAGAGTGTGGGGTTTTTTACCTGAAAGGGATTTCCCCACGTATATCTTGTGTTGTGAGTTTTGTGTTTGCATTTGGAAGTTGCTATTATCTTTCTATTAATATGCATCTTAATCTATAACTATAAAAGTAAAAATTTACATAAGTCTTTCCTCAGTAGATCAGTGTAGGAAGCATTTCGGCATACCTTGCTTCCTTTTAGATCTTGCAAAAGTCCTTCTACTATCTCTACTTTTGATTTATTCTTAACCCTCATGGCTCTAAACAAGACTACAATTTGCTGGCATTTTATCCCCCTTTATCTTCTAAACCCTTAACCTTGCCTTCTTATCCTTCTAAAACCTCTCAGGGTAGACCAGTCCAACCTCTAGAGCTCTTTGATTCCTTAAATCTAGAGTTTGAATTTACTTGCATGAATTTTCTGAGAGTTGTTAGAGAGGTTTCTTTTTCTTGTATTGTAAACCACTAAGTCAGTTGTGAGGGAATTATGACTCAAGGTGAGAAATTATGACTGAGTACATTTTATAGAGGGTTATGTCACTCCAGTGTTGTGAAACTAACATGAAAGATGGTTAGCTAGGGGTGGCATGTGTTGAGCTTTATTTGGGAGTAATGGTGGTGTACAGAAGTCCAGGGTATTTGCACATAATAAAAACTATAAATACTTTCTATAATTAGTTAATCAAGATTAATATCTAGATTACGATTGCAATAATTAGATGTCATGCTAGGGTTTCATGTTATCGCCTCTACAAGAAGTGATGTGACCATTCCTCCATGTGTAGCCTTCAAAATTGGTTTCCATGATGTTTGCGAGGTGTGAAGTGACATGATCATCTAAAATTGTGGTTGATAGGACAACTCCCTTTGAGAATGGATGGCATCAGTGAAATGATTGAAAATAGGGGTCACCAAAGGTTGACTACCATGAACACTCATGATCTAGCCTCTTTTTGACGATGAGGTCGATGACATCATTACATTTTTTTGAGTGTCCTTCCTTAGACGTTTTGAAAGGTAGGTTCCAAAGGTCTACAACTCCCTTTATTGCTTGAGTATCAGAGGTGCTCCTAGTTGGCTCCGAAGGTGCTCCTAATTAACTCTAGAGGTGCTCCCTGTTGATACCTGCATGAAAAGAGAACCACCATTTACTAGTTTTCAGTTCTCTTGGTGAGAAAGATTTCCATTTGTTTAGTTTTTAGCCTTCCTCTTTTTTTGAGAAGGGCCACCATTTTCTAGTTTTCAACCCTTCTTTTTATTATATTTATTTATTTATTTATTTTTATATTTTCATCTTGTGCAAGAGAGTGTGATCTCTCTCACATAGCACCAATCCTTGATAAATTCCTCCTTTGTGGCTGGTCAATGGTAGAGGTAGATCCTATAACCATTCACAATAAATGTATTTTCTCCTCTATCAATAGGTGCCAACTGGATTGTATAATTTTCATAGACCTGTTTAATCTCATAAGGTCCCATCCAATGGGATTGCAATTTCCCTTTGAATTCCTTGAACTTGGAATCATATAAGAGAACCTAGTCTCCTCGCTGAAATGTCCTCTTCTTGATATGATGATCATGCCACTATTTCCTTTGGTGCTGAATGAGTTCTCTCTACTGTATGGCCTCCATCCTGATCTTATCCAACTCATTGATTTCTAAGATTTGATCTTGTTGTGCTATGGAAAATGGTAGTCCAATGTCAAGTGATGTCCTGAGTGTTTATAGTTCAAACACTATTGACAGTATAGGTTTCTTACCATAGAAAAGTTCATAAAGTGAGAACTTTGTTGTTGATTTCCATGCTATTTTGTAATCCCATACCGCTTCATGTAATCTACTAGCCCAATCTTTCCTATTCATTGCTACTATCCTTGTCAAGATGTTCTCCAATTCTCTATTTGTTACCTCCACCTGTCCTTTCTTGGGGATGATAAGGTGAAGACTTCCTATGCTTGACCTAATACAAATATGTGAGAGATTTTATCACTTGAGAGGTAAATTGTGGATCTTTGTCTAAAACTATAGCTCTTGGGGCTCCAAATCTTAGAAAAAAAATTTATACAAGAAATCAACAACTTTTTCTTCTCTGGAAAACTTCAATGCTTGAACTTCTATCCATTTGGTCACATAGTCAGTACATACCAAGATGTATTCTTTCCCTGGGGATGCTATAGAGATAGGTCCAACAAAATCGAGGCCCCATTATTCAAATCTAAAACCACCCGAGGGTGTAGTGTCATCTTTTATGTGAAGGTTGGCTAACTCATCCATTAGCACTAGTTACATTCTTTCACATATCTATTCACATCTCTATGGAGAGATGGCCGATAATAACCATCTCCAAGAATCTTGTGGATTATCCTCTATGAGGAGTAATTTCCTCCTATGGGCTCATCATGGGATGCTCTCAACACATCAAAGATTGCATCAGCCCTTAAACACCTACACAACACAAAGTCTAGGCTACATTTGAACAACAAACCATTTAGCCATTTATAAGGAAAGATGTCCTTTACTAATCTCTTTCTTGTATGGAAGTAAAGTGGGAAGGAGACAAGCCTCTGCCAAGAAGTTGGCAATATCAACAAACCAAGGTGTAATAGAAGAAATAATAAACAGATTTTCATCTAGGAACCTATCTTCCACCAGTTGGTGCTCTCCACCTGTATGTAATATTGATAGAAAATCAACAACCAAATTAAAATTTCCTGGGTTATCTTTGATAGTGATATCAAATTCTTGCAATTGGAAAAACCATCTAATGATTCTTGTACCTACTACAGGTTTGTTCATTAAATATTTAATGGCTACATGATTAGTGTCTAAAAAAAATTGTATCCTATGATGTAATGTCTAAATTTGTAGATGACACAGATGAAAGCTAGGAATTCTTTCTTAGTTGTGTAATATTTTTAGTAGGGGTAAGGTTTTTACTTATGTAATAAATTGCATGCATATCTTCACCTTCTTCTTTTTGTCCTAAGACTACTCCTATTGATTCATTTGATGCATATGTATGAATGTGAAATAACATAATTAAATTAGGTCCTCTTAAAATAGGTGTGACTATATGTTTTTCTTTGATAGTCTCAAATGTTGTTTGGCAGTCTTTTGTCCAATGAAATTCAATATCCTTGGTTAGCAGGGAAAACATTGGGGTAACTATCTTGCTAAAATTTTCTACGAATCTCCTATAGTATCCTGCATGACCCAAGAAACTCCTAACACTAGTTTGGTCTTTAGGTGGACGTAATTGTTTAATCACTTCTACCTTGTTTTGATCTACCTTGATTCCTTCTACTGATATATGATGTCCTATGATAATACCTTGTTCCACCATCATAAAAAAATTCTCATGAATTAAGGACAATTAATTATTTTCATAGCATTGCAACACTTTTTCCATATTTTTTAGGGCTTCTTCAAAGGTATCCCCATAAATAGTAAAGTCATCCTTGTAAACCTTCATACACTCATTAGCAAGTTTACTAACAATGGCTAAACAACCCTCTAAAAAGTAACTGGAGCATTACATAGGCCAAATGGGAGGACTCTGTATGCAAATGTGCCCCATGAGCACATGAAGGTGGTCTTATCTTGGTCTTCTGGTGCCACTTGGATTTGATTGTATCCACTAAACCCATCTAGGAATAAGAAGTATTTCTTTCCTACCAGGTTATCTAGTACTTGGTCAATGAATGGAAAGGAAAATAGTCCTTCTTTGTGGCCTTATTCAATTCCCTATAACCAATACATACCCTCCATTTCCCATTTTTTGCACTATAACCAATGGGGACACTCATTGGCTATCTAAGATAGGGTAGATGAATCTAGATTGTAAAAGTATTTCTATCTCAGTTTTTAAAATTTCTTTGAGTGTTGGGTTTAATATTCTTTGGGGATGTCTAAGAGGCTTAACATCTATATATATGGTGGGTGTAACTTTCAGGAGGTATGTCTTTCATGTCTTTATATTCCCAAGAAAAATCTTTTGAATGTGATATAAGAAGATCAAGAAGTGCTTCCTCCTGCTCTATTACCAAATGAGTATTGATGTGAAAGTGTTTTTCAAGGTAAAACCATGATTTTATTTATGATTTTTTCCATGGATGTTCCTACTCCATACTTTGGGCTCATGGTATTAAGAGGGAAAGAATGTGGGAACAAGATATGGAAAGTGGCTAGGTCTCTGTAGAAAGTTTCTCCACGAGAAATGACATTGGCAAGGGTACAATGGGCTGCAATCAGAGGTTATTTCCTTAAATCTTGAGCTAAGTCCATTGTATATTTTTAAATGAGGATGTGAGTTATGTCTGCAGGGGTGTCATAATTTGTCTCTTCTTCTAATTCCCCTGAGTGTTCTATAATGGTGACCATAACTAGGGAAGCACTATTTTCTATGTTATTGGGCTCATTTATCCATACTTTTCCTGAATAGTGTATGGATGGCTTAGCTGGGGGATACAAAGAGATTTTTTCAAGTCTATTCCATTGGATATGACCATATCTCTACTTCTATAGTCAATGGATGTTGTTGTAGTAGCCAGCCATGGTCTACCTAAAATCAGAGGGTAAGCATTCCTTTGGTTCCTTAGATCTAAGATCAGAAAATCAACTAGGAATTCCCATGATTCTATAATGACTGGGACATCATTCAAAACTCCCTTTGGAATTTCTACTAATTGATCAACAAATTGTAAAATTATGGAAGTGGACCGAATTCTTGTAAGAGCCAACCTATCCAAAGTGTGAATTGTCATGATATTTATTGTTGCTCCTAAGTCAACTAGGACATTGGATATTTCTACTCCCAAGATGTGGACTATTATGACAAGATTTCCAGGATCCCCATACTTTGGGAGGAGCATCTCTCCCACTAGTAAATCTAGCACTTGCCCTTCTACTTGAATAGTGGTGGGAAATTTTTTCCTCCTACCCTATATTTTGACACAATTCTGTTTGATAAACTAGTTTAGTTTAAGAACATATCTAATTTCCTCAAGGAGTGGAATCTCAATGTTTAGTTGTTTGATTTCTTGAAGCAATTCAGATTCAATGGTGGGATGGACTTGTTTTTGTAGAACTATTTTTTGAGAAGCATGTTATTTGAACTATTTTGGGTATAGTACCTATTTTTTAGTCTCTAGGGTAGCTCCAGAGGTGATCTCTAGAGATGTTCTCTTAGGATGAACTCTAGAGTGACTTGAGGGCTGTTCTTGTGGCAGTTTTTCAACTGTAATCTCCTCCTAAGGTTGATGGTTGGATTCTCAGGTTTTAGTTCATTTGTGATTTCAAGAGTAAGTGAGGGAGATGGTCTTGGGAGAGATTTCCAAGAACATAGCTGGAGGTTATTCAAATGAATAGAATTTATACAGCCCATATTTTCTTATTCAATCATATATATAGTTGCTCCTTGTTTATTGTGGGGGTTTGCTATAGGTTGAGTTGGTAGGGGTGGCTAACTAACTAGTTCATTTTGAGGTTGTCCCTGTGTGTTTGTTGGTCTAGTTAGAAGTGCTTGTTGTTGATTTTGGAAGAGTCTTAGTTGGCTTTGGAATTAATAGCTATAGTCCTGCTAAGGACCCCATTGTGATTGCATATTTTGTGGTCCAAATTGAGATGTAAACTATTGTGGCCAATGTTGGTTGACCCAAGGTTGATTTGGCCATTACTATTTTTACCACTGTTGGTTTGGCCAATCTTGTGGTCCACATGGAGGAATGTTTTGAGGTCCATGCCATGTTGAATTCCATTGGTTATTCCCCCAATATGAAGGGCCTCTATAAGAAGCTTGAGTTGGATATTGGTTGTAAGGAAAATGACCAATTTGTTTCTATCCTACATAGTTCAACTTTTCTTCTATTTTGAACATTATTTTTAGTTAGCCTCTTTAAAGATGGGAGCCAATCACAGTGGCTAGTAGGATGATCTTTATCACAGATCTGGTAGATATCAGATTTATCCAAGGGGCATTCTCTCAAAAGGTGTCTATTTCTACACCAAGGGTAGCAGATTGATAGTGGTTCACTGGTTCTACTTTTTTCTCGAATCCCATTTAATGTGGCATTTAGCTGAACTAGAGTGTCTATTTTTAGGTTTACAAAATCTTCCATCAAATTCCCTATATAATCTTTCCCTTTGAGAGACCTTGATGTTACTCCATCTTGTGTCCTTGAATAGTTTCTACAAATTTCCTCAATTGCAGAAATATCCAACTTGTGTATATTCTCCCTTCCCATAAGATCTAATGCTTACTTTGATTCCTTATCTAACCCTCTTATGAATAAGGTTTTGGCTAGATTATGTGCTATAGGTTTGTCATACATTCGAAGAGAAAAATTGAACCTATACAAGTAGTATTCTAAGATCTCATCTTCTTTCTTCTTAGTTCTAAACAATTCTACTTTTCTATCACTGATTTTGTAGTAGTCCTAGTATTTATCTAGGAACTCTATTTCCATTTGCTCCCATGAGTGTATAGAATCAGGGGCCAAGTCATTGATCCATCTTATGGCAGAATCATTAAGTGTAGATGGGAATAATTTTATCTTTTGGTTGTCTGATCAATAGTCATATGTTTGACATAAAAATTTGAAATCAAATAGGAACTAATCTAGATCCTCAAAAGGGATTCCCCTAAATGTTGGAAGATTTGAGGGGGAGATGTTTTTCATAGGTGCATTTTTTTCTAGATTAAGGACTATGGGATATGAGAAAGTCCATACATTGTCTTGCAAAGGATCTAGCTGACCATGATTGTCCCCCTGGGTTAGTGGATCCTCTTGTGGTATTACTTCTTCCCAAAATTTAGATTGAGTCTCTTGGAAGGTGGATCCTCTTAGCAAATCTATTTGGTGCCTCTCTTGGAAATCTTGGATGTATTTTGAAAGTTTAAGGTGTTGAGGGCTTGTGGGAATATTTGGTTGTTGCATGATTTCCAAGGTGGGTGTCACATGATCTCCCTCCTCAATAGGATTTTGACCTACCCCACTATTTCACCTATAGGATGTGGTTGGGTTGTTTATTTGATATTTTTACAGGTATTAGGTCTCTAGGTTTAACCAAGTAGAATTTTTCTAACCCTAACTAGGAATGCTAACTAGAGTTCTATTAACATAAAACATCTCTAACAACGGTGCCAAAAATGACAAGGGTCATTGTACCTTGGCATCTAATTATGTTTATTTGTCAAATCTAGGGTTGTGTCCATGGTAGTTAACAATAAAAACTAGAAATTAATAGTCCTTAAACTATCTACTAAAATGAAACCTACTTATTCAATCAAATCTATGTTTTTAAATAGCTTTTGTGAAGGAAATCTAATCTAGGAATTGGAAAAATACAATGTTGAATTGATTCATCTGACTACAAAACTAGAAAAGACATTAAAATAGAATTGAAAAGAATTTTATTTACTTCTATGAAAGAAGGAAAGCTAAATTAAAGAATCTGCAATAGTGTAAGAAAGTGATAAACCAATACTAGCCTCCCTTCTATTAGTGGGAGTGGGACCTTGCTCCACACCTTCAAAATTGAAGACTAAGAAAAAATTTCAGAACACACAAATAGAAGAATCGCCTTCCTTTAATCCAATATTTCCAAATAGAGTATATCAAGGTAAAAAGAAAATTATATGTTTCTATAACTATATGAGACTATAAAAAACTATCTATATCTATCCTACTACCTCCATACAATATATATCAGATTGTTGTTGATATCATATCTCTGGAGTTTATTAATTTACTCCCAGTTCTACTTTAGATGCAAAAGATCTTTATTCTAAAGACTAAAAATGCAACTACCTATATTAAAATATAAACATGCAAAACTTAAAAGAGACTGAAATGACACTGGAGATGTCCTTAAATATATAGTTTTGACTTTGATAAATTAGGTCACAGAGGCCCTAATTAAAGGAATTAACTTTAAAACAACTAATTATCAGAGGCTATGGGATTAATATGAACACTCATTTGACCAATTTCATCCAATAAATCATTTTTCAATTTAAATTCTTGACTTATACCACAAGATTCATATGTTGTTCCAAAGTTTAATTGACATTTCAGCTTGTTTGATTTAACTTTATGGCTATCATAGGCCTGATGTAACTAATTTTGTTGAGCCACTCAGGTGTCCTAGCCATGAATAAGGTCCTTACCTTCCTAAAAATTAGTTTGTGGTACATTTTCTTGACTCATGGATTAGAACTTGATATTGATTTACTGACGATGTTGGACATATGGTTTATATTATGATGTTATTGGGATACTATTCATGTGATGTTAGTTAGAAATTTATTATGTGATTCTATCTTGGGATGGATGTTTGAAATGTAGAATTTAGAATTTAATTGTAATGTGATTTGCTTGATGCTTATATGAACATGTGATGTTGTATGTGATTGTTTCACTTTACTTTGGCTATAATATACATGTCAGATTAACATTTCATTGGAGTGCGTAGGTGTTTCTAATGAAGCCACAGAAATTCGGAGATCATCCCACACACTGTGTTGTTTTCCCGTGTGAAGCCGATCTAGTTCCAAGAGGAACCAAGATCAACTATGTTTACGTGATGAAATTTTGTAATGTTGTTGCATGGTGTTAGTTGGGTTAGGTCTACCCTTCTTATATTTGATTTCTAATTGGTGTTGTAAGTTGTAGTGTCTTTAGAATTTCATTTTTGAGTTATAATTTTTGTGACCCCTTTTATGTGTTTTTACTCAACCCTTGGTGCTCAAAATGGGTTAAACTTGACCCTGGGTTGTACCCCTAGGGTCTAGGGACCATTTGGGCTTGTGTAACCTTAGGTAAACTTCCATTTGGTCACTTTAACTTCACCCTAAAGTAAAGTGACGAAAATAGAAGCTTGGGAGGGGGAGGATGAGTGGGTCAAACACTCAAGCTCTTCCTTTCCTCTTCCCTAGGTTGGGAGAATCTTCAAGACCCCTTAATTGTGGAGGACTCTAATCCAAGTCTCTCCCACAATTGGTGAGGGTACCTTGGGGTTGAGTGGTCCTTTTTAGGAGGAGAGGATTGCGACATGTGGCACCCACTCCTTCTTTGGCTCCACCTTTCTCTCCCACATAATCAAGAGAGGACAAGTGGATGGGTGAAAGGATTGGTGGGGTGGGTGAATGGCATGTGTTGCCACCCCATTCCAAAATTCTTGCTAGTAGTTGGGAGGAGGAGTGAGGAGGTGATGTGTCACCTCCCCATTCCTTAAGGCTCATGAGATGAGCCTATTTTAATCACTCTTGGAGAGGGAGATGGGGTTGTTGACTTTTTGGCAATTTTTTATTTTCATTATTTTGGGGATAAAGTTAGAGGGAAATTGGTGGCTCAACTTGGAGGAGTTAGAGGAGTTCTTCTCAACTATCTTCCATTTGGGCTTTATAAGGTAGGATTCAAGGCAAATGCTTTTTCTTATACTTTTTTTCTTTACTTGCATGTTGTGGGTGTGTGAGTTCATTTTGTTGATTTTACTTTGTGATGTGGGAAAATTGGGTATGGGAGTTGTGAGAGCCTCTCCTACTTGGGAGAAAATGCTCAATAAGTTTGGGGTGGAGGAGGAGTGAACCTCCTCGGGGTCATTTCTTTATTTTCATGGAGTTTTAGCTTTGAGGGCAATTTGTGAAATTGAGCAATATGTGTTTATGAGAAAGTTGTGATATGGCTTGAGAGCCAAGAGAAAGTTGTGAAATCATGTGTATAAGTGTAGGTTTGAGGCCTTGAGAGATTTATGTATTGGGAAGTTTTAGGAGCGGCACTCTTGAGTTGAGTTATGTCCACTCCCCTACCCCATTGAACTCATCTTGAGTGAGTTTTTGTGTTGTGATAGCCATGGGAGTAATTTGTTTTTGGGTGTTGAATGCAATGCTGTGTTGTGGTTTGAGTTTTCCTAATGTGAGGATGACCTCCTAGATCGGGGGTGACTCATGAGTGAGTCAATGGTAGGGAGGAGAACATGTTGTTGTGGATTCTTCCCCTTTTGTGTTATTGTAGGTTATTTGGAGCTATGTGAAGTTGAAGTAAATGCCATTGTTCTTAAGAGTTGTTATCTTATTTTTTTAGCTCTTGAGAGAGCATGGCCAAGTTAAGCTTTTGTATCATTTTCTAGATTTCAAAAGAGGAGAACCTTGTTCTCTGTCTCTCTCTCATGTTGTAAAAGTATGATTTTACTTGTGTGTATGAAACTATTTGCATTTGCAATAGAAATTTTAATTTGCTGATTTCAATGCTTGTGATTTTAAAAAAATAAAGTAATGAAAGAAAGATATGGTCTTATTGCCATTTTATTTGTATGTTTATTTTTCAAAAAAAAAAGAAATAGGATAGTTGTTGTTTTATCTATGTGGGATAAAATGAAAATTTTTACATTTTACTTCCTTAGAAAAAGAAATTTAGTTGTTGCTATATATTTTGGAGGATTGAAATTAAATACATTTGCTTTTTTAAAAAAAATAATAATAATGAATAAATTCTTTGAAGAAATGTTTATGAGGAAATATGTTCTTTTATGTTTTTTTTTACAAAAGAAATAATGTTCATTGCTCTATGTAAATTTGTTATAGAAAAAAAAAACAATGTTTCTTTTGCTTAAATACATTGAAAAAAAATTCTGTGAGTTTTAGAAAGACAAATATATTTGAAAATATAGTTATTTATTGAAAGCATATATATATATATATTTGAAAGTGAATATTTAATATATTTAAACATGGATATTTTTTTTATATACTGCTAAAACAAAAAAAGGGGCTACTTTGTGTATACAATAGTATGTATATATACATCTATATATATTATATATATATATATATATATATATCTGATAGAATACAAGAAACTGTGATTTGAAATGGAACTGTGTTTTGTTGTGTGTGTATATATATATAACCCTTTAAATGAATGCTGTGTATAAACGAAAATAGACTGCGGTTTAAATGTATACTAATTGTAGGTTTTAGAATGGGTGTAGAGAGGGGACGGAGCCCCCACCCACACCCCCATTGCTACTTTAACCCCCACGCAGATCCCTTCCCCACCACTACCTCTGGTCCCCTTACCCTGTGGCTCCCTTAACACTGCAGCACCCTTACCTCATACACCCCCACTTTACCTATAGTTCCGCCCTTCCCTCCGTCGGACTCCCCACTTAGCCCTCTGCCCACAGTCCACTGCCATGCCTCCACCCACAGCGTCGCTCCTCTCTCTTACTTGCCACGAAACCCTTGGGGTTTTTAACAATAAAAAATATATATTTATATTAATAAATTACCTCATTTCCATCATTGCTATATAGCAAACAGATATATCAAATGGGTATACCACTTGTTTAGAACTCCATTCATGGTTGCCTCACTTCTCCAACCTACAACACTAAACAAGAGAAGAGAAAAGAAAAAAAATGAGAAGAGAGGAGAAGAAAAACAAAGAGAAAAGAAAATGATGCTTAGAGAATAGGGTTAGGGTTTTCTAGTTTCTCATAAGGAAACTATTATTCTACTTGGAGGCTTTTAGGGCAAAGAGAGAGGATTTTAAAATTGGGTTTAATTAATTTATTTTGTTCTTCCACTCCCCTCTTTTTTTTTTTTTGAGCTCTTTTATTCTAGAGATAATTTTAATGATGTGGGTAGTTTTAATTTTTATTTTAAAAAAAACAAAAACAAATGGCTAATATTATTATTGTTGTTTAGTGGTAAGGTAAATATTTAAATATGGTATTTTAGACTAGAGGGAGACTATAGACTATTGTCTTACATTTAATTATTTGGAAAGGAATCTAATTTATTTATTTAATTTTATCCCTCCAAATAATTATTGGGATGTTTTTTAATTTAAAACAACGGAATTAATCAATGGCTTACAAACCTTTATCAACAAGGTTTGTGGAAATTCAGTTGCTATTAGTTTAGTAATTAATTTAATTAATCTAGAGTGATTTTATTAGTTTAATAAAGATGTCATTTACTCCAACTAGGAAACCTAGTACACTATCTAAACAAAGTTAGTATAACATGCTTCCGTGATCTGATCTACCAAGAAATTAGGAATAATGTAAAGGATACAATGATAACTTTGATTGATAGAAAATGTGAAGGAGAACAAATTGATCGAGCTTTGTTGAAAAATGTTTTAATTAACCTATTTAACTATTCTACCAATTTAACTAGTGTAATGTTGGTAATTTAAAACCAACCCAGTAAACTTTCAATCAAATTTAGTTTTATTATAATAAACCCTAATCATGCCCGTGAGGCGTTATGCTACCAGATTTTTCTAGAATTTAGGGTTTAGCTAGGTTAGTAAAATTTAACCTTGCTTAGGATCAAATTATTGTTTCTGCCAGTTATCGACATTAGGTTTTGGTATTAAACTATATTTTTCCCTTGCACTAGAATTTAACTTTTGATTTTGACTTATGTCAAAATCTCATCATTCACTTAGGTTAACCTAGGGTTTCGATCATTGATCCTAACCCTATGGGCAACATTATCCACATCGTATCGACCCCCTAGTTGTCCTTCATCATGAAAAGGAATGTGCAAGTGAATGCATTCCCCGCCTTCGACTGTCATGTTCACGCCTTATGCATAACACCATCGAGCACGCTTACACGTGCGAGGGGGTTTCTAGGGAAGCGTGGTAAATTATTTTATATTTTGTGTCATGACCACATGACAAATATGGACATGACATGTGTGTTGTGTGTCGTGACCGCATGGGAAATGTGAGCATGACATTTGGTATCAAAGCCTAAGTTTAAATACTGGGCTTATTTGAGCACATTATGTCTTCCACAACTTTGATTAATTAGTGATTACCTTCTTTTGTAGGATGCCTCCCTGATGAGCTCAACGAGCACATTCATGCCACACTGCATCTGTCGAGGTGCACAGTGATTCTTCAGCTGAGGGTCAGGTAGCATAGGCACCACTGGCACCACAGGTCCTACCTATACTTGACATTAGACCACAGATACTTTAGGCACTACAGACAGTGTTAGATAGGTTACCACTGGTCGAAGATGCGCTTCACATAGAGCCACATGCTGGGCCTTGTGTTGATCCGTGAGAGGAGTGATGCGTGGAGCCATGAGCAAAGTCAAATGTGGAGCCACGTGTGGAGCCCTGCATTGAGCCGCGAGAGGCACCACGTGTGGAGCTGTTTGTGGAGATACTAGATACGATGGTGGAGGAGGTTGGATCAGCCTACAAGGCTCGTAGTAGGAGCCCTCCATGTCATGATAGGAGTGAGGAGACAGTGTGAGTGGAGCAGATCATTCATAGGCCATATGATTATTATGCACATGAGCCCATTAGAGGGCACAAAGACTAAGGAGACCCCATCAAGGGCGTGTTGAGGTTGAATCCTCCTACTTTCATCAAGACTACAGAGGGAGCTAAAGTTGAGGCTTGGCTCATCAGTCTAGATAGATGCTTCGCATTGCATCCTTATGAGGGCAACACGAAGGCACATGTGGCAATCCACTTGTTGCGAGATGCAACAGCTACTTGGTGGCACATTGAGGAGTGCAAGCGTCATCTATCATTGGACACACTCACTTGGGAGACCTTCATTAAGCTCTTTAATGCGCGGTATTTATCAGATCACTACAGACATCGTTGCATAGATGAGTTTCACAATCTTCAGTAGAGCGGGCTTACTATTGCTCAGTATGAGGGTAGATTCACTAATTCGTCTCGATATGTGGAGTATCTCCATGATGAGAAACTCCTAGTTCATAAGTTCATCAAAGGATTGAACCATAGCATAGCATACATAGCTGAGGAGATATAGGGATGAGGGCAAGGATCATGCCCCTAGTTTTAGGATCATGGGTAGCAGCACCACTAGCAGAATTATCACAGACCACCACTACCACCACAGAGAGGAGGATTTAGTTCTCTGTCATTACCTCCTAGACTTCCACAGCAGTAGCAGCATTAGAATCAGTAGAGGTCTAGATCCCAGAAGAGGGCACAGGGAGGGTAGATTTGAGGATGCCAACAACAGGGCTCACGTAGAGACCAAAGGTAGTAGAGACCACCTGTAGGGCCCGCGAGGTCTCAGCAATCATACAAGGGTTCACAGGGTTCCACAAGTAGATCTAGATAGCAGCAGTTAGGTAGGACTCAGTTGGGACAGAGAAAGGCTTGGGGCCCATGTTATGTGTGTGGTGGAGTAGGTCATCTAGCTAGAGAGTGCCCACAGGGTTTTACGGTAAGGGGACAACCCCATTCAGGAGGGTCAAAGCAAACTGTAGGGGTTGTGGGAAAGTCCCACCGCATGTTTGCGGTAGTTGATAACCGTCAGGCTGACTATCAAGCATCCATGATTGAGACATCAAGTATGATTAGGGGTGCTCCCATCTCTATTCTTTTTAACTATAGAGCGACTAATTCTTTTTTGTCTACATCGTTAGTGGAACGTTGCAGGCTGGTGGCTTCTAGGTAGGACATTAGGTGGGAGGTTGAGTTGGCCTCTAGGGCCAGGATGTCAGTAGATACCTTGGTTCAGGATTGTGAGATCTCTTTGGGGTCCTTTACTACATCTTGTGACCTTAGAGTTATGCCATTAGGATCCTATGGTGTAGTTTTGGGTATGGACTGGCTTGCGGTTCATAGAGCGAAGCTAGATTGTCGCCAAAAGGTGATTAGCTTCTTAGATGATCATGGTGCACTGTTTGAGATAGCGGACTTTCAGAAGCCCATGGCAGTTCATATGATATCCGCTTAGCAGCTTAAGTACTGCATGCATAAGGGATGTCAGATGTTTGCTATCATAGTTAGTGATAGATCAGAGGATGAACCTAAGGCATCATTGGATGATCACCCTATCTTGAGGGAGTTTGCTGACATATTTCTACCAGAGTTACCAGGGATACCAACTTGTCGCGAGGTAGACTTTCATATCGATTTAGTGCTGGGTGTCGAGCCAGTGTCTCATGCACCCTACAGGATGACCACTCATGAACTTACAAAGCTCAAGCTGCAGTTAGAGGAGTTGCTCGAGAAGGGGCACATCTGACCAAGCATTTCACCTTGGGGCACTCCAGCTATCTTTGTAAAGATGAAGGATGGGTCTCTTCGCTTATGCATGGATTATAGGTAGTTGAATAAGGTGATGGTGAAGAACCGTTACCCTCTGCCTAGGATTGATGACCTTTTTGACCAGATGCAAGGAGCCAGAGTGTTCTCAAAAATTGATCTAAAATCTAGGTATCACCAGTTGCATATCACAGAGGCAGATATTCATAACACTACTTTCTGAACTAGATATGGCAACTACGAGTTCACCGTGGTCCCCTTCGGTTTGACAAACGCCCCTGCAGTGTTCTTGAATCTCATGAATGGAGTGTTCTATACTTACTTGGATTAGTTCATGATTATTTTTCTTGATGACATATTGATCTATTCGTGAACTGAGGAGGAGCATGAGGAACACCTACGTCAGGTTTTGCAGTGCTTGAGAGAGTAGCAGCTTTATGGCAACTTGGTGAAGTGTACCTTTTTCAGGACAGAGGTATAGTACTTGGGGCACATCCTATCATGTGATGGCATCTCCATAGATCCATCAAAGATTAGATCTATCAAAGATTGGTCAGTACCCACCAGTGTGATAGAGGTCAAGAGTTTCATGGGATTAGCCGGTTACTACCGTAGATTCATAGAGGTCTTTTCCAGGATAACGCACCCCATTACATCCCTTCAACGAACAGGGAAAAGCTTCACTTGGACTGAGTAGTGCGAGAGGCCCTTTGGGGTCCTCAAGGAGCGTCTTATTAGTGCTCCCATCTTAGTAGTTCCTGATCTTGCAAAGGATTTTATAGATTGCACTGATGCTTCACTCAAGGGTTTGGGAGCTATGCTTATGTAGGGTGATAGGGTGATTTCATATGAGTCGCATAAGCTCAAGACACATGAGTTGAACTACCCTACTTATGATTTAGAGCTCGCAGTAGTGGTACATGCTCTTGTTCATTGGAGACACTTTCTTTTGGGTCGTCACTTTGAGCTTCATTCGGATCACCATAGTTTACAGTACATATTCACATAGCCAAATTTAAACGCCCACCAGTGGCATTGGATGGAGTTTCTATGTGAGTATGATTTTGATGCCCACTACATCAAAGGGAAGGAGAATGTGGTTGCTGACACTTTGAGTCAGAGGTGCCATGGGATCCTAACCTTGACCTTGAGTGTGGACTTGAGAGAGCGCATCATTCAACATCTACCTGAGGATGAGTGGTTTCTTGAGGTGTAGCAGGAGATCTCAAAATAGAAGGCTCTTAAGGGAAGGATATTCCCTAGAGATAGATAGGTTGCTTAGACATCGACAACACATATATGTACCCTGTGCGGGTGATCTTCATACAGTGGTTCTTTTAGAGGCTCATAAAGCACCTTATGTAGCACACCCAAGGGTGAAGAAGATGCATGCCGACTTGCGATAGTTATACCATTGGGCAGGTACGAGATGGGATATTGTAGAGTATGTTGCTCATTGCCTTGAGTGCTAGAGGATCAAGTCTAAGCATCAGCATCCAACGGGTCCTGAGTGGAAATGGGACACCATTTTTATGGCCTTCATTGTTGGTCTTCCTATGTCATCATGCCGCCATGATGCCATCATAGTGACAATTGACATGTTGACCAAGGTGGCGCATTTCTCACCTGTACGTATGATGTACAATGCACCATCTGTGGTGAGAGTAATCTTGGATCAGATTGTTAGATTACATGGGGTACCTCTCCGTATCATTTCTGATAGGGATTTAGTGCACTTCAGCTTTTTAGAGAGCCTTGTAGTAGGCATTGGGCACACAGCTCAACTTTAGTTCCGCTTATCATCCTGAGACCAATGGATAGACAAAGAGAGTTAATTAGGTTCTTGAGGATATGCTTCGTATGTATGTCATGGATCACCAGAGTAGATGGGAGGAGTATCTGTATCTAGTTGAGTTTGCCTACAACATTGGGCATCACAGCTCATTGAGTATGCCTCCTTTTTAGGCCTTGTACGATAGACCTTGCAGGACACCTTTGAGTTGGGATTGTATTGAGGACAGGGCTATGATAGGGCTAGAGTTGGTTTAGGACATGGAGCAGTAGGTAACCTTTATTAGGAAGAGACTTCAAGAGGCTCAGGCTCAATAGAAGAAGTATGTCGATGCTAAGAGGGTAGATCAGAGCTTCTCAATTGGAGACAGAGTGTTCTTGAGAGTACGACCGCAAAAGAGTCCAATCCATTACGAAAAGGGTTCTAAGCTCGCACCTTGTTTTGTTGGACCTTTTGAGATCTTGGAGTAGATAGGACTGGTAGCCTATCATCTAGCCTTGCCACCTAGTCTGTCACGTATCCACGATGTTTTTTATGTTTCTATTTTATGGTGTTACATATCTAATTTATCTCATGTATTAGATTGGAGTGCTCTTTAGGTAGAAGCGGATGGTCAGCTGGTTTTGGAGCCAATTCACATATTGTCTTGTCAGATGCTAGGCCTTCAAGGTTGAGAGCTAGACCAGGTTAGGGTTCAGTGGGACATGTACGACAAGGTCACGGTGACATGGGAGGATGCAGCAAGATTGAGGGCCCTTTATCCTCACCTCTTTGATGACTTCTTGGAAGAAGTACAGTCTTAGGGGGGGAGGATGTGAGGCCTACATTTTCATTCGCTTATATTTGACTACTTTATTTTACTATTGGTGATACTTACTAGACTTGTGGAACTGTTGATCCTGAATTTCAGGACTATTAGAGTTTATGTTATATGTGGATTTATTATGTTTAGCATGATTATGATGTGATTAGAACTTGATATTGATTTACTGACAATGATGGACATATGGTTTATATTATGATGTTATTAGGATACTATTCATGTGATGTTAGTTAGAAATTTATTATGTGATTCTATCATGGGATAGATGTTTGAAATGCAGAATTTAGAATTTAATTGTAATGTGATTTCCTTGATGCTTATATGAACACATGATGTTGTATGTGCTTGTTTTAGTTTGCTTCAGCTATCATATACATGTCAGATTAACATTTCATTGAAGTGCGTAGGTGTTTCTAATGAAGCCACAAAAATTTAGAGATCATCCCACACACTGTGTTGTTTTCCCGTGTGAAGTTGATCTAGTTCCAAGAGGAACCAAGTTCAACTATGTTTGCATGATGAAATTTTGTAATGTTGTTGCATGGTGTTAGTTGGCTTAGGTCTACTCTTCTTCTATTTGATTTCTAATTGGTTGTAAGTTGTAGTGTCTTTTGAATTTCATTTTTGAGTTATAATTTTTTTGACCCGTTTTATGTGTTTTTGCTCAACCCTTGGTGCTCAACATGGGTTAAACCTGACCCTGGGTTGTACCCCTAGGGTCTAGGGACCATTTGGGCTTGTGTAACCTTAGGTAACTTTCTATATTGGTCACTTTAACTTCACTCTGAAGTAAAGTGACGAAAATGGAAGCTTGAGAGGGGCAGGATGAGTGGGTCAAACACTAAAGCTCTTCCTTTCCTCTTCCCTAGGTTGGGGGAGTCTTCAAGACCCCTTAATTGTGGAGGACTCTACTCCAAGTCTCTCCCACAATTGGTGAGGGTACCTTGGGGTTGAGTGGTCCTTCTTAGGAGGAGAGGATTGGGACACATATGGCACCCACTCTTTCTTTGGCTCCACCTTTCTCTCCCACATAATCAAGAGAGGACAAGTGGATGGGTGAAAGGCTTGGTGGGGTGGGTGAATGACATGTGTCACCACCCCATTTCAAGAGTCTTGCTAGTAGTTGGGAGGAGTGAGGAGGTGACATGTGTCACCTCCCCATTCCTCAAGGCTCATGAGAAGAGCCTATTTTAATCCCTCTTGGAGAGGGAGATGGGGTTGTTGAATTTTTGGCACTTTTGTATTTTAATTATTTTGGGGAAAAAGTTAGAGGGAAATTGGTGGCTCAACTTGGAGGAGTTAGAGGAGCTCTTCTAAACTATCTTCCATTTGGGCTTTATAAGGTAGGATTCAAGGCAAATGCATTTCCTTATGTTTTTTTTCTTTACTTGCATATTGTGGTTGTGTGAGTTCATTTTGTTGATTTTACTTTGTAATGTGGAAAAATTGGGTATGGGAGTTCTGAGAGCCTCTCCTACTTGGGAGAAAATGCTCAACAAGTGTGGGGTGGGGTAGGAGTGAACCTCCTCAAGGTCATTTCCTTGTTTTTATGGAGTTTTAGCCTTGAGGGAAATTTGTGGAATTGAGCAATATGCGTTTATGAGAAAATTGTGTTATGGCTTGAGAGCCAAGAGAAAGTTGTGAAATCATGTGTATAAGTGTGGGTTTGAGGCCTTGAGAAATTTATGTATTGGGAAGTTTTAGGAGTGGTACTCTTGAGTTGAGTGATGTCCACTCCCCTACCCCATTGAACTCATCTTGAGTGGGTTTTTGTGTTGTGATAGCCATGGGAGTAATTTGTTTTTGGGTGTTGAATGCAATGTTGTGTTGTGGTTTGCATTTTCCTAGTGTGAGGATGACCTCCTAGCTCAGGGGTGACTCATGAGTGACTCAGGAGAGCATGTTGTTGTGGCTTCTTCCCTTTTTGTGTTATTGCAGGTTATTTGGAGATATGTGAAGTTGAAGTAAATGCCATTGTTCTTAAGAGTTGTTACCTTATTTTTTTTATCTCTTGAGAGAGCATGGCCAAGTTAGGCTTTTGTATCATTTTCTAAATTTCAAAAGAGGAGAACCTTGTTATCTCTCTCTCATGTTGTAAAAGTATGATTTTACTTGTGTGTATGAAACTATTTGCATTTGCAATAAAAATTTTAATTTGTTGATTTCAATGCTTGTGATTCAAAAAAAATAGAGTAACGAAAGAAAGATATGGTCTTATTGCCATTTTATTTGTATGTTTATTTAAAAAAAAAATAGAAATAGGATAGTTGTTGTTTTATCTATGTGGGATAAAATGGAAATTTTTACATTTTACTTCCTTAGAAAAAGAAATTTAGTTATTGCTATATATTTTGAAGGATTGAAATTAAATGTTGCATTTGCTTTTAAAAAAATAAAAATAAATAATGAATAAATTCTTTGAAGAAATGTTTATGAGGAAATATGTTCTTTTATGTTTTTTTTTTACAAAAAAAATGTTCATTGCTCTATGTAAATTTGTAATTAAAAAAAAAATGTTTCTTTTGCTTAAATACATTCAAAAAAAAATTCTGTGAGTTTTAGAAAGACAAATATATTTGAAAATACAGTTATTTATTGAAAGAATATATATATATATATATATATATATGAAAGTGAATATTTAATATCTTTAAACATGGATTTTTTTTTATATACTGTTAAAACAAAATAAAAGGGGCTACTTTGTGTATACATCAGTATATATATATATGTGTGTGTGTGTCTAATAGAATACAAGAAACTGTGATTTGAAATGGAACTATGTTTTGTTGTGTGTGTATATATATATATATATATATAACCCTTTAAATGAATGCTGTGTATAAATGAAAATAGACTGTGGTTTAAATGTATACTGATCGTAGGTTTTAGAAATAAAAACAAATGTGTTTTGGTGGGGGGTTCGAACCCCCCGCTATCGTTGCATATGAATGGGTGTGGGGAGGGGACAGAGCCCCCACCCATACCCCACTGTGTGGGATGTGGGTGGGGACTCCGCCCCCTCCCCACACTCTCGTCGCTGCTTTAACCCTCGTGTAGACCCCTTCCCCGCCGTCATCGCCGTTGTCAGTCCCCTTACCCCGTGGCTCCTTTAAAACTGTGGCACCCTTACCTCACACACCCCCTCCTTCGCCTACAATTCTCCCCTTCCCTCTCCCAGACTCCCACTCAGCCCTCCGCCCATAGTCTGCCGCCATCCCTCTGCCCACAGCACTGCTCCTCTCTCTCACCTGCCATGAAACCCTTGGGGTTTTAAACAATAAAAAATATATATTTATAGTATTAAATTACCTCATTTCCATCACTGCTATATATATCTATATCAAAAAAAATGCAGATGGGTATATCAAATAGGTATACCACTTGTTTAGAACTCCATTTATGGCTGCCTCACTTCTCCAACCTGCAACACCAAACAAGAGAAGAGAAAAGAAAAAAATGAGAAGAGAGGAGAAGAAAAACAAAGAGAAAAGAAAATGATGCTTAGAGAATAGGGTTAGGGTTTTCTAGTTTCTCATAAGGAAACTATTATTCTACTTGGAGAGTTTTAGGACAAAGAGAGATGATTTTTGATATGGTTTTAATTAATTTATTTTGTGCTTCCACTCCCCTCTTTTGTTTTGTTTTTAGAGCTCTTTTATTCTAGAGATAATTTTAATGATGTGGGTAGTTTTAATTTTTATTAAAAAAAAAACAAATGGCTAATATTATTATTGTTGTTTAGTGGTAAGTTAAATATTTAAATATGGTATTTTAGACTAGAGGGAGACTATAGACTATTGTCTTAAATTTAATTATTTGGAAAGGAATCTAATTTATTTATTTAATTTTGTCCCTCCAAATAATTATTGGGATGTTTTTTAATTTAAAACAATTGGATTAATCAATGGCTTACAAACCTTTATCAACAAGGTTTGTAGAAATTTAGTTGCTATTAGTTTAGTAATTAATTTAATTAATCTAGAGAGATTTTATTAGTTTAATAAAGATGTTGTTTACTTCAACTTGGAAACCTAGTAAACTATCTAATCGAAGTTAGTATAACATGCTTCCATGATCTAATCTACCAAGAAATTAGGAAAAATGTAAATGATACAGTAATAACTCTGATTGATAAAAAAACGTGAAGGAAAACAAATTGATCGAGTTTTGTTGAAAAATATTTTAATTAACCTATTTAACTATTCTACCAATTTAACTAGTGTAATGTTGGTAATTTAAAACTAACCCAGTAAACTTTCGATCAAATTTAGTTTTATTATAATAAACCCTAATCATGCCCATGAGGCGTTATGCTACCAGATTTTTCTAGAATTTAGGGTTTAGCTAGGTTAGTAAAATTTAACCTTTCTTAGGATCAAATTATTGTTTCTGTCAGTTATGGACATTAGGTTTTGGTATTAAACTAAATTTTTCCCTTGCACTAGAATTTGACTTTTGATTTTGACTTATGTCAAAATCCCATCATTCACTTAGGTTAACCTAGGGTTTTGATCATTGATCCTAACCCTACAGGTAATGTTATCCATGTCATATCGACCCCCTAGTTAGCCTTCATCATGAAAAGGAATGCGCAAGTGAACTCATTCCCCACCTTCGACTGTCATGTTTACGCCTTATGTGTAACGCCACCAAGCACGCTTATGCATGCGAGGGGGTTTCTAGGGAAGCTTGGTAATTTTTTTGATATTTCGTGTCATGACCACATGACAAATGTGGACATGACATGTGTGTTGCATGTTGTGATCGCATGGGAAATGTAGGCATGCCAATTGCACTATGAAAACTATAAAACCTTATTTAAATTATATTAATTAAATATGAAATACTGAAGTTGATCTTGTGATGAAAAGACTCAAGTTTTGGATTTGAACTAACCAAATTGTGTAGAAATGTCTTCTTTTTATCACAAGGGTTTATCTACTAGGCAAAGAAAGATTCTTGAAGACTCTAGAGATGTTCATAACTATCTCTGGAGCTGAGTAGAAGACATTGTACAAAGAACTCCAACATTTTGCAGAATGGTTGGAGGATCTCCGAAGCTAGATTATTAGGACAGTAAAGGTTTCTGATCATGAGAGCTCTAGATTTATGTCCTAATGAGCTATATGATGATCTCTAGAGTCTTTTTTGACTATACAGAGTCTCCAAAGTTGCATAGAATCTTTAGAGTTGTTTCATTGCAAAAATGTCCAGAGCCGTTGTAAAGCTTCCAAGTTCCACATATGAAGGCTAGAGTTTTTCAAGATGACAAATATAGTAGCTCGTGGGAGACAAAGGCCACCTATCATTTTATTTTTGCATGAATTAGGGACTTCTAGTCATGTCACATTAGACTTCTATCAGTTAGGTTGGTAGAAATAAAGGTGAGTTAAGTGTTGATCCATATGCATATGTTGATGAAAATGAGACTAACCTTTTGCTACAACTAGAGATGCATTGTCAAAATTAGTTTCAAGAGGTACAAGAAGATAAATAGGATCATCAAGAGACTTTCCTAGAGCCAAAATCCCTTCAACATGACCATCCAAGTGAAGTCGAGGAGTATATTCATGATTTTGGTAGTGCTAATTCAATGCATTCAAATGGCTCATCTAGGGAGGATCCTTGTTTATCATGTGTTGATGATTATAACCCCATTAATGATGATCTTCAACTAGATTCACATGTATTTGATGATGATCTACAAGAGTTTGATGAATGCAACAACTTATCTCATGAGGTAAAAGACTTCCAAACCATACCAACCAATAAGCAAAATGACTTGCCACTGGATAAGATTAATAAGTTGTTTGACCTGGTGTCTAAGTTGATTAAGAAGATGTTAATTCATAGGCATTCAATGTGCATATCAGACCTTGCATCATATAATTCATCCATTTGATTCACATCTAGAAGTAATTTGCCCTAATTTCTTGTTAGCTTGGGAGATTGCCATGGTAGGTAAGGTTGATTTTGAGCATGTGTTTTTGGGAGTCGATCATGATGATGATTTTATTGATGATATTCACACTTTAAACTCTCCAAAAGACATGTTTATGATTGAATTTGTTAGTCCTAATGAGGTATACATGGTGATTTGTGAACTAGGACTAATGACGATCACAAAAAAGATGAGATACTTGATGTTTTAACTCTTGAAGTTTGTTGTGATAATGATAATGACTATGGTACATCACTAATGCATGTTGTTTCTCATGATTTGCATATACTTGAGCAAAATTGAGTATCATACATGAGTTGAGACCTCCAGAAGGTGAAACCACATTGCATGAGCATATGCTTAGAGCTAGAAATTTGTCAAATTAGGTTATATCTTTCCATTCTCCTTTGGATTTTGGTAATTTTGAGTTTGAATATGATAATTGGGGAATCAATACATGTATTTGGATTAATCATGACTATGGAGAGAACCCACAACTTCTAATTTTACATGAATTGTACCCATAATTTGAGACTATTATGACTAAATTTTATTTTTCTGTATATAAGGGTGAGTTTGTATTCCTTATAACCATATAGGTTGGACTATTACTATTGTCCCTAAGGAAAAATCAATTGAGATGCAGTCCATATGCTTCCTGTTCTAAATTTTTTTGTGCATAGTATGAGTTGTGTCTAGTTAGGTAGTTGTCGAGATGGCTAGTATTTATTTGATTTTTAGTAGCTAGCTTTTTTTTATTAATTTTTTCTTGTTAGTTGTTTTTCTTTCTATTTTGGTGTGCTTTCAGTCAGTTTGGTCTGATTTATGAGTTTGGTTTTGATCTTACTATTGTTTTCCTTCATACCTTAGGTCCTAGGGCCCTACTTTGCTAATCAAGTGTGTTGTTGGTTGGTAACCATTACAAGAGGGATGTTTTCAGTCATTTCTTACCAAGAAATCATTCATTTCCCAAAATTTTTAGCCCTACATCATTCATATCAGCTAGGGTGTTTGTTAGTCTAGCTAGAGTCAAGGTGTTTATTGTGCTTGAGAAGATGTTTATTGAGATCTTATATACTTTCACACATTTATTCTTCTTTATACTTTCTGGGATGAGTTGTTGTAGTTGGTTATTAGGTGAAAAATTTAATGTTTTTTTTCTTTCTAGGTCACCACCATTGGTTTAACCTATGAGTGGTTTTCTCCTTATAGGTTAGCCTTAACCCCCAACCTAGTAGCAAGCTTCATTGCTTGCAAGTGGAGAAAGCTCTTATATATATATATATATATATATATATATATCCTAAGAAGAAAATCAAAAGAATGAAAAGAATGAAAAGAAAAAATCAAAAGGAAAGAGGAAAATAATGGCATATTAGAAGAACTCAACCATCTGGGTGATCTGGGTAATCTCTACCAGGGCCATAGACACCTGGATGGTAGTAGAGCAATGCCTTGGGTGGGGTTAGTGATATTTTCTTCAAGGCTATGGATGTCTAGCTGGCAACAGAGCTATGTCCAGGTGATCATGTGAAAGCAAAATCCACTTCACCTAACCCAATTTCTAGTTTGTGATTGATGAGTTCTTGCATGCTTAAGGAAGGGTATAGAATCATGTGAACACACTTGAATTTTAGAAGCATTGGATCTTGTGCTTTAATCATTCTAGCTCTTGGTTTGTTCTGGTACTCATTCTTTTGTTATGCTTGGTTATATTGAGATTCAAGATCTTGGATTGGTCATCCTACCTTTAAATGCTCTAGAAATTTTTTTCTATTTTGGTTGGCATTTATTGTACTCTTCACACACATGCCAACTTCACCCCTAGAAAAGTAGGGACCCCCCTTATTTGGCTTAAATAACTGAGTTTGGGTAGTTCATGGTTTGGTTACTCGAATACCTTCAGTTGAAGTCATTAGTCTCACTAGGTCAATCTGATGATTACTTTTCCATTCCATTCTGCCTAGGTTTGCATTGCATTCCTTAGTTCACATGGGTCTTTTGATGGCCTTGTTATGTTTTATTTGATCTCAACTACTAAGTATTGAGGATTATCTTGATGATATCATTTGTTATGTCATGCTAATCATTTTTCTTTGGTTCTATGAGTGGTGTGTTTAAGTCTCCAAGTATTTGATGCAATTAAGTTTACATGAGAACTTGAATGAAAAAATTCTTTATTTATGAGGTGTCCATTAATGATATTAATCTTTTCTTCAAATGCATTTGTGTAGCATATGACCATTTTTATAAACCTTGATGGCACCTTGAAATCTATAGCTTAGTCTAAACTATCTATTTTGCCTTTGAAATCAATCACAGCTTTTGAGATTGTTAAAAGCATTTCAAGACCATCTTAATACCCCTTTTGTGACTGTAGGCACCAAGATTTAAATCTAAAAGGAGGAAAAATCATTTGAATTCTAATATCCATCATATTGCACCTTAAAATTGATAGTTTGAATACAAAGAGGAAACCCTCCTTAGCCTATTGTAAAACCCTCTCTTGTATATTTTCAAAGAATTAAAAGAAAAAATAGGTACGTTGATAGGATTGTTGTCAAGAGGCCATGCATTCGGTAGAACACAGTTAAAGAAAAGTTTAAAGAGAAAAATGTTGGATTTCTTATGATCTTTTCTATTCATAAATATTTCTAACTCCACTAACGGTTGTAAAAAAAATGTTTCAATGGTTCAGACCTTAATTTATACCCCTCACATGAGTGGAAATATTTAGGGACATCCATGATTTAATGTTACATGGTTAAAATTGTCTTTTCTAATGGTTGTTGGGCAAAATACAAGAAGAAACATACCCATTCATTGTTGTTTTCATTGTTGTATTCATAAAATTAAAGGTCAAAATGCATAGCATTTACATAGTTTTGAGCCATTTTTAAGATACTTGACTAGGTAGCAGGAGTAACTAGAAGATCATGATGTATATTCAAGCTTTTGTGCCAGGTTTTGCATCCAAGATAAAGATAGAAAGTCTCAAGTGAAACCATGGGCTTCGTTGCCAATGGAAACTCACCAAACCCTAGGGTAAAATATGGATTTGAGGGTATATCTTACTACCCTAAGTATTTCAACTAGCACTTATAAGGTATTATCTCATGTTTATATTTGTGCAGGTGTAATAAATGTATGTATTGTTATGGGGTTTTCAACCTCATTTCCCATGGTTTCCTCCTTATAAGACCACATATATATACATATATATATATATACATATACATATATATATACATATATATATACATATATATACATATACATATACATATATCATGATATGATCTGAACAATGAGTGACATGGAGTTTAAATCTTCACTATCTCTATCAAGCATGCAAAGTTATAACAGTCCAAAGATTGTAACATCAACAAGATTTCTTTGTCATAAGTAAGGATTATAGATTTTCATGGATTTAATACAATTTTTAAGTAGGAAAATATAGCTTGAGTTTCAAAATCCTTGAAGTTTCCAAGGGTTTCAAATAGACCATTACCAGTAGACTAGTTTTCATGACATTTTGGAAGCCCATGAGCCTGGAGATCTTCATGAGAAAGTGCATCATGTTTTAAAGAGACCATTGATGAAGGTCATCCATCAGGACCCTCCAATAGGTGAGGTATCATCATAGGATATATTTGTATCTGCCTAGGATAGTCAATAGACCCTTCAGTTTGTTAGGATGTTCATAAAGAAACAAAACTATCAAAGCACCTACAACAGTTGAGAAATTTATGGTTCCTTTAGGGTAATTGTGATAAGATCCCTCATGATGTGTTTAGTGGCATAATCTAGATCTCATTGAGATTAAAGGATTAATGGGGATCACTGTTCACCATTGTCACAATAGCAATGGCCCATTTTTGTAGGACTATTATTAAACTTCTAGAGATTGTCATGGTAGCCAATGAAGCATTTCCAATATTATCCTTTCCATGCATATCAAAAGAAGATAGGGCAAGATGGTCTTAACTATAGTACAAATTACTAGAGTTATATCATGCATTGGTGGGATTATCAAATTCCAAAACTACCTTGAACAATCATATCTGGACAATCTTGAAGAAGATGATTAAGGAAGAGTAGTAATAGGATGCCTTGAAGGCAATGTTCAAAGGCATGATCCACACTACAAGTGTTGTCATAAACTACATATGATGCTTTCTAATGACTCCATGTTTGGGTGAAACCTTTTGTAAGGATCCTAAATGGAGTATGTAGTAGTTATTGTTAGCAATAGAAGTCATGATGTTGTATACCATCAATAGTGTTGTCATTGTTTATAATTAACTTTTAGGGACAACATAAATGATTATTTAGACATGCCTTCATTAAGATGTGAAGGATATCAGATAAACCTCCCCTACCATTTCAAACATTAATAAAACATGCATTCGGGGGTATGAGCAACAAGGACAACATGAAGATATATTTTGGAGATATAAACAAGGGTGGACTATAGTATATGGGATATTTATTGAGATCATTGAACTTCTACATGTCAGGGCACTATCACTTCTCTTTAAGACATTCTAAAGAATTAAGTATTGAGGTCTATGGATGTTGCATGTTGAAATTAAAAGCCATCATAGTGGACAACAAGTTTTTGGTTATCACAAGAGCTAAGAACCCTACCCTGGAGTTAGTATAAGCTACCCTAAGTGACTACATGATCAAATACCAAGACAAATATCATAGTAATTTTAATCTGAGGCATGTTGTTTTAATAAACTATCATGAATACAACCTATTTATATTGGAGTGGATAGCAGATGAAGGAATAATCATCATGTTCTAAACCTTGGAAAGTTATGCTACAGTTAGAGATTCTATAGTCATCAATGGTACAAATGTGCCTTGCACAGATGGTGGCCATGTGACAACATTTCCTAAGGCACTCAAATAAAAACCTAGATTTGTACTCATCTTTCCTTTGTATCTTATCTTATAAGGTCTTAATTGTGGTATTGAAATGTTAAGAGAATGTTTGTTGGTGTGAAAGGGAGAATCCTTGAAAGGGCTATTAGAAATAGACTTTCATGATGAAACAAAGACTGCCCAACTATAGGAAGGTGCTTCTCACACTTGGTAAAGTGTTATCACCTATGTAATGCTCATCAAAGTTGGGCTTAAAGGGATTGATGTGTTTTGATTATCTTTGATAGGTCATTTACCTTATAACAATCTACAATTATGAGAATGTGGAGAGATGTAGGTGATCATTGTTTGGGGAAGTGATATGCTATTCAACAATATACCAATCAGCTAATGACTCTATATCTTCAAGTATTTTCTTGTAGAAGTGCTACCACTAGTATTGTTTCAAAATTTTCAAAATGATCAGACAAAACCATTTGGTGGGTGCGTTTCAGTTTTGCACAAGGTATCAAGTAATGACAAATAGGAATGTAGTCTTTATCAAAACCTTAGGATAATCATTCATACCAAGATCACACCCACCTTCTATCTATCCTAAGGTCTACAGAGATTAGGGCAGTGTTATTCCATAACAAGAATAACATTTTTGAAGATCCATGCATGCATCTAACTTGATGTCAAGATTTTGGTTGCCTTGGAATGTATTCTAGATTGTTTTCACCCCTTTTGAGGCTATCATGTGACTATTTTTGTGTGTAGATAGAGAAATGTTATCATCCACATTGCCTTATCTTTTGGTATAAGATTAAATAGAATATACGGGCTTTGATAAACCCTTGAGCAATTTTTTAGTGGATGTTATGAATTGAAGAGAGATTTGAGAAAAGAAGGGTTGTCTAAGGGTCTAGGACATAGGGAAATCTTTGATGACCTTCAACGCACCTCATAATAGTCCTAAAACTTTTAGCATGACTATCATGGATAGCCTTTCATTTTTTTTACTTATAAACCCTACATTTGAAGACCGGTTGGAGTATAAACCTAGGTGTTCTCCATAAGATAATTGAAGGTCTAAGATTACAAGATGTAGATCTAGGATGATGAAAATATGAAGATGAAGACTTATGTTGACAAAAAATTTGTGAAGTTGCCAAGGGTAACAATTTGCCAAGAATTCATAATTGATAAGACTCAGTAATTGAAATGATACTTCTTGAGGTTTCTAGCTTGAAATTTATTCATTCATGTTGATTTTGATGTTGTTTCTTATTTTTTGCAGGTCTAAGGTGTTGAAACACCATAGAGGCATGCTATGGCATTATGAAGGCCTATTGTTCTTTGAGAAACCTATCTTCTACAACTTCTTGAGGATATTAGCACTTGATGGATGGACAACTACATCCACACACATGGATGCAAAAGAGTAATGACTTTGGTTTTTAGATGAAATTCATTTATAGGATGTCCAAATAGGACCTATCCTACCCAAGATGTAACTTGTAACTTCTAACTTGGGTCCTATCCTATTTGGGTGTTCCTAAATTTAAGGTATGAGCCAACTTGAACCAAATGAAAAGTGTAATGAAAAGGAAACCTCTATAAAAAGAGGAATATTTTTTTAATTTTGAAGGAAGGAGCAAGGAGACTAAGGCTGAGCACACAAGCAAAAAATGACAATTATAATGTAGGAATCCTACCAAATTATCACAAGTCGATGGCATTCTAGTCCTCCACTTTGGGTGGTGATGTATTTTGTATTTATTGTTCTAAAACTTGGATTATTTGGTGGAACTCAATAAAGTGCTAATTTTCTACACATATTGTGTAATACATGCACATGTAATATAGTGGTTTATGCAATTGCTTTGTCGTTTTAATGAAATTCCTTAGAATCTTGCACTCATGATGTTTATAATTGGTGAAATACTTGTTAGAGTTGGCTATGATTGGAGCCACCCAAGATCTAGTACTTCATGAAAGCACCAGAGAGATCAAATGAGAGAATAGTGCTATTCTATCAATGAATGCAAAAGATTACAAGATTACAAGAGATTGAAAGAGATTGTGGATTACAATACATGAAGAAAGCCTTGCTTATGAAGGCAAGGTGAGAGCTAGAAAGGTGGAGATATTCCTACAACATGTGACAATTAGAGGATGATAACTAATTGCACATGTGGAGGATAAGACAACTCACTCCAACTATCAACAATTCAACACACAACAAGACTCAACTAGAAACACCTAGAAGACTCACTAAGTCAACTTAACATGTGTGAATTATGTGTGATATTTGAATATTATTTAACTAGTAAATAGTTAAATAATATAAATTATTCACACAAGGGTAAACTGGTTAGGTGATAACCTTGTTCACACCAACACCCCCCCTTAAGTGCAACTTAGGGAGTAGCTAACTAAAGAAAGATGCAATAATGGATGGGTCTCAATCACTAGGACATGTTAGGTACCCATGTACAACAAATCTCAAGTGGAGAAAAGGAGAAAACCTCATGGGAAAAAACTCCTCTCCAAAAGTGAGAATGCATGAAACAATGAAAGTGAAAGAAGTGATAGTAGGAGGACTCAACATGACCCCCCAAGGAAAACTTCTATCACATATGTACAATTAAATAACCCCCATAAGAGAGAAAGTGTGAGACTATAGGTCCCCCTCACAATGAAGTAGCTCATGTGCTGATGGTGAATGCCTAAAGATGAATGCTGGAAAGTGTCTTGTACCTGCAAACAACATTTCTCCCCTTAGGAAGAAACCAATCCAAAGGCTAATGTCGAAGAAACTCCATCTCAAGGATTGAGGGAAAAATCCTCATGATGGATGCCTCTGAAGACTGTTGAAATGTCCACATGTTAGAATCAAGGAATACCACAATGCAATGAGGTGTGACCAAATCAAAAATCTTGGGTAGACTCATGAAGAACAACCTCCAAAGATGAAGTAGATGGGAGAACAATTGTGATGTAATTGTCATCAAAGAGGAGAGATATCCCCTCAAGTGTGTCCTCCAAATCTGCAATATGAGACTCACAAAACAAGTATGATCTACCTACCAAGAAAGTATCCCACAAAGCTATGTTTGAAAGACTAGAATGATCTTTCTCAACTAAAGTAGAAGAAACCATGTCAATATCGATCTCTAAAGAAGCAGGAGATTGAGGTGATGGAAGCTCAGCACTATTCTCATGAACCAAAGTAGATGAAAGAACACCAAGGTTCAAGTGACCAAACTTCTTCTCAGAAACATGATTCACACTTGATGCATGAGTGTGAATATCCATCAATGGATCTACATCATCAAAAGAAGCAAAATTGGAGAATGTATACAAGAGAGATGCATGATTAGCCATCCCAAATGCAATGATATCTCTACTCTCCAAGTCTTGTATGATCACAGAATCATGAGTGAACTCAACTGTCTTCCCTACACCACAATGAGTAATCTGGTAGATAAAAGGAGATTGGATGTCAAAGAAGGTTACACACAACACATTATTGAATGTATCCTCTCCAACATCAATAGTTCCTTTACCAATTCCATGCATGTATGTGTTGTTACCCATTAAAATAGGTGTCAAAGTACATGACTCAAATGAAGAGAACATCCCTTGTGAAGATTCCATATGATGAGAAGCCCCTGAATCAAGAACCATCTCTCTGACTAAAGACTTGTAGAAGCAAAGAGTGCATATCATTTTCCTTTGTTTGTCCCATTTCCAATGCATGTTATCCCTATCTATGTAGATGATGATGGTGTCAAAGAAGAGGATGTACTAGGTGATAATGATGGCATTTTGATAGTGTGCTTTTGAATAATGTGAGTCAACTCATCAATTTTCTTCTCATAACACTTATGCTCATCATGTCCTAGTTTCTTGCAATATGCACACTTTGGTCTCTCCTTCTTAGATGATTCCTCCTTAGGAGAGGATGAGGACGTAGGTGATTTTTTTGACTTTTTTGTTTGCTCATTATTCTTGAAATCCTTATTTTTTTGTTTCTTTCCTTTGCTAGGTGAAGCCTTTTGTTCCTTAGTACCTTGACGAGAAAGAAGTGCTTGAGGTCTAGGAGACTTCAATTTTCCCATGTGTACTTACTTAGCTTGCTCCCTTGTGAGTGATGTAGTAAACTCATCAAGTGAAGGCATTGTGAAAGCTTTCCCAAGTGCATCTATCATAGCATAAAAGGTAGAAACAAAAACAAAATAGACAGGACCAAGGTTGGAAAGGATTGAAAGAATTAATTGAGTGTCCTCTTTCTCAATTCCACATTGTTTGAGCTACAATCTAAGTGACTTTAGTTTTGTCAAGAAGTCTTGGATGCTTGCAAACTCGGTTGGATTCAAACCAATTAGTTCATTCTCTAATTTGAAACCTCTCATAGTATCTTGTTTGCCAAAGAGATTTTCTAAGGTAGTCCACACTTGATTAGGTGTTGTACAAGATTCAATATGAAAAAGAAGATCAGGAGAGATAGACAAGCATAGTGTTCCATAGGTTTGATCACATCTATTGTACCACTTTCTCTTTTCTGCAACTGCAATTGGTTCAATTTTTGTACCCATTGCTACTCTATAAATTTTTAAACTTCTTAAATGAATCTCCATTTTAGTTTTCCACTCATGATAGTTATATGGTGTGAGTAGAGGAAGTTTGTTTGGATCCATGATGCAAGAGTACAAGAAAAGAACAAAAGTACACCCCCTATTGAGAGATCACCCCCAAAAAAAGAATGATTGTGGCACTTTATACTTAGTGTGATTTACAATTGTCCACAAGGAACCAAATTTTGGAAAGTATGAAAAACTCTTAAAAATGAGATTCAAGGAAGATTACAATTACTCACAATGATTTACCATAGCAAACAAATCCCTTCAAAACAAGTTTCACTTCCTCAAGTGCCAAAATGCCCAAGTTATCACTCAAAAACTAAAAAACTAACAAATGAAATAAAATGAACCTGGAGATGAATATGAGAAAAGTGCATAGATGGATTGGAAGAGCTTCTAAATACCTTTTTGATGTTGCAAGAATCATAAAAATTAGAGATCTTGGCAGAAAGTTGTGAGCTCAGAAGCAAAAAAGAAAGATCTATCTTCAAACTATTGTATCAGTCACCTATGGCCAAATTTCAGAAAACTAATAAAGTCACTATTAATTTCTCTTTCTTATCTTTCCAATGATATCTTGTTTTCTTGATTTTGACTTCCTAGGCAAAAGTTATGCAAAAAATTAAAAAAAAGCCCCATTTTAGGGCTTTGAAGGGCAAAAATGGCCCCCAGGCACTGATGTCACTATTGACGTACTAATGACGTCAGTAAAGATTCTCTAAAATATGCTTCTATTCACCAAAATATTCTTTGGACAGTTGACATCACTTCCCAGAAAGTGACGTCAACATCACGTCATCAGCGGCAAAAAAAATTTGTTGGTTTTACCTAGAAACCACCTTTAGGTCATCTGAGACCACCAGATAAAATGTTTGCTGAGTGGTTTTAGTTAAAATGCCACTGAGAAAAAGATCACGTTGGGAAATTTAAAGACTATCACTAGGGAAGTTTGAGGATTCATCGGTGTTGGAGGAGATCCACGCTGCTAAGATAAACAAACGGTTTAGAAAATTTGCCAGCAAGAATTTTTTTACGGCGTGACAATATTAACTCTAGCGTCCCTTGAAACTGCCTATGTTGAGTGCCACCTGCGGGTTCAAGGAAGATGCCGATAGAAACCACCGACTAGTTTAGAAAAGTTTTGGCCAGTGGTTGATACATGAGACCATTCTGATTCCTCTACTGCCACTAATGTGGAAAGCTTGTGGGCTTAGACGATTCCATCGGGCTTCTAGAAATCCAATGCATGATCTGAGTGAAGGTTTGTTAGAATGGCTTGCAGACTGCCGATATTGACCGTTGGAGTTGTGAAGAGCCTGCCGATTGGAAGAAGCAACTGATGGTAACAAATGATGAGTTAAGAGAATTTTCTGGCATTTTTATGGCATGAGACTTTGGAGTCCAGTGTTGCTAGTGCAGAGCTGGGGTCATTGGTGGTCTTTAACCAAGTCGTTGAGATCTAAAGCAACCATCGATAAACTGTGACCATCTTTGAAACTGTTGCCATATATTTGGAGATGTGCCAATTGGGATTTGAAATTTGATGGGTTACAGTTTGGACCACGATTTGTTCAAACCCTGTAGGTATGCAGATACCCTGCAGAGAGGGTATTCTATACAGAAAACCTCCACATAAAATATTAATACATGCGAACAAACAATTAAACCACCAGATAGTGTTTTACCCAATGGACAAAAACAAAGATTTTGCCCTACGGTATACCAAATGACATAGTCAAAGAGTCCAATAATATGCCACTTGGACAAAGAATATTCTCTACAACAAATCTGTATGACCGAGAGGTAAAAATAATTTGCTTTTTGTTGCAACTTTGTCTGATTTGGATGATTTTACAGTTGATTTATAGGTTTTTGAGAGTCCTGAGTGTGATGGCAGGGTCAACTTTTGCCCAAACTACTCTAAAATTGCAGATGCCTCCCGGATCAAGTATCCATCCCCCATATTAAAAACCTCATAGATTTGGCCTCCAATGTCTAACTTAGACGAAACAAAAGCTAATCTCGACTATCTCAGACCTCTTGAACGCAATGGTGTGCTCAGATTTGTAGTAGTATGCTCTAATTTAAACTTGCAATACAAGGTTCCAAAGAGGAAACCCTGACAAATCTGGTATCTCTATCAAGTTTTTCTGATTCTCCAGGTCATCATTCGATGCAATAGAAGAGCATACTCAACTATCAAGATCCACCATGAATTGCACTCAAGATCTCTCAAAAATTGACTAACACAAAGTGATTCTTCCTAGAGCTCTGATACCATGTTAGAGTTGGCTATGATTTGAGCCACCGAAGATCTAGGACTTAATGAAAGCACAAGAGAGATCAAATGAGAGAATAATGTTATTCTATCAATGAATGCAAAAGATTACAAGATTACAAGAGATTAAAAGAGATTGTGGATAACAATACATGAAGAAAGCCTTGCTTATGAAGGCAAGGTGAGAGCAAGAAAGGTGGAGTGGAAAGTGGAGATATTCCTACAACATGTGACAATTAGAGGATGATAACTAATTGTACATGTGGAGGATAAGACAACTCACTCCAAGTATCAACAACTCAACACACAACTAGACTCAACTAGAAACACCTAGAAGACTCACTAAGTCACCTCAACATGTGTGAATTATGTGTAATGTGTGAATATTATTTAACTAGTAAATAGTTAAATAATGTAAATTATTCACACAAGGGTAAACCAATTAGGTGATAACCCTGTTCACACCAACAATACTAGTTATGACATCATAAGTTAATGGTTTCCTTAGATCCTCCAAGGTATAGGATTGTAAATCAAATATAAGGCTAACTTACTTCATTTTTTTTATTTTATTTACTCTCTAAAACCTTTATCTTTTTGTTCTTTTTTTAGATTTGGCTAGTTTAGGAGTAGGTTAGGGCTAGAATTGGATCTTCTTATTCATTACTTACTATTATAAATCAGATTTACCATATCTACAAGTTGCCCTATTGCTGGTACAACATTATAAATGTCTATTTCTAAGAAATAGGTTATTGGAGAAGCCTGTTTGTGTTAGGGTTAGCCGGCAGAAGATATCAATTAAAAGCAAATAAAGATTAAATAGGGAAATAGAAATACACAGAATTAATAATAGCGAGAGACAAGATTTAACATGGTTCACCCAAACTCAGGCTACATCCACCAAATAGAGAGTCCAATATTATTATCCAGTAAATCAAAACCGATTACAATCAGCAATCCCTGCAACTCAATACTGCTGCAAAATGCTACAATACAATAACCAAACCCTAACCCTTGGCCGCTTTTTATCAAGCCTTTTTTTCAGTTACAAAAATTAGGGTTTTCTTATGTCAATCATAAAAAATAGGATTTTTTAAGTCGGCCCTAGGATTTTTTAAGTTGGCCCTAAAAAAAATTTCTAGGGGGCTGCCGCCCCCAAACCCTCGCTTGGGGCTCGGCTTGGCCCCAAACCCCGGCGAGGATACATGGCTAGTGTACAGTACTTTCTTGATCAGTCACCACCTACCAACAATCTCCCACTTGGAGACTAATCAAGCTCCACACCAAACAATCTCCCAATTGGAGACTGAGCTTGGACGACACCGCTGCGCATGCAACTCCCACTGGAAAGAAGTACCCTAGACTCTACTGTTCTATTTTTGTTGTTGTCAGTCTAGAAGACCAACCGAAGCTGAAGAGGAGCTCAGCTTCTCCCTTGTCACTACCTTTGTAAACATATCTGCTGGATTTGCATCTGTATATATCTTTTCCAGCCTTAATTGTCCATTATCCAACACCGACCAAATGAAGTGATACCTCAACTATATGTGTTGGGTCTTTGAATGCAAAGAAGAATTCTTTGCAAGATGTATGGCACTCTGACTGTCTGTATACAAAGAATTGTTAGCCTATTGTTTACCCAATTCTTCCATGAAAGATTACAGCCATATCATCTCCTTGCTTGCCTCTGTGGTGGATAAAGCAACCACCTTTTGTAACCTGGAAATCCAACTCACTGATGTTCCTCCTACAGTAAAGACCATAACCTGTAGTACTCCACCTGGTATCAATATCCCTTGCCAAATCTGAGTCTACATAACCTACTAAATCAGTATTAGAGCCCCCAAAACATAAGTGTTTATTAGATGTACCTCTCAAATATTTGAGAATCCATTTGACTGCATTCCAATGCTCAAATTTGGGATGACTCATGACTCCTACAGCATGTGCAATATCTAGTCTCATGCATACCATGGCATACATTCAACTTCCTACAGCTGAAGCATATGGTACCTTGGACATTTTTTCTTCCTCCTCTTGTGTCTTTGGACACATCACCTTAGTCAATTTCAAATGACTAGGCAAAGGTGTGCTGACAGCTTTTGCATTCTCCATATGGAATCTCTGCAACACCTTTTCAACATAAGCAGCCTGAGATAGAGTCAATTTTTTGTTCTGCCTATCTCTGCAAATTTTCATACCAAGGATTTGTTTTGCTGCCCCCAAATCCTTCATATCAAATGACTGTGCTAACTGATGTTTTAACTCTCTGATGTGATCCATGTTAGACCCAGCTACAAGCATGTCATCAACATATAAACATAAAATAATGTAGCTGTCATTATTCAACCTCTTAAAACAAACACAATGGTCAGAATTACAGTTGCTATAGCCTTGCTCAACCATAATACTATCAAATTTTAAATACCATTGCTGAGGTGCTTGTTTCAGGCCATACAAACTCTTCTTCAATCTGCACACTTGTTTCTCCTTACCTTTGACCTCAAATACCTGTGGTTGTGCCATGTATATCTCCTCCTCCAAATCACCATGGAGAAAGGCAATTTTCACATCTAGCTTTTCCAAATGCAAATCTTCAGTAGCCACAATACTTCAAACAGTACGAATAGAAGTCATCTTGACAACTGGAGAAAATATCTCATCAAAATCAATGCCCTGTTTCTGTGCAAATCCTTTTACAACTAACCTGGCCTTAAATCTTTTCTTACCTCCATCTTCCTCTTTCAACCTATAAACCCATTTGTTTGGTAAAGCCTTTTTACCTGCAAGTAATGTACATAATTCCCAAGTCTGATTTTTCAGCAAGGATTTCGTTTCTTCTTTCATGGCAAGCTCCCACTGAATTTGTGTACTCACCTGCATAGCTTCATCATACCCTTCTGGTTCACCAACATCTGTTAACAAAATACAATACAAAGAGGGAGAAAACTTTTCAGGAGGTCTACTTAGCCTTGTTGATTGTCTAACATTCACTGGAGTATGTGGTATTTCTGGTTGCTGTTGCAGAGCATGAGGAGCCACTGGAACATCACTATTTGGAGTATCATCCAGCACCACATAATCCTTTTCTTTCTTCTCATGCTGCTACAACTGATCTTTGTACAACACCTTCTCATTGAATATAACATCCCTGCTTCTCACAATTTTCTGATTTTCAAAATCTCAAAGCCTATAACAGAATTCATCAATGCCATATCCAACGAAGGTACATTTTTTTGATTTCGCATCCAGCTTGGTTCTATTTTCAGAATCTATATGTGCAAATGCTTCACAACCAAAGGTTTTCAGAAAAGAATAACTCACCTTCTTGCCAGTCCATGCTTCCTCTGGAATACCATAGCCCAAAGGAATTGAAGGACCTCTGTTAATTAAATATACAGCATTGTTGATAGCCTCTGCCCACATGTTTAAAGGCAGTCTAGCATGCAATCTCATGGTCCTTGCATGCTCCATTATTGTCCTATTCATGCGTTTAGCCACTCCATTTTCTTGTGGAGTCCCTGGAACCATTTTCTACCTACGAATTCCATTAAAGGAACAATAATCTTCAAATTCTTTGCTACAATACTCACCACCATTTTCAAATCTGAGACATTTTAATCTTTTACATATCTCATTTTCAACCAAGCTTCTCCATTTCTTAAATGTTTCAAATACATCAGATTTCTGTCTAAGGAAATAAATCCAGACCTTCCTAGTTGCATCATTTATGAATGTAACATAATACCAAGAGCCACCGAAAGAAGATACCTGAGCTGGCCCCCATACATCTGTATGCACAAGCTCCAACTTTTCATTTTTCTTTTGCTTCCCATCTCTGAGAAAACTGACTCTCTTTTGTTTTCCATACACACAACTTTCATAGAAATCCATATTAATACATTTCAGACTTGGTAAAACTTTCTTAGAATGAAGTACCTTCATACCTTTTTCACTCATATGCCCAAGTCTGTTATGCCATAGTATTGTTTCAGAACCTGCAACAACTTTTCTAGTCTCTTCTTACAAACCTGTAGCAACTATTCCTGAACCTATTTATTTTTCCTCTATAACATCTAAAGTAGAAGGAACAATATGACCTGTACAAAGATATAAGGTGCCTACTTTCACACCTTTTGCTACTACTTGTTGGTCATGATGTTAGTCATTCACAAACATAGAATAAAAGTTACACAACAACCTTTACTCATCTTGAAAGATACGATGAATTCAAAGAATTCATGATCCCAAGTCTCCGTTGATTAGGTCTTAATCTACTGACGTTACTCAGTGGTTGATGTGTGTTGCTGTTTTCCATTCAGGGGCCTTACGTGTTTCTGCACTGTTCATCATCATCATCTTCAGATATCCTACTCTGGATGTTCGCTCTGCATAAGCTCCAACAATTCTACCTCTGCACTGTAAATTTAGTCAAATAATGTGCATACAGGCCGATATTTGCATGATTTCTATCATTATTTATGATTCTTTGCATGATATTTTCAGTACTACATGCATTTAACTCAAATATGCTAAGGATCTTCAGTTACCTACGGGATTTCAGCATATTTCACTGTTTCTGCTTATTATTTATCATGATTTGCAGTTATGGTGATGAATTAATGAAATTGAAAAAAGGAAAAGGGTAGAGAATGAGATTCCCAAAACTACTGGACTTAGATCACTGATTCACATACAAGCTCCCATACTTGCAATGAAAAGAAGGAAAACTAGAAATCATACTTCACCAGGACAATCCACAAATCCGCATGATCTAGTGCAAAGCTTCAAAGGAAAGTTGACAACAACATATAATGAAATGAAAGCGCTTCCAGTTGAACACAGCATTCACCAGTACATATCCAGAAATCAACAGAAGATTACGTAAAATTTACAATCAGGATGTAATCTGGAACTTCATATTCATTCAGTATGCTCAAGAACAGGTACATTTACAGTGATCTGAAGAAAGAACCTTGACATTTCAACAATTCTATCCTCATTAGTCTCAGTAATCCGATCTCCTAACTTATTCTACAGTAATTGACTCTTTGCGCCAGATGCGTCTGTGTATTCTAGTGTATTTCTCCCCCCTTTACGTTTCAGGCTCTGGCCTTTATATAGAGCAAAAGCCAGAAACGGTTACAATGATCCAAAGATCAGGATCCTCTTATAGCAATTAGCGGTCCAGATGAAAAGCACATGCTTCGTCAGTTGGCAAATGCACAGCTGGCACATAATATTCCAGCATCTTCAACTTGATTCGGTCTCCAGCTGGCGAACAGCATATTTGACAATATCCTCCTCATTTCTGGCTCATGTTGCCTCCATGCGCAACTTTGTAATGCTCAACTTCAGCAGCAGCTCTAACAGCATCATGATTTCAATGCTCAGCCTCAGCAGCATCATGACTTCAATGTTCATCCTCAGCAGCATCATGACTTCAATGTTCATCCTCAGCAGCATCATGATGACCTCCTGCAAATAAACAGACAAACATTAAGTTCATCATCATATTCATAAACAACAGGAATTTAAACATTTTATTAACAGGCTTCAAAATATGCAACCACAGGCAATCGGGCTCCAAATTTCCATCGCTTCATGTTTTTGCCCATTTTCTTGTATATCGGGTTCAAAATATGATCATGATGATCTTAAATTATACAAGGAAATAATCGCCCTTCAACCATCCTTAGAATCCGGCCCTGCATCATCATCATATTCGCATTGGCGAAATTACATATGATCAGGGTGACAGTATTAGACTTGGCCGACGGCAACAGCTATACCTACGCCGGAAATCATGATGATGACCAACTCTATGTCTCGTATCCAGCCGCAGGATATTGTGAAATATGATGCTCCACGCCTCTGAATGTTCTGAGGAAAAGCACATCAGGATGTTTTGTTTTTTTGCACATTCGGGAAAGAAAGACATCGTCATCATCATCATGATGAAGACAAACAGGAGGACTTGGAAAATGATCCTTCCGCTGAGGAATATCATGATGACGTCATCGTCATCATCGGGTTTCAATAAAATGCAAAGGGATGACGTCATCGTCATATTCGTTAAGATCAGGAGATAACTGGAATATCGGGTCACCTCCAAGGAAGATGATCGCGTGGATGAATGCAATATGACCCTTTTTGGCCAAGGCAATCCGCTCGAAAGATCAGGATGATGAACATCATCATCATCATATACGCACTGGGTGATCAAAAATATGATCCTGCCGAAAGTCCTGATAATGTCATCAGGATATCCGGGGCTTGTGTTAATCTTTGAAGATGACGTCATCGTCATCATCATATTTGCAAAATGTTATACTTGTCGGTAGGATGATACTACGAACTGTCGGGTAGAGAAAGATCATGATGATGATGTCAACAAGACTAAGGAATGAAATATTACCCTCCGCTTCGAAAGATAAGGTGATGATCATGATCACGCAAAAAGGAGATCAGGAGGATATTAGGAAATGTCGGGTCTCGAAATATCATGATGATGCTGATCACCAAGACTGTCGTGCGCGCGCAAATTATACAGATGGCAGATTTCTCTAAGTAAGGTGATATTATAATATCAGCATGATATTATAATATCGGGTGATGTTGGAATATCATGATGCTCGCAATGTTTCCAAGGTTACTCGACGGGTAAAACACACTAGCACTTAAGATTGATGTCCGGATGTTTCGGGACTGCATGATTTTTATCAGGTGATAGAGTAAGATCATGATGATGACCTTTGGCGATACAAAAGACCGCCCGACGGGAAAAGATTACTACGACTTAAACTTGACGTCCGGATGTTTCGACCTCAGGATATTATCGGAGAGATTTTCAAATATCATGATGATGATGTTCATACAACAATTATCAGGTTTGACCAAAACTTTGACTGCTCACAACTCCTTCATATGGACGAATTTTCGGGTGATGTAAAAGGCAAACCTGCATGGAATTTCAAGCTCTTTCTAACCATGAGGTCATAGAAACAAAATATGAAATTTGACAAACTAACCTCATGATGATGACCTACCTCCTTCTGACCCTCATGATGATGATGCACCTGACTTATTTTTACCAAACCGCCAGAAACAGACAACACAAGCCAAAACAAAAGTTGGGTCCCTGTTTTGCCAAGTCAAAATGGGGCGTGTTGTGTAACCACACAACAACTTGCCACCAAAGAAAATAACAAAATTCAAATAATTCAAGTGATATGATCCTATTCATCTATAATATTCTAATTCCTTCTAAATAAAATCATCATGATCTTTGAATGATAAAGTCTCATCAAGGTAACAGTGCTAACAAAGGATCATGTGTGTGCATATGATTAATTATCCTCATCTTGAAAGTAAGTTGAAAACATAAGTAACTGGTGTTAAACTACATAGTTGGAGATCATCCCTCATAGCCAACCTGGATAGAGCCTTGCTGCCAGCAGGCGTCTATAGCCCCGGCAAGGTTATCTATACAATCTCCCTAAGTAGAGCCCCACTGCCAGCAGGCGTCCATAGCCCTGGTAGAGTTACTTAGATGGCCTAATTTTATTGTTTATATATTTTCCATTTATACTTATATTTGATATCATCATGTCAGCTCATTTGTACAAGGTGTAGTCACTTGCAGCTTTAGGTTGGAGATTGTATTGGTAGCAAGGGAGTCCCTTTAGATTTTTCACTTAACACCTATACTCATATCTTCAACAAGCCCAAGGCTGTTAGGTGTTTCATTGTGTTTGATTCACTTTGGACAAGAAAAGGCACCTTGATGAAAAGACATCATAAACCTGATCATGAACATTTCTTAGAATGAATTACAATCTATATCTAAATCTGATCTCATCACTTGAATCCTAACAATTTAGTTATTTTCTTAGTTGATGAAGTGCATCATCCTGACTTACCAGAACAAGGTCCCAACCAACAAACAACAACAACAACAAGCAAACTGTACAAACAACTAACCTACAAAAAGGAAACAACAGGAACAGAACAAGAAAGCAAAACAAACAAGCAGACTGTACAAACAACTAACCTACAAAATTATATACAACACACTACTAGGCAAACAAAAACCAGAAAAAGACCTAAGGACACCTGTATTTGCATACTTCTTTTGATTGTGCAGGAGCATCAGGGTATTAGTTATGGTTCTCAACCTAGCAAATTTATCTTTATATTCTGAAGAATATTCTGATATTCTGAATTCGCTGTATTCAACAGAACAACTCTTGATGATCAGCAACTGAGGAAGCTCACCATGTTCATGATTAATCCATATGCATGTCTTATCCTCTGAATTTCCATAATCAAAATAGTATTCAACATTATTTACTGTGGAAAGGAGAAATACAACCTGGTGTATTTCTGGCTTTGCTGGACATGCTTCTTCATTGGCAATTGGTCTTCCATTTGTCATTATATTTTCACTGCTTGGCTCAGTGCCTGGTCTCTCTTCAAATTGAAGGATGTATGACCTTTGATGTATTAATTCTTCATCTTTGTCCAGCCTTATCCCTTCATTCTGGATGTTCAGATTATCCTCCAGTTTAGGAAACTTCTCAGTATTTTCTTCAGTTTCCTGCACATCAGCATCTAAATAAGTATCTTTATTATCACAACCTGATATACAGAAATTTATTATTTCTAAATCATTTGACTGTAAAGGAGAAACAACTTTCACTTGGTGAGGACACTCCCCTGTTTCATTTTCAAAATATTTCTGGAGTGACATCTGATTATGCACAACAACTCTAAAGTCTTCTACATCTTCTTCTTTCAGGAATTGTTCATTGAATAATTCACATTTTCTATCTATCAGAGGATCTGGTTCCTTTAACCTGCAACATTCTTGCATTTGATCATTTAATTCAAAAAAGTCAGGTAGTAAATCAGCATTTATTTTCTTCTCTATAACTCCCTGAGTTACCATCATAGGAACTTCATCATCAGGAGTGCATTTAAATTGCTCTACTATCTGTTTACACTTCTCTTTACCATAGAATGACTCCAGGAAAGATGTTTCATCTTCTTTATCAAAAGTATTAGGATCAGAATCAAAACTATTATCCTGATGAGTGATTTCTTCTCTAAAATTTTCACAAGATTCATACCTGCATACTGACTGATCCTTACTTGTATTAGGAAGTAGAGAACTCCTATCAATCTCACCATAAAATGAATCCAGGAAAGATGTTTCCTCTTCATTACCTTCTGGAACTGACTCAGCTATTGTATTTTCTAGAATCTTTTTCAACATGACCAAGCAAGGGTAGCAATCTCTCTCTGAATGCTCTTCATCATGTAATCTGCACCAGCTTTCAATCAAGACATCATCAATGGGCAAACCTAATATTTGACTACACTGTATATTTCTAGACAGGTATAATTCAAAATCTTCAGATCTGTCCACTTCAGTGTCTGAACAATTAATAACTTCTGGTGCTGCATCTGCTTGTTGCTCCAGAATTTCTTCATTTTCCTGGCAGATCTCTTCATTTTCTTGGCAAATTTCAACCTTGAACACATCCAGAAAGAATATTAGTCCTTTCAAATATAAATCCAACCTTGTAAGGAAAGTTAAGCAATTTATTTCACTGTGTTCTGTAGTCTGGTGTATCCTGCAACAGGTAGATAAACCAAAGTTAGACAAATTGTGAGGGTAAAGCTGCCTACTCAAAGTTTCCTAAAATAAAGGAATGTTAATTTGACCATTATTTTCATATGCATCCATCAAAATGAGATTCTATTCTTCAAATTTCTTTAGTATTTTGCAATTTTAAGGAGATCTATCATATCTCAGACTAAAACTTGAAAGTCCAGAAAGTCAAACAAATATTTGATGCTTTAGGCCAGATCTTTGCAAAGGTGCAACCAAAACATCTCAGGTAAGAGATATTTGCAGACATTTAACTGAAATGCTGAAATATTTATGCAATATTTGCAGAAAATCCAAAAATTCTTTGTTCAGGAACAGGATCTATTTTCGGCCCTCCTTCTAGCGCCAATTTATGTTGCGTTAGAAGCGAGGAGCCTGCAGATACGTTTGCAAGATTTAAAGCGGGCTGCTAAACTGAGGCAGGGGATATCACTTCAACTGAACAGGATTTATTTGCTGAGAAATGGCTCATCCCCTCCTTCTAGCGCCAATTTATGTTGGTCATGATGTTAGTCATTCACAAACATAGAATAAAAGTTACACAACAACCTTTACTCATCTTGAAAGATACGATGAATTCAAAGAATTCATGATCCCAAGTCTCCGTTGATTAGGTCTTAATCTACTGACGTTACTCAGTGGTTGATGTGTGTTGCTGTTTTCCATTCAGGGGCCTTACGTGTTTCTGCACTGTTCATCATCATCATCTTCAGATATCCTGCTCTGGATGTTCGCTCTGCATAAGCTCCAACAATTCTACCTCTGCACTGTAAATTTAGTCAAATAATGTGCATACAGGCCGATATTTGCATGATTTCTATCATTATTTATGATTCTTTGCATGATATTTTCAGTACTACATGCATTTAACTCAAATATGCTAAGGATCTTCAGTTACCTATGGGATTTCAGCATATTTCACTGTTTCTGCTTGTTATTTATCATGATTTGCAGTTATGGTGATGAATTAATGAAATTGAAAAAAGGAAAAGGGTAGAGAATGAGATTCCCAAAACTACTGGACTTAGATCACTGATTCACATACAAGCTCCCATACTTGCAATGAAAAGAAGGAAAACTAGAAATCATACTTCACCAGGACAATCCACAAATCCGCATGATCTAGTGCAAAGCTTCAAAGGAAAGTTGACAACAACATGTAATGAAATGAAAGCGCTTCCAGTTGAACACAGCATTCACCAGTACATATCCAGAAATCAACAGAAGATTACGTAAAATTTACAATCAGGATGTAATCTGGAACTTCATATTCATTCAGTATGCTCAAGAACAGGTACATTTACAGTGATCTGAAGAAAGAACCTTGACATTTCAACAATTCTATCCTCATTAGTCTCAGTAATCCGATCTCCTAACTTATTCTACAGTAATTGACTCTTTGCGCCAGATGCGTCTGTGTATTCTAGTGTATTTCTCCCCCCTTTACGTTTCAGGCTCTGGCCTTTATATAGAGCAAAAGCCAGAAACGGTTACAATGATCCAAAGATCAGGATCCTCTTATAGCAATTAGCGGTCCAGATGAAAAGCACATGCTTCGTCAGTTGGCAAATGCACAGCTGGCACATAATATTCCAGCATCTTCAACTTGATTCGGTCTCCAGCTGGCGAACAACATATTTGACAATATCCTCCTCATTTCTGGCTCATGTTGCCTCCATGCGCAACTTTGTAATGCTCAACTTCAGCAGCAGCTCTAACAGCATCATGATTTCAATGCTCAGCCTCAGCAGCATCATGACTTCAATGTTCATCCTCAGCAGCATCATGACTTCAATGTTCATCCTCAGCAGCATCATGATGACCTCCTGCAAATAAACAGACAAACATTAAGTTCATCATCATATTCATAAACAACAGGAATTTAAACATTTTATTAACAGGCTTCAAAATATGCAACCACAGGCAATCGGGCTCCAAATTTCCATCGCTTCATGTTTTTGCCCATTTTCTTGTATATCGGGTTCAAAATATGATCATGATGATCTTAAATTATACAAGGAAATAATCGCCCTTCAACCATCCTTAGAATCCGGCCCTGCATCATCATCATATTCGCATTGGCGAAATTACATATGATCAGGGTGACAGTATTAGACTTGGCCGACGGCAACAACTATACCTACACCAGAAATCATGATGATGACCAACTCTATGTCTCGTATCCAGCCGCAGGATATTGTGAAATATGATGCTCCACGCCTCCGAATGTTCTGAGGAAAAGCACATCAGGATGTTTTGTTTTTTTGCACATTCGGGAAAGAAAGACATCGTCATCATCATCATGATGAAGACAAACAGGAGGACTTGGAAAATGATCCTGCCGCTGAGGAATATCATGATGACGTCATCGTCATCATCGGGTTTCAATAAAATGCAAAGGGATGACGTCATCGTCATATTCGTTAAGATCAGGAGATAACTGGAATATCGGGTCACCTCCAAGGAAGATGATCGCGTGGATGAATGCAATATGACCCTTTTTGGCCAAGGAAATCCGCTCGAAAGATCAGGATGATGAACATCATCATCATCATATACGCACTGGGTGATCAAAAATATGATCCTGCCGAAAGTCCTGATAATGTCATCAGGATATCCGGGGCTTGTGTTAATCTTCGAAGATGACGTCATCGTCATCATCATATTTGCAAAATGTTATACTTGTCGGTAGGATGATACTACGAACTGTCGGGTAGAGAAAGATCATGATGATGATGTCAACAAGACTAAGGAATGAAATATTACCCTCCGCTTCGAAAGATAAGGTGATGATCATGATCACGCAAAAAGGAGATCAGGAGGATATTAGGAAATGTCGGGTCTCGAAATATCATGATGATGCTGATCACCAAGACTGTCGTGCGCGCGCAAATTATGCAGATGGCAGATTTCTCTAAGTAAGGTGATATTATAATATCAGCATGATATTATAATATCGGGTGATGTTGGAATATCATGATGCTCGCAATGTTTCCAAGGTTACTCGACGGGTAAAACACACTAGCACTTAAGATTGACATCCGGATGTTTCGGGACTGCATGATTTTTATCAGGTGATAGAGTAAGATCATGATGATGACCTTTGGTGATACAAAAGACCGCCCGACGGGAAAAGATTACTACGACTTAAACTTGACGTCCGGATGTTTCGACCTTAGGATATTATCGGAGAGCTTTTCAAATATCATGATGATGATGTTCATACAGCAATTATCAGGTTTGACCAAAACTTTGACTGCTCACAACTCCTTCATATGGATGAATTTTCGGGTGATGTAAAAGGCAAACCTGCATGGAATTTCAAGCTCTTTCTAACCATGAGGTCATAGAAACAAAATATGAACTTTGACAAACTAACCTCATGATGATGACCTACCTCCTTCTGACCCTCATGATGATGATGCACCTGACTTATTTTTACCAAACCGCCAGAAACAGACAACACAAGCCAAAACAAAAGTTGGGTCCCTGTTTTGCCAAGTCAAAATGGGGCATGTTGTGTAACCACACAACAACTTGCCACCAAAGAAAACAACAAAATTCAAATAATTCAAGTGATATGATCCTATTCATCTATAATATTCTAATTCTTTCTAAATAAAATCATCATGATCTTTGAATGATAAAGTCTCATCAAGGTAACAGTGCTAACAAAGGATCATGTGTGTGCATATGATTAATTATCCTCATCTTGAAAGTAAGTTGAAAACATAAGTAACTGGTGTTAAACTACATAGTTGGAGATCATCCCTCATAGCCAACCTGGATAGAGCCTTGCTGCCAGCAGGCGTCTATAGCCCCGGCAAGGTTATCTATACAATCTCCCTAAGTAGAGCCCCACTGCCAGCAGGCGTCCATAGCCCCGGTAGAGTTACTTAGATGGCCTAATTTTATTGTTTATATATTTTCCATTTATACTTATATTTGATATCATCATGTCAGCTCATTTGTACAAGGTGTAGTCACTTGCAGCTTTAGGTTGGAGATTGTATTGGTAGCAAGGGAGTCCCTTTAGATTTTTCACTTAACACCTATACTCATATCTTCAACAAGCCCAAGGCTATTAGGTGTTTCATTGTGTTTGATTCACTTTGGACAAGAAAAGGCACCTTGATGAAAAGACATCATAAACCTGATCATGAACATTTCTTAGAATGAATTACAATCTATATCTAAATCTGATCTCATCACTTGAATCCTAACAATTTAGTTATTTTCTTAGTTGATGAAGTGCATCATCCTGACTTACCAGAACAAGGTCCCAACCAACAAACAACAACAACAACAAGCAAACTGTACAAACAACTAACCTACAAAAAGGAAACAACAGGAACAGAACAAGAAAGCAAAACAAACAAGCAGACTGTACAAACAACTAATCTACAAAATTATATACAACACACTACTAGGCAAACAAAAACTAGAAAAAGACCTAAGGACACCTGTATTTGCATACTTCTTTTGATTGTGCAGGAGCATCAGGGTATTAGTTATGGTTCTCAACCTAGCAAATTTATCTTTATATTCTGAAGAATATTCTGATATTCTGAATTCGCTGTATTCAACAGAACAACTCTTGATGATCAGCAACTGAGGAAGCTCACCATGTTCATGATTAATCCATATGCATGTCTTATCCTCTGAATTTCCATAATCAAAATAGTATTCAACATTATTTACTGTGGAAAGGAGAAATACAACCTGGTGTATTTCTGGCTTTGCTGGACATGCTTCTTCATTGGCAATTGGTCTTCCATTTGTCATTATATTTTCACTGCTTGGCTCAGTGCCTGGTCTCTCTTCAAATTGAAGGATGTATGACCTTTGATGTATTAATTCTTCATCTTTGTCCAGCCTTATCCCTTCATTCTGGATGTTCAGATTATCCTCCAGTTTAGGAAACTTCTCAGTATTTTCTTCAGTTTCCTGCACATCAGCATCTAAATAAGTATCTTTATTATCACAACCTGATATACAGAAATTTATTATTTCTAAATCATTTGACTGTAAAGGAGAAACAACTTTCACTTGGTGAGGACACTCCCCTGTTTCATTTTCAAAATATTTCTGGAGTGACATCTAATTATGCACAACAACTCTAAAGTCTTCTACATCTTCTTCTTTCAGGAATTGTTCATTGAATAATTCACATTTTCTATCTATCAGAGGATCTGGTTCCTTTAACCTGCAACATTCTTGCATTTGATCATTTAATTCAAAAAAGTCAGGTAGTAAATCAGCATTTATTTTCTTCTCTATAACTCCCTGAGTTACCATCATAGGAACTTCATCATCAGGAGTGCATTTAAATTGCTCTACTATCTGTTTACACTTCTCTTTACCATAGAATGACTCCAGGAAAGATGTTTCATCTTCTTTATCAAAAGTATTAGGATCAGAATCAAAACTATTATCCTGATGAGTGATTTCTTCTCTAAAATTTTCACAAGATTCATACCTGCATACTGACTGATCCTTACTTGTATTAGGAAGTAGAGAACTCCTATCAATCTCACCATAAAATGAATCCAGGAAAGATGTTTCCTCTTCATTACCTTCTGGAACTGACTCAGCTATTGTATTTTCTAGAATCTTTTTCAACATGACCAAGCAAGGGTAGCAATCTCTCTCTGAATGCTCTTCATCATGTAATCTGCACCAGCTTTCAATCAAGACATCATCAATGGGCAAACCTAATATTTGACTACACTGTATATTTCTAGACAGGTATAATTCAAAATCTTCAGATCTGTCCACTTCAGTGTCTGAACAATTAATAACTTCTGGTGCTGCATCTGCTTGTTGCTCCAGAATTTCTTCATTTTCCTGGCAGATCTCTTCATTTTCTTGGCAAATTTCAACCCTGAACACATCCAGAAAGAATATTAGTCCTTTCAAATATAAATCCAACCTTGTAAGGAAAGTTAAGCAATTTATTTCACTGTGTTCTGTAGTCTGGTGTATCCTGCAACAGGTAGATAAACCAAAGTTAGACAAATTGTGAGGGTAAAGCTGCCTACTCAAAGTTTCCTGAAATAAAGGAATGTTAATTTGACCATTATTTTCATATGCATCCATCAAAATGAGATTCTATTCTTCAAATTTCTTTAGTATTTTGCAATTTTAAGGAGATCTATCATATCTCAGACTAAAACTTGAAAGTCCAGAAAGTCAAACAAATATTTGATGCTTTAGGCCAGATCTTTGCAAAGGTGCAACCAAAACATCTCAGGTAAGAGATATTTGCAGACATTTAACTGAAATGCTGAAATATTTATGCAATATTTGCAGAAAATCCAAAAATTCTTTGTTCAGGAACAGGATCTATTTTCGGCCCTCCTTCTAGCGCCAATTTATGTTGCGTTAGAAGCGAGGAGCCTGCAGATACGTTTGCAAGATTTAAAGCGGGCTGCTAAACTGAGGCAGGGGATATCACTTCAACTGAACAGGATTTATTTGCTGAGAAATGGCTCATCCCCTCCTTCTAGCGCCAATTTATGTTGGTCATGATGTTAGTCATTCACAAACATAGAATAAAAGTTACACAACAACCTTTACTCATCTTGAAAGATACGATGAATTCAAAGAATTCATGATCCCAAGTCTCCGTTGATTAGGTCTTAATCTACTGACGTTACTCAGTGGTTGATATGTGTTGCTGTTTTCCATTCAGGGGCCTTACGTGTTTCTGCACTGTTCATCATCATCATCTTCAGATATCCTGCTCTGGATGTTCGCTCTGCATAAGCTCCAACAATTCTACCTCTGCACTGTAAATTTAGTCAAATAATGTGCATACAGGCCGATATTTGCATGATTTCTATCATTATTTATGATTCTTTGCATGATATTTTCAGTACTACATGCATTTAACTCAAATATGCTAAGGATCTTCAGTTACCTATGGGATTTCAGCATATTTCACTGTTTCTGCTTGTTATTTATCATGATTTGCAGTTATGGTGATGAATTAATGAAATTGAAAAAAGGAAAAGGGTAGAGAATGAGATTCCCAAAACTACTGGACTTAGATCACTGATTCACATACAAGCTCCCATACTTGCAATGAAAAGAAGGAAAACTAGAAATCATACTTCACCAGGACAATCCACAAATCCGCATGATCTAGTGCAAAGCTTCAAAGGAAAGTTGACAACAACATGTAATGAAATGAAAGCGCTTCCAGTTGAACACAGCATTCACCAGTACATATCCAGAAATCAACAGAAGATTACGTAAAATTTACAATCAGGATGTAATCTGGAACTTCATATTCATTCAGTATGCTCAAGAACAGGTACATTTACAGTGATCTGAAGAAAGAACCTTGACATTTCAACAATTCTATCCTCATTAGTCTCAGTAATCCGATCTCCTAACTTATTCTACAGTAATTGACTCTTTGCGCCAGATGCGTCTGTGTATTCTAGTGTATTTCTCCCCCCTTTACGTTTCAGGCTCTGGCCTTTATATAGAGCAAAAGCCAGAAACGGTTACAATGATCCAAAGATCAGGATCCTCTTATAGCAATTAGCGGTCCAGATGAAAAGCACATGCTTCGTCAGTTGGCAAATGCACAGCTGGCACATAATATTCCAGCATCTTCAACTTGATTCGGTCTCCAGCTGGCGAACAGCATATTTGACAATATCCTCCTCATTTCTGGCTCATGTTGCCTCCATGCGCAACTTTGTAATGCTCAACTTCAGCAGCAGCTCTAACAGCATCATGATTTCAATGCTCAGCCTCAGCAGCATCATGACTTCAATGTTCATCCTCAGCAGCATCATGACTTCAATGTTCATCCTCAGCAGCATCATGATGACCTCCTGCAAATAAACAGACAAACATTAAGTTCATCATCATATTCATAAACAACAGGAATTTAAACATTTTATTAACAGGCTTCAAAATATGCAACCACAGGCAATCGGGCTCCAAATTTCCATCGCTTCATGTTTTTGCCCATTTTCTTGTATATCGGGTTCAAAATATGATCATGATGATCTTAAATTATACAAGGAAATAATCGCCCTTCAACCATCCTTAGAATCCGGCCCTGCATCATCATCATATTCGCATTGGCAAAATTACATATGATCAGGGTGACAGTATTAGACTTGGCCGACGGCAACAGCTATACCTACGCCGGAAATCATGATGATGACCAACTCTATGTCTCGTATCCAGCCGCAGGATATTGTGAAATATGATGCTCCACGCCTCCGAATGTTCTGAGGAAAAGCACATCAGGATGTTTTGTTTTTTTGCACATTCGGGAAAGAAAGACATCGTCATCATCATCATGATGAAGACAAACAGCAGGACTTGGAAAATGATCCTGCCGCTGAGGAATATCATGATGACGTCATCGTCATCATCGGGTTTCAATAAAATGCAAAGGGATGACGTCATCGTCATATTCGTTAAGATCAGGAGATAACTGGAATATCGGGTCACCTCCAAGGAAGATGATCGCGTGGATGAATGCAATATGACCCTTTTTGGCCAAGGCAATCCGCTCGAAAGATCAGGATGATGAACATCATCATCATCATATACGCACTGGGTGATCAAAAATATGATCCTGCCGAAAGTCCTGATAATGTCATCAGGATATCCGGGGCTTGTGTTAATCTTCGAAGATGACGTCATCGTCATCATCATATTTGCAAAATGTTATACTTGTCGGTAGGATGATACTACGAACTGTCGGGTAGAGAAAGATCATGATGATGATGTCAACAAGACTAAGGAATGAAATATTACCCTCCGCTTCGAAAGATAAGGTGATGATCATGATCACGCAAAAAGGAGATCAGGAGGATATTAGGAAATGTCGGGTCTCGAAATATCATGATGATGCTGATCACCAAGACTGTCGTGCGCGCGCAAATTATGCAGATGGCAGATTTCTCTAAGTAAGGTGATATTATAATATCAGCATGATATTATAATATCGGGTGATGTTGGAATATCATGATGCTCGCAATGTTTCCAAGGTTACTCGACGGGTAAAACACACTAGCACTTAAGATTGACGTCCGGATGTTTCGGGACTGCATGATTTTTATCAGGTGATAGAGTAAGATCATGATGATGACCTTTGGCGATACAAAAGACCGCCCGACGGGAAAAGATTACTACGACTTAAACTTGACGTCCGGATGTTTCGACCTCAGGATATTATCGGAGAGCTTTTCAAATATCATGATGATGATGTTCATACAGCAATTATCAGGTTTGACCAAAACTTTGACTGCTCACAACTCCTTCATATGGATGAATTTTCGGGTGATGTAAAAGGCAAACCTGCATGGAATTTCAAGCTCTTTCTAACCATGAGGTCATAGAAACAAAATATGAACTTTGACAAACTAACCTCATGATGATGACCTACCTCCTTCTGACCCTCATGATGATGATGCACCTGACTTATTTTTACCAAACCGCCAGAAACAGACAACACAAGCCAAAACAAAAGTTGGGTCCCTGTTTTGCCAAGTCAAAATGGGGCGTGTTGTGTAACCACACAACACTACTAAGACACCTTTTGAAACCTTCCAATTTTTATCAGTAAATGTAACAGTGCAACCTTGTTCAGTTAGCTGCCCTGCTAAAATTAAATTCCTACTAAGCCTTGGAACATGCCTCACCTCTTGTAGTAGCCAATGATTCCCATTCTGCAACTTAATCTTGATTCTTCCCTTTCCAACAATCTGACAGGGTTTGTTATCTCCCAAATAAACCAGCCCAAAATCCCCTTGGACATAATCAAGAAAATAACTTCTATGGGGTGTAGCATGAAATGAGGCCCCTAAATCTAAAACCCATGAATCATTAGCATTATCTAGGGAAAGAATCAAAGTGTCATCTTCAGATTTATTACTTACCACATTTGCTTCCTTATTGCCTTCTTGTTTGTCTCCTTCTTTATTTTTCTGAGACCAGCAATCTTTCTTCAGATGACCTGGTTTTCCACAGTACCAGCAATCCTTCTGTCCTCTGGTTTGGGATTTTTTTTCCTTTGATTTTCCTCGTGACTTCCCATGACCTCCAGAACCTTTTCCTCTCTCCTTTGATCTGCCCCTACTTTCTGCATTCAAAACACTACCTGATTTGGATCCACCTGAGCTTTTCTTATGAATTTCCTCACTCAAAATAACACCAACAACATCATCAAATTTTAGGGTATTTGAACAAGAAATAGAGTTACTAACCACCATTACTAAACTATCACAGCTTTCAGGCAATGAACATAATATCAAGAGAGCACTAACTTCTTCATCAAATTTTACATTTACAGAAGTCAATTGACTGACAATCGTATTAAATTCATTTAAATGATCTGTCACAGATCCACCTTCAACCATTTTTAGATTAAACAAATGCTTCATAAGAAATACCTTATTTGAGGCTGAGGTGATGCAGAGTGGAACGCAACAGAGGCAACCTAACAGGAAGGAGTAGCCAACAATACAAACAGCATGATAAAATTCTCTATCGGCTGAACATCATCATCATATTTCCTAGAGACACCAACAGCATCATCACATTTCAACAGCATCATCATATTTCGGATGATCGCAAATATCCTCCTGTCGATTACTATTTACCTCCTCCGTTTGTCGCCTATCATCATCATCATGATAATCAACGGGCGCAAACATCCTCCGGTTGCACTGTTCATCGGGTGCCAAATACAAGCGGCATCATCATGTTATTCAATATCACCTTCGTCAGCAGGATATCCAAATATCCGGTTGTCCAAATATCCTGATGACGTTCCACTTCAACAACTTGCCTTCGATGCTTCACTGCCTGACGATACAAGCAACAGCATCATGATATTGTTCATCCGGTTCTTCGAAACCTCCTGATGATGCTAATACAACTTCCTGCCTACGCCGATACCTTTCCACATAGCGACAACAGGATAAACCCGCATAGAGGGATTTCTTAATATCCTGATGACGATGACGTCATATCCTGATGACGATGACGTCACACATCATCCTGATGAACTCTTCAACACTTAGCCAAAAAACTCAACTTTCACACCCGCATCCGTTAGCGATATGCGGATGATGACCTTCCCCGAGAGATGATCCTGACTGCGATATATACACTGAGTATATATCCAACTCAAAACATCATGATGCACCTGCAACATGCAAATTTCACCAACTTCATGACCCGATCCTGATGGCGATGGATTCGCAGATGATGTTGCGGCTCGTTCCGACTGGAAACGCACATGCAGACTCCTGTGTATCCTTCCACTGCATGAAACACTCACAACCGCATAATTTCACAAAGATCATGTGACGACCGGGCCGGATCACCTCCAAACCAAAATCTAACAGTTTATCTTCTAGACCTAGCACATGAGGATGCTAGGCTGATTTACAGCATGCTTCTAACAGATCTCCTGAACAATGCAATGCATAAACAGAAAACACAAATGCAATCTAAGCTATGATACAGGACCATTCCACCGATTTGCAGGATCAACCGGTGGAAGGGTTGAAAGTGGTCATTAGCTTGCAAAACGGAAAGGAAATCAACCCAGATGCAAACAGATAATGCAAAAGACGAGACCTTATTCAATTGAAATTCAATGTCCTGAATACAGCTTCACAATGTCTGAACTGCTCTCCTGAATATCTACTCAACACCAGTACATCAATATCAAAACTATATCTCTAAACCCTACAGATCGAAGGTATATATAACAAATCCTTCGAGTACTACTAACATCACTTCCCAGCGGCTGGGAGCTTCCAAGCGGCTGGGAGAGAGGACAGCTCAGACTCTCTTATCCCGATCTCTAACTGCCTACACTTACTCCTATGCTGAACTATTACATAGCATCGGTCACAGTGGACCTTATTACATGATAAAGTCAAACATACTAAAAATAGATTATCCCGTCAGCATGATGATAACTATCCTACATCCTGATCATGTATGTCATCATGCGGACCTATATCCTGATCATGTATGTCATCATGCGGACCTATATCCTGATCATGTGCGGGTGCTCCTGCACCGTACTCCCCAAAAGAAGAAATCTCAAGTCCACTTGAGATGAGAGTATCAAGGTCGGCACCATGTTTTTGTATCTGTTCGGCAGTCATCCATACTGCTTCAGAAGTCGGCTGTCCCTTCCAAGAGACGAGGTACTCCAAGTACTTCTTGTTCCTGGTCTGTTTGACCACTCTAGTGTCCAAAATCTGCTGTATCTGTGGAGGATCATGTGGAGGAATGTCTTCAGCAACTGTATCCAGTAGAATATCCTAATCTGCATCTGGATTAGCCTGGTATTTCTCCCCAAAAGAAGTACAGACCTGATATATTTCTCCAAAATCTTCATCAGAATCATACATGGTCTTGAGTGAGTCAATGCCAACACTCTCTAACTGAATCTGATTTACTGTGAGAACTCTCCTGCTCAAAGCATCTGCAACTTTGTTCTTAACCCCTTTCTTATGCTTCAAGGTAAAAGTGAAAGCCTGTAGTGTTTCTACCCACTTCATATGTCTGTGGTTCAGCTTCTCCTGACTGTTGATGAAACTCAAAGCTTGATTATCTGTGAAGACTATGAACTCCTTTGGCATCAGGTAATGCCTCCGTTTCTTTAGGGACTGAACTAAAGCATACATTTCCAGATCATATGATGAATACCTTTTCTTAGCATCATTGAGCTTTTCACTGAAAAATGCAATTGGTCTACCCTCTTGACTGAGTACTGCTCCAATGGCCATGTGACTGGCATCACACTCTACCTGAAAGATCTTATTGAAATCTGGTAGTGCAAGGACTGGCTGCTGTGCCACCTTCCTCTTCAATGCCTCAAAGGAATCATCTGCTCCTTGAGTCCAAACAAACCTGCACTTTTGTCCTCCTTTGATGGTATCCAACATGGGTGCAAAAATATGACTGAACCCTCTGATGAACTTTCTGTAGAAGGTTGCTAACCCATGGAAACTTCTGACTTCATTCATGGTCTGTGGAGTTGGCCAATTCAAAATGGCACTCACCTTCTCCTTATCCATCTGCAGCTTGCCTTGTGAGATGACAAAACCTAAATAGGTGATCTCCTGTTTCATGAACAAACACTTGTCCAAGTTTATCATCAGCTTCTCTTCATGTAATCTCTTGAGAACCAGATCTATATGCCTGAGATGTTCTTCTCTGGTGTTACTGAAAATCAGAATGTCATCTAAATAGACTATGACAAACTTACCAATAAATTCCTTCAGAACCTCATTCATCAGCCTCATGAAAGTACTAGGGGCATTAGACAAACCAAAAGGCATAACCTTCCATTCATACAAACCTTCATTTGTTTTGAATACTGTCTTCCACTCATCACCTGGTCTAATCCTTATCTGATGGTATCCACTCTTCAAGTCTATTTTAGTAAAATACTTGGCATTTCCCAAACAATCAAGTAAATCCTCAATTCTAGGGATTGGAAACCTATACCTGATTGTGATCTTGTTGATGGCTCTGGAATCGGTGCAAAGTCTCCAAGTGCCTTCCTTCTTAGGTGCTAGTACAGCTGGTACTGCACATGGACTCAGACTCTTCCCAATCAGACCTGAATTCATCAATTCTTCAATCTGCCTGGCTACTTCTGCATTCTATTCTGGGGTAAGCTTATAAGCTGCTTTATTTGGAAGTGTAGACCCTGGAATCAAGTCTATGCAATGACTGATATCTCTGATAGGTGGTAGGGATCTTGGCATTCCCTCTGAGATAACACCTTTGTACTTATCCAATAACTCTTGGACAGCTGGGTCTATCAACCTTGGCTTCTTCTCCTTCTTGGCTTCTTGCTGTTGTTTCTTATTCACACTCATACAGGGGATTAGGGCATATGCAACTGCACCTTCTGCTGCTACTTCTTTCATAAACTGTTTGCCTTCCATCAGCATGACCTTCACTTCTTTGCCTTTAGACTTCTCCTCTTTCTCCTTCAATGGGAGTAGTGTTACATCTTTACCATCTTTAGTGATTTTGTAGGTGTTTTTAACACCATCATGCTGTGCCTTCAGATCATATTGCCATGGTCTACCAAACAAAAGGTTGCAAGCATCCATCTTGGTGATATCAAACAACAACTTATCTTTATATCCATCAATCTGGAATTCTACCCAAGCCTGCTCTTCTACAGTTGTCTGCTGACCTTGAGTAAGCCATGAGACTTTATATGGAGATGGATGAGGCAATCTCCTAAGCTTCAGCTTCACCACCATTTCTTCAGACACAAAGTTCTCAGTAGAACCAGAATCAATCAAAACTTTACAAGCCTTACCTCCTGCTTTGCAAGTGGTTCTGAAAAGGGACTTCCTCTGAGGGGCTTCTTTATCAGGTACCTTCATGGTAGTTACTGTTCTTCTCATCATCAGGGACTCTCCACTTTCTGGATATCCATAATTCTCAGGACCATTCACACTCTGAAAATCATTAGAACTTGTCCTACTCTAATTATCAGGTTCATTGACCAGATTTGTCCTCCTTTCACCTGCTGAGCTTGTGGCCTTGTCTGGACATCTGCTGGCTATATGGCCTTCTTTGTTACAGTTGTAACACCTGATGGATCCTCTGCCCTGGGATCTTCCTCTGTAAGGTCTTCTACCTCTGAAGTTTCCTTGCTGACTGAAATTCTCTCTCTGACTCTGGCTATTGTTGCCCTTGCTATTGTCTTGACTAGACTCTCCTTGATATCCCTGTCCTTGTCCTCTGCCTCTGAAAGGACTTCTTCCACCTCTTTGTTGTCTTCCTCTTCCTCTGTTGTTCTGATCTTGCTTTCTCTTCAGCTTTTCTTCCACCTTCAGTGCCAACTGAAAACTTTTCTGCACTGTATCTGGGTTATGCAGACTCAGATCTTCCTGAATATTAAACCTCAGTCCATTAAGGTATCTGGCTACCTTTTCTTCTTCACTTTCTTTCACCTTGGTCTTCATACAGAGTTTCATGAACTCTTCTGTATATGAGCTGACATCTAGCTCCTTCTGCTTCAGGTTCTGCTTCCTCTTGTGTAACTGGATACTGTAATCCAAAGGGATATAAGCCTCCTTTACCAATTCCACCATCTTCTTCCATGTGGCAACTCTACGTTTTCCCTCCTGCACTCTATCATCCTGAACAAAGTTCCACCATGTCAAGGCAGCTTCTTTCATCTTTGACTGTGCTATCTTCACTCTCTGCTGTTCTGGTATCTCCTTTGTCACAAAGAAATTGTTCAGACAGTCTATCCATTCCATTACTGAATCAGGGTCCATCTTACCTGTAAACACTGGCAAGTCCAGCTTCACATCCATGGTTCTCCTCTCCATGGCCTTGAGGGCGTTCAACAGCGGTCTCTGGTCTGCAGGAACGACCTCCTCGCTCCAATTAGGGATATCCTCTTCTTCCCTATCATCTTCTCTACCAGAACCTACTCTGCTCCTCAACTTTGCTAACTCATCTTTCAACTCCTGATTCTGAGCCTTCACGGCCCTGCTTTCTGCAATCTGCTTCTTCACCAGAACTGCCAACTCAGCGTTGGTCATCTTTGTTGGGAACTCAGATGTTCCTTCTTCGTCTGACATCCTGCTTATCTTTTCCAAAAGATCCTAACCTTTGCTCTGATACCACTATGATGCAGAGTGGAACGCAACAGAGGCAACCTAACAGGAAGGAGTAGCCAACAATACAAACAGCATGATAAAATTCTCTATCGGCTGAACATCATCATCATATTTCCTAGAGACACCAACAGCATCATCACATTTCAACAGCATCATCATATTTCAGATGATCGCAAATATCCTCCTATCGATTACTATTTACCTCCTCCGTTTGTCGCCTATCATCATCATCATGATAATCAACGGGCGCAAACATCCTCCGGTTGCACTATTCATCGGGTGCCAAATACAAGCGGCATCATCATGTTATTCAATATCACCTTCGTCAGTAGGATATCCAAATATCCGGTTGTCCAAATATCCTGATGACGTTCCACTTCAACAACTTGCCTTCGATGCTTCACTGCCCGACGATACAAGCAACAGCATCATGATATTGTTCATCCGGTTCTTCGAAACCTCTTGATGATGCTAATACAACTTCCTGCCTACGCCGATACCTTTCCACATAGCGACAACAGGATAAACCTGCATAGAGGGATTTCTTAATATCCTGATGACGATGACGTCATATCCTGATGACGATGACGTCACACATCATCCTGATGAACTCTTCAACACTTAGCCAAAAAACTCAACTTTCACACCCGCATCCGTTAGCGATATGCGGATGATGACCTTCCCCGAGAGATGATCCTGACTGCGATATATACACTGAGTATATATCCAACTCAAACATCATGATGCACCTGCAACATGCAAATTTCACCAACTTCATGACCTGATCCTGATGGCGATGGATTCGCAGATGATGTTACGGCTCGTTCCGACTGGAAACGCACATGCAGACTCCTGTGTATCCTTCCACTGCATGAAACACTCACAACCGCATAATTTCACAAAGATCATGTGACGACCGGGCCGGATCACCTCCAAACCAAAATCTAATAGTTTATCTTCTAGACCTAGCACATGAGGATGCTAGGCTGATTTACAGCATGCTTCTAACAGATCTCCTGAACAATGCAATGCATAAACAGAAAACACAAATGCAATCTAAGCTATGATACAGGACCATTCCACCGATTTGCAGGATCAACCGGTGGAAGGGTTGAAAGTGGTCATTAGCTTGCAAAACGGAAAGGAAATCAACCCAGATGCAAACAGATAATGCAAAAGACGAGACCTTATTCAATTGAAATTCAATGTCCTGAATACAGCTTCACAATGTCTGAACTGCTCTCCTGAATATCTACTCAACACCAGTACATCAATATCAAAACTATATCTCTAAACCCTACAGATCGAAGGTATATATAACAAATCCTTCGAGTACTACTAACATCACTTCCCAGCGGCTGGGAGCTTCCAAGCGGCTGGGAGAGAGGACAGCTCAGACTCTCTTATCCCGATCTCTAACTGCCTACACTTACTCCTATGCTGAACTATTACATAGCATCGGTCACAGTGGACCTTATTACATGATAAAGTCAAACATACTAAAAATAGATTATCCCGTCAGCATGATGATAACTATCCTACATCCTGATCATGTATGTCATCATGCGGACCTATATCCTGATCATGTGCGGGTGCTCCTGCACCATGAGGGTTTTTCATATAATTTAGCCAAAGCTTTCATCAGACCATCTGTTGTCTTCGCTTCCGTTATATTGAATGCCACCAATGGTGCCAGGCACAACCGAATGGTTCCTAGTGCCTTTCTATCAAGAAGACTCCAATCCTCATCAGACATTGTTGCCAGTTTCTTGGCTACTCCTTCCAATAGCATCCATAAATACTTTTGATAGAGGTAATCCTCCATCTGTATCTTCCATAACTGATAGTTCTGCCCATTGAATTTATTGACCTTCAATCTTCCCTCGTCTGCCATTGCTCCCACTCAACCGTGAGACTTTCCTGTAGACGATAATCGAACACAACCCGCTTTGATACCACTTGTTAGGGTTAGCTGGCAGAAGATATCAATTAAAAGCAAATAAAGATTAAATAGAGAAATGAAAATACACAGAATTAATAACAGTGAGAGATAAGATTTAACGTGGTTCACCCAAACTCGGGCTACATCCACCAAACAGAGAGTCCAATATTATTATCTAGTAAATCAAAACTGATTACAATCAGCAATCCCTACAACTCAATACCGCTGTAAAATGCTACAATACAATACCCAAACCCTAACCCTTGGCCGCTTTTTATCAAGCCTTTTTTTCGGTTACAAAAATTAGGGTTTTCTTATGTCGGTCATAAAAAATAGGATTTTTTAAGTCAGCCCTAAAAAAAATTTTCTCGGGGGCTGCCGCCCCCGAACCCTTGCTTCTTGGGGGTTGCCGGCCCGGCCTCGAACCCGGGTGAGGATACATGGCTAGTGTATAGTACTTTCCTGATCAGTCGCCACCTACCAACAGTTTGTATATTGTTTATCTTACTTGTTGATCTCCTTGTGAAAATAACCTTATGTTTACTTGATTAGAAGTAGACCATTGTACAAGTACAACTACATAATACACTGATCTATCCAACACAACTGAGACCCAACTAACAGGGACCTTGGGGTTATCAACCTCTTTAGGTTGGTTGCCTTTCAAGAGAGATGGTGCATCTTATGTTCTACCTAATTGTTGTTGAGTGTGTCAAAACAATCATCAACGGGATGTAATTGGGTCTTCAAGAAGAAGTTTGTAGTAGATTGTTCATTAAAGAAATGCAAGGCTAGACTAGTAGCTAAGGGCTACTCCTGGAGAGAGGGAGTCGATTTCGGTGAAATTTTCTCTCCTGTTGCTAAATTATCTTCTATTATATTTCTTTTATCCATTGTTCTAGCTTACAACTTTGAAATTGAGCAAATGGATCTTAAGACTACATTTTTGCATGGAGATCTGGAAGAAGAAATCTAGATGCAACAACCTATAGGTTTTGAGGTAAAAAGGAAAGAAAACTAGGAATACAAGTTAAAAGGATATCTTTATGGTTTAAAATAGTCCACCAGAGTGTGGTACCAAAAGTTTGATTCATTTGTATTGAAATTGGGCTTTGTTAGTGTTGGTTTTTTCCCAAACTGGATGCTTACTCCCAGATTTCCCTACAAGGTAGCCATAAATGATCAACAAGATCTCTGGGCTAGGGGCCAACAATGTAGGAGATAGACTCTATATTTTATCTCCTCTTCTTCTTCAGGCTCTGCAAAACCTAGGGGAGTATTCCCTACTCAACATCCATGAGAATATGCATACAAAGGCTGGGATGCTGACAGAAAGCAGATGAGTCCTCCTGTAAGTAGACCAAAACTACAAGATAAGAGCAAAGGGGCTAGCTTTGGGCCTATTTTCAGTTGTAGACAGAGGACTTGGGATCCTAAAACTAATTCTACTATCCTAATGGTTGTTTTAGTGTTTGATTTTGATTTATGTGTTTGGATGCAAAGCTGAACATGGTATGTAACACAAACACAAAGCTAGATTGGTGCCTATCCAAGGCTTGGAGTCAGTAGACATACACCTGTGAATGATCAGCATGAACAACTAAAACTAGATTTCAGGGGGATACATGTGATATCTGCCTTACAGACATCTCCCAATATAGAGTGTTAAGCTATCTATACTTATGGCATCCCTATTGCAGTATATCCTTCCCAATATTCAATCTGAGAACAATTTAATCTACCCCTTGAGCAGAAGTTAAGAGATCAGACATTCAACACAGGAATTCTATGTTCTAGAGTCTCAGACATTCCTTAAATACCTAGACTCAGAAGAAAGATACATGCAACACTGGAGACAGAATTAGCACAACACATGCAAACATAGCATTACTCATATAAGATTAACCATGAAATCAATGGATTCGTGCAAGAAACATACTACAGGAGATACATAAACTCACAAGTTTTGTTGCATAGAGCAACCAAATCAGCTGTATTGCATTACAGAGCCCAAAATGTTCAACTTTCAACAACAACCAAAAAATGGTAACACAGTCTGCCTATATCAGCCAAAAAGTGTACCCACGAAAATTAATTACATGATGGACATAAAAAAAATGTCAGATACAGATCCCACAAAGGAATGGCGCTCAGAAGTTATTGCTACAACAGACAGGAGAGTAGACAAGGGTGGCCTCAAGCCTTGTGCTACCATCTAGAAGTCTTCACCCGCAATGGGGCAATCTGATCACTTGTCCCGTCACCCATACCCCTGCACTGTCGCCATTTGTGGCTCAACCACCCGCAACCACCAAGAAAATAGTCGCGGCAATCAAAATGGAGTTCCTGCCAAAATGTGTTTTACACTCAAAGTTCAAATTAAGCAAGAAAATAATCCCACATGCACAGTGCAAAGACCTCCTTATCACTTTATAAACATGGCCACATGCATAATAGGTGTCAAGCACTTTTTCCACACTCGACACATGCCTTTCAGCCCAAAGCCCATCGCCAAGACTACCACCATCGACCAAGCTCAAATCTCCTTCGCTGATCTCATCGGTCACACCAATGCCAAATCATAATCCTCTATCGGTGTGACCAACACCATCGACCAACCCCAATAGCTTCCCTGCTGATACGCCGAGTCACACCGATGACACCTTCGCTTCCCACCTCCATCGGTGAGACCAACATCGTCAGAGCAACATCAAGCCCTTTCACCAATAGCACCACTAATTCTGATGAAAGTCCTTCGGCAAGACACATGCCGATGACTCCTCATCGGCCAAACTCCTCACATCGGCAGCCCCAGAAAATGCTTCGCCGATGACACCATTGGCGAGACCAAACACATGGTTCAACCGATGGCCACCCTCTATGCTCCCGTCGGCCAGACTAACACCATCAGGCAAACACTCCTCCGTCCATCCGATGTGCAAGTCACTCCGATGCTAATAAACAAAACACATCCTCTGTCGGTAAGACATAGGACATCAGAGCAACAAAAAGAACCCTCGCCGATAACAAAAGTCATAGTGATGAACAAAAACCCTAGGGTTTGAACAAAGAAACCCTGCAACAAGCAAAATTGACCTCCAGGTCAAAAAGATTAGAATGAGTACCAACACCAGCTCTGAATGGGGACATGTAGGTGAAAAACCTGTAGCGAGAACCAAATCTCTAGGCAAACCAGGCAAAACACAAAAAGGCACAAACTGTATAGAACATTTACAATATATACATATTTTTTACATAATGTGTACAGAGACAAATCATCTATGCAAAATAGAACTTGAGGAATTGGCCATGTAAAGGCAATTCTAGAACTTCACCATCTAGGGCCTGGAGGAAATAAGAGTCCTCCCCATGGGTACTGCAAATATGATATGGGCCCATCCATAAGGGTTCAAACTTACCATGTTTACCCTTTTCTTGACCTTTTGCATTCCATATGAGCACCAGATCATTGATTTGAAACTTCCTTTTAGCAGCTCTCCTGTCAAACAGATATTTCACATCTTGTTGTCTCTTGATATTGATCTGGTGGGCTTTCCTTCTGTTCTCATCCAGTGCAACTAGCTGGTTCACTCTTTCTGTCATGGAGTCTTCAATCTCCTCATCATTATCTTGGACAAATTTATAAACTGGCAGGAGATTGTTTATGGGCAATCTGGCTGATGCACCATATACTAGCTCAAAGGGTAACATCCCAATAGCTTTTTTCACTGTCATCCTGTCAGCCATATTGCCAACTTTAGTTTTGAGTCCCAAGCTCTCTTGTTCTTATCTAGTATCCTCTTGATAATTTTCATGATGCTTTTATTGCTTGATTCTGCTTGACCATTTCCTTGTGGGTGGTATGGTGATGCATATGATAGATTTATCCCATATTTAGTGCAAAAATCAACAAACTCACCTGATCTGAAGCACATAGCATTATCAATGACTATCTTAGATGGTACTCCAAACCTGATGATAACATTTTCTAATATGAAATCCATCACCACCTTACTTCCATCACCACCTTACTTGTAGCTCTCTTAGTTGGAATGGCCTCAATCCATTTGGTAAAGTAATCAGTTGCCACCAAGATCCAACTATGTCCTCCACTTGACTTGTCTTCAATTTCCCCTATGAAGTCAATTCCCCATTGCTGAAATGGAGCATCCACAGTTACAGTTTTGAGGGGTAGAGCACCATCATATCTCAACTTTCCTGAGAATCTTTGGCAAGGGTCACACTTCCTCACTAACCTTTGTGCATCTGAAAAGAGAGTGGGCCACCAATATCCTGCTCTGAGAATCTTATGAGCTGTTGTTTGAGTAGTATAATGTCCACCACACAATCCTTTATGCATGTCATTCAAAACATTGTTAGCTACATCTTCATCCACACATCTTAGCAGCACACCATCAGGGTTTTTCCAGTATAGCTCACCTTGAACAATAACATATCTGATTGCATGTAGCTTTAAAGTTCTCTTTTGACTGTCACTGAAATGGGAAGGACAATTTAGATTTTGCAAGTAATATATGATATCCTTGTACCATTCAGATTTTGATAACTCACACTCTCATTCTGGACTGCATTAACTTGGCATGCTTCCAAGTTTGACTATGCCATCGTCTTGGCTAATCCTTGTCCTCTTACCAACTTGGTAATTTGTATCTCTATGTTGACTCTTGCAGTTTGTTTATCCATCTTCACCTTCTTCCAGTCACCTCCTGCTGAGTGAATATGTCTTTGACTGCTGCATGAGGTACATATGCAACTATCTAGGATCATACCAGGTATGGTTTGAAACTTTTGATGGCTCTAACCAATAATATCATATTTCAACTCAGAAGCCTGCAAGGACATACTGAAGAAAGCTATGGGTTGCTCAAAACCATTCTCATTTTTTTGTAGCAAACATGCAGCAATAGTGTGAAAGGAAGCAAATGAAAACAATGGAAATGGCCTAAAAAAATTAGGAGATTTAAGAACAGGGGCCATCTTGATTGCCTCTTTGATGCTCTAAAATGATTCAACTGCTTCACTTTCCCAGTGGACAGTTGCATCCTTCTTCATCATCTTTGAAATGTTCCTTGTGGTTTCTGCAAAGTTGGGAATAAATCTCCTAACAAAATTTATTTGTCCAAAGAAGGACTGAACTCCTTTCACAGTCTTAGGCATCTGAATTCTGTCAATAGCAACCACTCTCTCAGGATCTATCCTTATTCCATCCTTGGAAACAATGTGCCCTAGGAGTCTTCCTTCAACTACCCCAAAAGCACACTTCTTTGGATTTAAAGAAATGCCATACTCTAGTGCTCTTATGAAAATCTGCTCTAGATGCAAATAATGTTGCTCTTCTTTCTTCGAATAGGTAGTCAGATCATCTTGATACATAGCCAGAATTGAGTCAATCAACCCTGCAAAAGCAACATCCATTGCTCTTTGAAATGTAGCACCTGCATTCATTAGTCCAAATGGCATTCTAACATACACATAAGTTCCCCATGGAGTGGTGAAGGAAGTCTTGTACTATTCTGATTCTTTTACCTTCACCTAATTATAACCTAAAAATCCATCCATCATGGACAAGAGTTCACAACCAGTCACTTTCTGAAACATAGCTTCCATATTAGGTAGTGGATAATTATCCTTTAAAGAGGATACATTCAAGTTTCTAAAGTCAACACAAAGCCTAATATCACCATTCTTTTTTCTGACTGGGACAAGGTTAGACACCCAAGTTGAATGTCTGATTGGCACAATTATTCCAGCTTCCCTAAGCTTTTTGAGTTCTTCTTGCATTTTTGGAGCTATGGTAGGATTAATAGGTCTCTGCCTCTGTCTAAATGGCTTAGCTCTAGGCTTCAATGGGATCTCATGCTGGAATAGATCTTCCCTATAGGCTTTTAGGTCCTCATATGACCAAGAAAAAGTATGTTTATACCTTTTCAATAATGCAATCAGCATACTCCTGATGTGTGGTTTGAGTTGCTTACCAATGTATACCTTCTTAGGGGCCTGAGATGTCCCCAAATTTATCTCTTCTAAATCTTCTTTGTTTGTGGGAGATGTCTTTGTGACCAATTGGTCTCTACTGTCAAAAGCTCTTTCCAAAGCTACTAACCCTCTAGGGATTTTATTAGTCTTCAGCTGAATTATTTCTTTCCCCACAAGAGTTTCTTTTCCATCTATAGTTTCTACAAAAGATTGGAAATCAATTTCTTGATTCTCATATTCATCTATGCAGTGCAAAAATTTTAACAAGTCCTTATCATCATTAAACACTTGCCAACTGCATATATTTTTTGGTACTGCAGGCTTGATTTTAACCTCTACATTTGTAACATCTGATAGAGTGATGTCATTTGGCCTTATTGCAACATTAGCTAAGAAATCAGCCATAACATTCTTTGATCTCTCTATCCATCCTATTGAAAATGCATCAAACAGTTCAATGGTATCCCAGACAACATGCTTGTATTGTTTCAATCTTTTGTTTTTTGAAGCAACCTATCTCTAATTTGGAATACAATCAGCTCAGAATCCCCAAATACCCTTAGCATCTTAATTCCATGTTTGAGAGCTATATTTAGGCCTAAGAGTAAAGCTTCATACTCTGCAATGTTGTTTGTACAAACAAACCTCAGCAAGAAAGAGAATTTGAGGAGCTTACAATTTGGAGACAGGAAAGCAACTCCAGCTCCAGAGCCTTCTTTTGCACAAGCTCCATCAAAATACATGGTCCATAGACCTTGCTGGTCCAACTCTTCAATGCAAACATTTTTCTCTTTATCTTCTCTATCATTTGAGACAACCCTGAAGTTATCATAGTCAGTGTTTACAAAGCATATTTGTTCCTCTGCTTCTTGGTCTTCCACTGTCCCTGATGATCTTTCTTCTTTGATTAGCTTAACATCCTTGCCAATCATTGGAATCATGGCATATGATAGGTCCAGTTGCATACTTCCACCAATCAGTGTTGCCCATCTTCTTGACAGCAACATACCGTACTGTGGCTTGATGTCAACCACTGTTATATTCATTTTATATGTCTTTTCAGGAAATGCTGCCAGTCTGAAATCTACATCCTTCATGATTCCAATAACTGGTACCTCTCTGGCATCCATAGCATAACATTTCCCACATGCCTTGTCAGTTTTCAATCCAGCTTGTTGCATGATGGCTAAAGGCATGATATTTGTAGATGCTCCAGAGTCAAGCATACAATTTCTGATTATTTTTCCATTTATAACCAGGGATACATAAAAGGGTTCCACTTGTGAAGGGCACTTAATCATAGTCACTCCTAAATAGACCTCAGGAGCTTCATCTTCTTCATTACACATGACATGTTTCTCATCCTAGATCTGAACATTCTGCTTAGCTTGGCAAGGTACCCCTGAAATTAGGGATATTGTCCTATTCTTGATCCCTTCCACTTTCATCAGTTCCATAAGTGGAACAGAGACTTTTATTTGGGAGAGGACTTGAGCTATATCAAATGGAGCATAATTTTGTATAACAGTTGTAGCTTTCTCCACGATCTTATTCTTATCCTGAACTGATTTAGCTTTCATTTTCATAGTTCCTTGATCATCATTCTTGTTTTGGGAACCTTTGCTTTGATCTTCAGCCTAGGGGATTCTATTTTCTAGTCCTTGGGATTCATGACCTGTTCTTTGTCTAAAATTTTGCTTATTATTACCCCACTGCCTTTTTTGTGGTTCAATTCCCTTATGACCATGCACTGGCTGATTTGCAGAGATGCCTTCTAGCTGACGTGGACTGCTTATTTGAGCTTTACCTCTAAGATTGTAGTTACTCTTGACTTGGGCCATTGCTGCAGCTGTGAGGGCCCTAATTTCCTCATTAGAAGGTCATTGTAAGTTACTTAGAAAATTGTGTGAGCTCTGAGCATACACATAGCTTTCTCCATTATCTTCATCATAAGAATCCTGTTGACGGGCCTAAATTTCATCATCTGTACTCTCATCAGCATCATAAAGAGGGTATCCATTGCTTATGGATAGCATATTAACATCATCATCGTGCACATAATGTGGCTCATTGCATTCATTACAAGATGTAGCATTTGTTGGATCTAGGGCATACAACTGAGAGGGGGGGGGTGAATCAGTTGTATAGAACTTGTTCTCTTTCAAACACTTAATTCTCTGTTGTTAGTTAGCAGCATATCAAATAATCATTCATGGAAGCACAATACATAAACACAAGAGCAGATAAGCATCAACACATTGAACACCAAGATTTTGACGTGGAAAACCCGGTTAAGGGAAAAACCACGGGGTGATTAACCCAAGAATTATTCTCTGTTAGAAGAATAAGGAAAAATGAATGGCACATGCCAATAAGGGCTCACTGCCCGAGCACACTGCTCACAAAGAGGCCCACTGCCTACAAGGAGACACACTGTCTACAGAGTGATAAAAATCACAGTCTTGAACTGGAGAATGACATCTCTACTATGTCCGGATCAGTTCCAATTAAGCCCAACAATCTCTGCTCTGCCTTTCGCACCTTTCTTCGCTATATCCTACTCATCCACATGCCACTGACTGAAATGAATTCATAAATCATTATTTATACAAGACATCGACTTAGGAACAAGCATCTAAGTCGGCAAACAACCATAGGAGTATCCGCAAGATGAATAACACATCCGGTCAGCTAAACAGAGCAATAACTTTATCCGGAAGAATAACTTCAATTCCGGGCTCTACCATCAATGCGGACCAACAACACAACCTAAACATGATTCAAGAACCTTCACAAATCTGTCTGAATGTCCGGATACATCCGCACTTCCTCTGCTTACTGGGATCTCTTGTCTTCCTCATCCGGAACTTCAAGAACACAGTCTGTCGCCACTGTCATAATGCAAGAGGTACTTCCGGACCTCCAAATCACACACAAATCAGGATGACACATCACAAGGACATCTCAAACACTCCTTCCAATCCGCAGATTATGATAATACAATTCCGGACCTCACCGGACCTTTTTGTGATCCTCTGTCACCTCCGGATACTTGCCGGACCCGGTTCTATACCGGCAGCCATAACTCCTTCAGATCTTCATGCGGACCTCTGAAATCTTAACTGTAGCATCTCAAGATTCATATCTACTAACCCTTTAATCCGCATCCTCCGGTTCTCATCCTATACAGTATATTTACCTTCTTCTCATCACTGTTCTTCACTGTTCCTGACTGAGGCTAATTTTCTCAATATCCTCAGCACAAAGCTCATCAAATCCTTCTTGTCAGTGCAGTATGAGTATGTTGACATCAATGACAACACTGGTTCACCTCATACTTGCAACAATCTCCCCCTTTGTCATTGATGGCAACATATGATGTGAAAAACCATCAAGACAAGAACTTCTCTTTTCTGTCACAGCTCCCCCTATCAACAACAACTCTTCACATGTCTTCCTTTGCTGCTCCTCCTTTGATCATCAACCACTTGTTTTTCACATGTCTTCTCTCCCCCTTTGACATCAATGGCAAAGGGCTCATACTTGCAACTCTCATGCATCAGAATAATATCAGCTGCTCCCCCTTAGTTGCAGCTCCCCATTAGTCCGGATCACAAGATATGACTGTGATAGCCACCGGACTGATGCACATCAGTGCATCTTAGTTCATTACCGGAGGGGCCATGACCCCTAACTTCTCCCGGAGATATTCAAAAGAGTCCTTGGGAAGAGGTTTTGTAAAGATATCTGCAATCTGATCCTTGGAGGGAACATACTCCAATCTGACTTCTTCCTTGTTTACTTGTTCTCTCAAAAAGTGAAATTTGATAGATATGTGCTTAGTCTTAGAATGCAATACCGGATTCTTGGAAATATTAATTGCACTTGAATTATCACAGAAAATTGTAATAGGCTCCTCATATTCAACTTTGATGTCTCTTAGCATCTGCTTCATCCACAAGATTTGAGTGCAACTACCTGCTGCTGCAATGTATTCTGCTTCAGTTGTAGACAGAGATATTGCATCTTGTTTCTTGCTTAGCCAAGAAACCAATCTCTTCCCCAAAAAGAATGCTCCACCACTAGTGCTCTTCCGGTCATCCACATCTCCTGCCCAATCTGCATCTGTGTAAGCATGAAGAGAGAAATCCGGATCTCTAGGATACCATAGACCATACTCAACTGTCCCTTTCAAGTATCTAAAAATTCTTTTGATTGCCATAACATGAGATTCTCTAGGATCAGCCTGGAATCTTGCCACAAGACCAACAGCTTGCATTATATCTGGTCTAGTTTGAGTGAGATACAACAATCCACCAATCATTGATCTATACTTTGTCTGATCTGCCTTTGGAGAATCATCATCTTTGCTTAACTTACATCCGGTTGCCATAGGAGTGTTCATAGGCTTTGAGTCTTCCATACCAAATTTTTTTAACAATTCTTTCACATATTTGGTCTGAGAGATGAAGATCCCTTCTTTTGTTTGAGTAATTTGCAGACCCAAGAAGAAATTCATTTCACCAAGCATAGACATTTCAAACTCACTTTTCATCTGATTTGCAAAAGTTTTACACATACTATCTCTTCCTCCAAAAATGATGTCATCCACAAACACTTCAACAATCAGAATGTTTTCATGATCAATTTTGAAATATAAGTTGCTGTCAGCAGTACCTTTGTTGAATCCAATCTGCACAAGATGCTTATCCAACCTTTCATACCATGCTCTTGGGGCTTGCTTCAATCCATACAAAGCTTTCTTCAACTTGCAGACCATATCATTATTATCAGACAATTGAAATCCATCCGGTTGTTCAATGTAGACTTCTTCTTCCAGATCACCATTTAGGAAGGCAGACTTGACATCCATCTGATATACCTTGAAATCTTTGAAGGCAGCAAATGCAAGAAGTAATCTGACTGCTTCAATTCTTGCTACCGGAGCAAAAGTCTCTTCAAAGTCAATTCCTTCTATTTGAGAGTAGCCTTTGCAGACCAATCTAGCTTTGTTTCTGATTACTTCACCAGCTTCATTTAGTTTGTTCCGGAAGACCCACTTGGTTCCAATTACATTCCTGTCTCTAGGTCTGGGAACAAGATCCCAAGTATGATTTTTCTCAATTTGCATCAGTTCATCTTCCATTGCTTTGGTCCAATTTTCATCATTGCAGGCTTCATTTATTGTTTTAGGTTCAATCTTTGAAATCAGACAACATTCATTCTGATCTTGAGCAATATTCCTTCTAGTTTGTACACCTTTGCTTCTGTCACCTATGATCTGATCTTCAGAGTGATTCAGTTTTACATACCTTGGAATTTTGGGAGTATCCAGTACTGCTGTTTCTTGATCAAGCTCATTCAAACCTAACTCTTCTTCCTGATTTACCGGATCAGGCTGACTCTGTTTCACCGGAGAGGATTGAGTTCCTTGAACACTATCTTGGTCATCTTCATCAAATTCATAAAATCTTGAAGGCTTCTCAATTCCTTCATCAACCTTTACATTGGTACTTTCTATCATCTTCCTCAATCTCTTATTGTAACACCGGTATGCTTTGCTTTGAGTGGAGTAGCCCAAGAAAATTCCTTCATCACTTCTAGCATCAAACTTTCCTAGATCTTCATCTCTTTTAATATAACACTTGCTACCAAATACCCTGAAATATTTCACAGTAGGAGTGATGCCAAACCAAAGTTCATAGGGGGTCTTACCGGTGTTGTTTCTGATTTGAACTCGATTGAGAGTGTAGACTGCAGTGCTGATAGCTTCTTTCCAAAACATTTGAGGAACATTTGCTTCCAACATCATTGTCCTAGCAGCTTCCTGGATGGTCCGGTTCTTTCTCTCAACTACTCCATTCTGCTGTGGAGTCTTAGGAGCAGACAACTGTCTCCTTATACCCTGTTTCTCACAAAAGTCAATGAATTCACTAGATGTAAATTCACCACCTCTATCAGACCTTAGACACTTTAGTTTCAATCCGGTTTGATTCTCCACCATAGCTTTGAAGATTTTGAACTTTTCAAAAGCTTCTGATTTTTCTTTTAGAAAGGTAACCCACATCATCCGGGAATGATCATCAATTAACAACATGAAATATCTATCACCTTGCAGACTCTTGATTCTTGTCGGACCACATAGATCAGTATGTACTAATTCCAACAATCCGGTAGAAGACTGATCTTTGCTTTTAAAAGAGACTCTGCTTTGTTTGCCTAACTGACATTCTTTACACACACTGTTTGTAGGTTTTATCAACTTTGGAAGATCTCTCACAGCCTGAGTATTGCTTATTTTGATGATGTTATCAAAATTTACATGACACATTCTTCTATGCCATAACCAACTCTGATCAATTTGAACAAACAAACAACTTTTATTTGAACCAACCAGATGAAAGATGTTACCTCTTGTCTGAGTACCGGATGCAATTTCAGTTCCGGAGCTTGTAAAGATTCTGCATTTTCCATTCTTGAACCGGAGATCATAGCCTTTGTCCACTAACTGACCAACACTGAGAAGATTGTGCTTCAATCCTTCAACATATAGTACATTACCTGTTTTGCTCTTACCATCAAAGGAAATAGTTCCCCTACCTCTGATTCTGCCAGCAGAATTGTCACCAAACTTTACCATTCCTCCTTCATATCTTTCCAAGTCTAAGAACTTATTCTTGTCACCAGTCATATGGTGAGAGCATCCACTGTCAATAACCCAATCATCCTTTTCTTCCACTTGAGCAGCCAAGGCTTTTTCAACAACTTTGTGATTGGCAGATTCAGAGAGCAAGGAATCTTCTTCCTTGATGGCTATAAACACCCACTCATTTCCGGATTTGCTTCCTGGATCTGATTCATCATCTGTTACTCCTTCATTGTCATCTTCTTCATGAACATAATAGCAATTCTTTTGAAACCTTTGTCTGTGAGTATTAGATCTTGCAGATCTCTCCGGACATCTTGAGGCAAAATGACCAATCTTATTGCAGTTAAAACACTTAAAGGGTAGTTTTCCTTCATACTTACCGGATCCTCTTGGCAGTCTCTTTGCAATGAGGGCTTCAAGTTGAGCTGTTTCTGCTTCTTCTTCTTCCATGTCTCTTCTTGCTTGATCATACCATGACATTTTCCTTGATGAGTTTTCACCCGGATCAAATCTCTGTTTGCCTTTCACATAGGCACTGGCTTTGAAAGCAGATTCAGTCTTGGGAGGATCATCTCCAAACTCGGTCATTTCAAATGCAGCTAGTTTGCCGGCCAGTTGTTCTCTTGTGACTGTTGTGTGGGCTCTGAATTCATCAATGGCAGCAACTTTGATTTTGTAGGCAGCAGGAAGGGATCTTAGGATTTTGCAGACAATCTCATTTTCATCTAGAGTTCCACCAGCATTTCTGATTCCACATACCAACTCATTTACTCTTGGCATAAAGGTAGTAATGTTTTCATCATCTCTCATTTTCAATCTTTCAAATTTCCCTTTCAGACTTTGCAACCTTGCACTTTTGACAAACTCATCTCCTTCATACAGAAGTTCCAGTTTAGTTAGGATCTCATATGCAGTTGGTAGGTCAATGACATTCGAGAGATCTGAGTCATTCAATGCGCTTAGAAGAGCTTCCTTGGTCCGCAGATTGTTTTCAGCTTCTGTGGTTTCATTTGGAGTTGTCGGACCACCTTGTGGGGGTATATATGGTTTTGAAATCATAGCCAAGTATGCTTTTCCCATACATTCCAAATGACACTTCATGCGACCTTTCCAGAGAGTGAAGTTGGTTCCATCGAACTTCGGACTATCCTTCTTGTATGACGACATCCTGGATCACCTCAAGCGGTTAAGCTCCTATCAGAGGAACTTAGCTCTGATACCAATTGTTGGATCTAGGGCATACAACTGAGAGGGGGGGGTGAATCAGTTGTATAGAACTTGTTCTCTTTCAAACACTTAATTCTCTGTTGTTAGTTAGCAGCATATCAAATAATCATTCATGGAAGCACAATACATAAACACAAGAGCAGATAAGCATCAACACATTGAACACCAAGATTTTGACGTGGAAAACCCGGTTAAGGGAAAAACCACGGGGTGATTAACCCAAGAATTATTCTCTGTTAGAAGAATAAGGAAAAATGAATGGCACATGCCAATAAGGGCTCACTGCCCGAGCACACTGCTCACAAAGAGGCCCACTGCCTACAAGGAGACACACTGTCTACAGAGTGATAAAAATCACAGTCTTGAACTGGAGAATGACATCTCTACTATGTCCGGATCAGTTCCAATTAAGCCCAACAATCTCTGCTCTGCCTTTCGCACCTTTCTTCGCTATATCCTACTCATCCACATGCCACTGACTGAAATGAATTCATAAATCATTATTTATACAAGACATCGACTTAGGAACAAGCATCTAAGTCGGCAAACAACCATAGGAGTATCCGCAAGATGAATAACACATCCGGTCGGCTAAACAGAGCAATAACTTTATCCGGAAGAATAACTTCAATTCCGGGCTCTACCATCAATGCGGACCAACAACACAACCTAAACATGATTCAAGAACCTTCACAAATCTGTCTGAATGTCCGGATACATCCGCACTTCCTCTGCTTACTGGGATCTCTTGTCTTCCTCATCCGGAACTTCAAGAACACAGTCTGTCGCCACTGTCATAATGCAAGAGGTACTTCCGGACCTCCAAATCACACACAAATCAGGATGACACATCACAAGGACATCTCAAACACTCCTTCCAATCCGCAGATTATGATAATACAATTCCGGACCTCACCGGACCTTTTTGTGATCCTCTGTCACCTCCGGATACTTGCCGGACCCGGTTCTATACCGGCAGCCATAACTCCTTCAGATCTTCATGCGGACCTCTGAAATCTTAACTGTAGCATCTCAAGATTCATATCTACTAACCCTTTAATCCGCATCCTCCGGTTCTCATCCTATACAGTATATTTACCTTCTTCTCATCACTGTTCTTCACTGTTCCTGACTGAGGCTAATTTTCTCAATATCCTCAGCACAAAGCTCATCAAATCCTTCTTGTCAGTGCAGTATGAGTATGTTGACATCAATGACAACACTGGTTCACCTCATACTTGCAACAGCATTATCATACAAGGACTAAGCAATCATACACTATGATTGTGAATGTGGCATTTGACAAATTATACACCATGGAGTATCATCAACAATATTTACAGCTTTCTTTAGAGGATCAGGAGTTTCTTTGACACGTTGAGTTCTCTAATTTGTGTTGTTATGTGGGAATATAGGCTTACCATTATGCCAATTGGTATTATAAGGCATATCATGCAATGATGGTCTCTTTTCCTGTCTTTGGTAAGCTTGCCTATCAGGACCTATTCCTTTTTCACTCCTAGCCAGCCTATAGCTTAGGTCCTTAACAACATTTGCCAATTTGTCTATCTTATCTTCAGGGGTAGACATATTACCTTGAGTGTTCTGAGGCTTGTTTGGATTCTACAGAATTTTCACATCATCCCTTCTGTTTGTCTTGCCTGATGCTTTCCCGTTGTTCTCAATATTTACTGCAATTCTGAAAGCATCCCTGAGAGTAGCAGGACCTTTATCTCTTAATCCATATGCAATTTTTGCATCGAAAGCATTGATATACAATATTATACACATTGGTTCATTTGGCCTCATGTGATGTGGCAATTTGTTTAACACTTTAGTAAATCATCCCATGATGAAATACTCTGATCAGGTAGATTCTTGTACCATTCTCTAGCCTCATCTATTAAAGATTGCATGAATGACTTCATGAAAACATCCTCATGTTCAACCTCAAAGTTATCCATGACATTTTGAAAAGCCTTTAGATGATCTTCTCCTGACACAGTGTTGTTTCCTAAAAATTTAGGCACTTACAGCCTTAGATGCTTGTCAATGGGGTTAGGATACCCAGGAATACCATCAAACACCAGTTGTCTGAATCTGTCTAGCTGCATGGGCTGTCTGTCAAACTGATTAACATTGATGTTTCTATTTGCATTCTAGTTTCTTACATTGTTCAATGGTATCCTAGCATCATTCACATTTTATCTTTGATCATTATGCTGATGTTGCACTTCATTTCTTTGCTAATGTCTCTGCACATTTGCATTCTCAAGGGTAGGTATTGAATCATTTTGGGCAGTCCTTAAAGCTTGCACTTTCTACCTCATGTCATCTCTGACTTTCATGGCTTGTAGATATTCTAGTTTTGCTCTCAGATTTCTGATTTCTTCAGCTAACTGTTCTTCTTTAGGCATAGAGGTAGATGGCCTCATACCATCCTGGTCATCATCTTCATCATCTCTCAAAGACTCTGCCTCTTCAAATTTTTCACCAGGGTCTAAGAAAGGGCATTCTTGGAACACCTCTAACCTCATTCTCATGCTACCACCCTATTGCCTCTCATATGCACCCTGAATGTCAGCTTCTACATTTGAAAAGTAAGGCACATGCTTTCCTGATGGCCTAGGGTTATCTTGCATATCATCATTATTTCTGGGGGAACCCTCATGACTGACTAAGATAGCTCCCTTTCTTCTATACATCATTCTTCTTGTTACTGGTAACTCTTCAAATAAAGGATTCTATTGGGATCTTCTCCCCTACATATAAATTCTAGTTAGACCGGTTGGGAGATTACTTCGGAGTCACCACCTATTACTAGGAACTGTTTTCCTTTTCAAAATCAGGGTTCTTTCACAAATTTCCCCAGCAGAGTCACCAATTTCTGTTCGTGACTCAGATGGGCATACAGATATTTTTCTTTTTCTTTTCTAATTCTCCCCAGTAGAGTCACCAATTTCTGTTGGTGACTTGGATGGGTCACAAATATATTCTTTTTTACCAATCCTTCCCCAGTAGAGTTGCCAATTTCTGTTGGTTTTTTCCCAGTCTGGATGCTTACTCCAGATTTCCCTACAAGGTAGCCATCAATGATCAACAGGATCTCTAGGCCAGGGGCCAACAGTGTAGGAGATAGACTCTATATTTTATCTCCTCTTCTTCTTCAGGCTCTGCAAAACCTAGGGGGGTATTCCCTACTCAACATCCATGAGAATATATATACAAAGGCTAGGATGCTGACAGAAAGCAAATGAGTCCTCCTGTAAGTAGACCAACACTGCAAGATAAGAGCAAAGGGGCTAGCTTTGGGCCTATTTTCAGTTGTAGACAGAGGACTTGGGATCCTAAAACTAATTCTACTATCCTAATGGTTGTTTTAGTGTTTGATTTTGATTTATGTGTTTGGATGCAAAGCTGAACATGGTATGTAACACAAACACAAAGCTAGATTGGTGCCTATCCAGGGCTTGGAGTCAGTAGACATACACCTGTGAATGATCAGCATGAACAACTAAAACAAGATTTCAGGGGGATACATGTGATATCTGCCTTACAGACATCTCCCAATACAGAGTGTTAAGCTATCTATACTTATGGCATCCCTATTGCAGTATATCCTTCCCAATATTCAATCTGAGAACAATTTAATCTACCCCTTGAGCAGAAGTTAAGAGATTAGACATTCAACATAGGAATTCTATGTTCTAGAGTCTTAGACATTCCTTAAATACCTAGACTCAGAAGAAAGATACATGCAAGACTAGAGACAAAATTAGCACAACACATGCAAACATAGCATTACTCATATAAGATTAACCATGAAATCAGTGGATTCATGCAAGAAACATACTACAGGAGATACATAAACTCACAAGTTTTGCTGCACAGAGCAACCAAATCAGCTGTATTGCATTACAGAGCCCAAAATGTTCAACTTTCAACAACAACCAAAAAATGGTAACACAGTCTGCCTATATCGGCCAGAAAGTGTACCCATAGAAATTAATTACATGATGGACATCAAAAAAATGTCAGATACAGATCCCACAAAGGAATGGTGCTCAGAAGTTATTGCTACAACAGACAGGAGATTAGACAAGGGTGGCCTCGAGCCCTGTGCTGCCATCTGGAAGTCTTCATCCGCAATGGGGCAATCCGATCACTTGTCCCATCGCCCATACCCCTGCACTGTCACCATTTATGGCTCAACCACCTGCAATCACCAAGAAAACAGTCACCGTAATCAAAATGGAGTTCCCGCCAAAATGCATTTTACGCTCAAAGTTCAAATTAAGCAAGAAAATAATCCCACATGCACGGTGCAAAGACCTCCTTATCACTTTATAAACATGGCCACATGCATAATAGGTGTCGAGCACTTTTGCCATGCTCAACACACGCCTCTCAGCCCAAAGCCCATTGCCAAGACTACCACCATCGGCCAAGCTCAAATCTCCTTCGCCGATCTCATCGGTCACGCCGACGCCAAATCATAATCCTCTATCGGTGTGACCAACACCATCGGCCAACCCTAATAGCTTCCCCGCTGATATGCCGAATCACACCGACGACACCTTCGCTTCCCACCTCCGTCGGTTAGACCAACATCATCGGAGCAACATCAAGCCCCTTCATCGATAGCACCACTCATTCCGATGAAAGTCCTTCGGCAAGACACACACCGATGACTCCTCATCGGCCAAACTCCTCACATCAGCAGCCCTAGAAAATGCTTCGCCGATAACAAACACTACGCCGATGACACCATTGGCGAGACCAAACACACGGTTCAACCAATGGCCACCCTCTATGCTCCCGTCGGCCAGACTAACACCATCGGGCAAACACTCCTCTGTCCATCCGATGTGCAAGTCACTCCGATGCCAATAAACAAAACACATCCTCTGTGGGTAAGACATAGGACATTGGAGCAACAAAAAGAACCCTCGCCGATAACAAAAGTCACAGCGATGAACAAAAACCCTAGGGCTTGAACAAAGAAACCCTCCAACAAGCAAAATCGACCTCCAGGTCAAAAAGATCAGAATGAGTACCAACAGTTAGTAGTGAAGAGGATCACTTTGTCTACATTCTATGTATTGATGATCGTATTCTGATTATTGCCTTGTATGTGGATGATATGTTATTTTTCACTAACACCAAGGGTATGATTAGTGAGTTGAAAGCTCAACTTTCAAGTGTATTTGACATGAAAGATCTATTGGCAATTTGGCTAAGCTTGATGTTTGATGGTGTTGTCATTGATGGAAACAAGAAAAGGAACAAGGTTGGAATAGAGATTATGTCACATCTCGTTTTTATGAACAATATGATCATTCTAGTTTAGTGAACAATTATTGTAACTATTTTTACTTGAAGTAATTTTGCATATGTGGAGGTAATTATTATGAGTTATATTGATGAAAATTGGAAATTGTTTTAAATATTGAATATTGATTCAATGATTGCTTCAACTATGTTTTGGAGACACTAACCTATTAACTTCGAGCTAAGTATAAATGGATGCAGGTACTCATCAAAGACAAGAGCATGACTAAGTTAGAGATGTTCTAGCCACTTGGCAAGAACTAATGGATGGATTACCCTGATACAATCACACACATCACATGGTTGCATATGTATTATTGAATGGCTTTGATTGCATTAATGCATGGTTGTTAATCATTTTCAAATGCATGATGTGATTACTTTAACTTAATATCTTTTCGAAATATATTCAAATGATGTATTGTAGTTTATTTAAATAAATAATTAAATGAATAATTGTTTTCTATTTCAATATTATAGATGTTTGGAAGACAATATGTTCCTTAAAATAATAATAATAAATAAATATATATTAAATTATATATATAAAAATGTGCAATATTGCATTGCATTTCTCTTTTTGGATTATTTAAATGGTTTTGTTTTTATTAAAATAGTTAAATAATTTTAAAATTAGCATTGTTATATTTAGAGTTTTGATAAAAGAATTAAAAATATGTTTCTATCACCCATGTGACAGTAAGTGCAAAAGACATTATTATTTTATTGTTTTAAATAGATTTCTTCTCAAATTCTATTGGTCGAGATATTATGCAAACTAAAATACCAACTTCAGTTTCTAAACATAATTGGAGGAATCGCCAAAAATAAGGAAGGGGATTTTTGATAAAAAGGCAGTTCTAGGTAGAAAAGAAATACCACAAACTCAGAAGAAACTACCCACGATTTGCAAAGAAGAAAGCTAATTTTTTAAGCGATAGAGGCAAGAAGGAAGTTCAGTGATAGGGGGAAGATAAGGAGGTAGTGACAGTAGCTGCATAATCTTCACCAACCATCAATTTTTCCAAGTTCTTCATATGGTTTTGCTTACATTGTAATTTCATTGTTTTGTTGTCTGAGAAATGGTTTTATCAACAGTTTTAGTTGGGCGACTGTTTTTGTTTAGTTGATCCTTGTTTGACTAGCCATCCATTATGTCTGTTCTCTTCTATTTTGTCTGGCCAATTCTACTTTGGCCTAGCCGCTACTTCTATTTCCATGGCCATCCTTTCTTATCGCCTGGATAAACCTTCTTGGGTGATTTTAGCAAATCAACCCCTTGTTTGTACCTACTGACTGTCATTCCCTGTTTGACTGGATTGCCCCTTTTCACTTTGATGTTGCCTATCTTAGGTTGGGTGTGATGTTTAAATCATGTTTTCCACTATTGTTGCCTACAGATCATTATTCTTAGATCTTGCAATTGATTGATAGAAAAGCTCTTAACATAATCTCCAGATCACTATTGGTTAATTTATATCAGAACAATGTATGCTTGTATTTCTTTATATGTTGGCTGAGATCAAAATAGATGAGTAAATTGACCTCTATATAGATGAAAATCCACCTTTTAAAATAGACAAAACTTATTCCTGTAGCTTCCTTGGAGTAATACTTAACTATAGAGAATCCTTCATTGTCTCAGTGGACTAAGAAATTAGATCCTGTAGCTCTATTTATGACTGTCCAAAACTTTTTATTTTGTTGTAGCAGCATAATCAACTTCTTGTAGCTGAAAAAATTATTCTTGTAGTTTTTCTTAAAACTTGTTATTAAAATAGTATGTCAATTTAAAATAAAGACAAAATAGAGATAGTAGACCACAATATCACTTTCATGTAAATGATGAGGCTTAAAACCTATTGCATTATAATCAAACTAAAACTGGATTAAACTATGTTCTTGCTCATTTTCTAATTTTCTGTAAATAGTTCCTGTCGCTGTGTGACAAGAAGACTATTTGGTTGCTTTGAACTTCCTATTGTAGTTTGTACATAAAGTTATTTTCTTGATTGAATCATAAAACTTTGGTTAAATAAATTAGATTGATAAACTCCTTGTCACTGATTGCTGAAAGAAATAAGAATGATTAATTATTAGGAATTATGATTGTATTATGGACTTGAGGTTTATGTCATTAAACAAACTTATAGACTGTTGTTATTATTGTTTTTAAAAAACCTCCTATCACATAAATAACAGTGAGATATATATTAATATTTTAGTCAATGTGACTAAAATATAAGGATATAAACTATATTAAATTGATGACATTAGGGTATTGATTGTATGAACAAAAGATGTTTTATTGCTTGAAAGTGTATTTTTTTCCTTACTTGATGATTTGGGAAAAGGGATTGATTTGACTTATTGTAAAATCTTGAATTTGTGATTCTTATTTTATTTCATTTCTTGCTTCTTGGGGAAAGAAGTAGATTTCATCTAGGAATGTTATTGGGTTACTTTTGCGATGGCAATGCCAAATGTGGATATATTAGAGATGGATTTTCTGTTGCAATTATGGGCCTAACCAGTGTTGTCATTGATGTCAACATACTCCTGTTGCATTAATGATAAGGATTGGATGAGCTGTGTGCTGAGGATATTGAGAAAATTAGTCTCAATCTACAATAGTGAAGAACAGTGATGACAATAAGGTAAAAGTCCAAGATGGGATGAGGATCAGAGGATGTGGATTAAAGGGTTTGTAGATATGTGTCTTAAGGTGATCCAGTAGAGATTTTAGAGGTCTGCATAAAGATCTGAAGTTGTGGTCACTCTAGTAAAACTGGTTCCGACAGATGTTCAGTGGTGACAAAGTGATACAGATAGGTCTGGTGAGATCCAGAATTACATTTTCCTGCTTTGTTGATTTGAGGGAGTGTTTAGGAAGTCTTTTTGGAGTTTTAACTAGATTGGTTCATGGTTTGAAGGTCCACAAGCATCTATTCCTTTGTGACAGTAATGACAGACTGTGTTCTTCAAGTTTCAGATGAAGGGGAGAAGGTTTTCAGTAAACAGATGTAGTGTGGATGTTCTTGGTGATTCAGGGAAGCTTGTGGAGGTCTTTGGATCGTGTCTAGTTCAAGTTGGTGGTTCGTATTGAAGTTAGAGTTCACATTTGAAGAACAACTTCTGGATGATGTTATTCTTCCTGTGACAGGCCAACCAGATGAGTTATACATCTTGTGGATGTTTGCTGACTTAGATGATCATTCCTAAGTTGATGTCTTGTATAAATAAGGGATTGCGAAGTCATTTCAAAGCTGTCCTTGTGGTAGTGAGAGTGTGATAGCAAGGAGGAGAGCGAAAGGCAGAGCAGAAGTATTGGGCTTAAATGGAACTAATTCAAGCATGGTGAAGATGCTATTCCCCAGTTCATGTATGTGATACTTATTTCTTTGTAGACAGTGTGTCTCTTGTAGGCAGTGATCCTCCTGTGAGCAGTGTGCTTGGGAAGTGAGCCCTAATTGGCATGTGCCATTTATTTTTTCTATTCTTCTAATAGAGAATACAATCTTGGGTTAATCACCCCGTGGTTTTTCCCTTAATCGGGTTTTCCACCTCAAAATCTTGGTGTCTTATGTGTTGATGTGTTTCTGCTTTTGATTTGAATGCATTATGTTTCATGATTAATATACTGCTAATCACTAAGAAGATTTAAGTGTTTAAATTGGAGAAAGTTTTGCACAACTGATTCACCCCCCCTCTCAGTTGTGTGCCCTAAGTCTAACATTTTCCTCTTTTCAGGAATTGACCATTTACTTGAAATTATTAGATCTAATCAGAATGACATTGAAATAGATGTTTATTGTCTAGCATACTTATTTATTGATATCTCTGTCACATCCTGTTGTGAGATAATTTGCTTTTCATTACTTAGAATTGCACATTTAGCCATCAGGGTTGCATCAGGTGTTCACTCCTGTAGTTGTTACCAGGTAGTTAGACATTTCATGTAAGGCTGGGTTTCCTTCATTTCAGGAAGGGGTCTAGGGAAGTGTAAATACTTCATGGTTGGGTGGAAAAGTATCTCATCCATTTTCTCATCTCTCAGTTTGTAGGTGGTGGATCGCTTGGTTCATGTAGCTAGAGAGTGTGTTGATTTATTTAATATTGATGTACTTGTTTATTATACCTATTCTAGATGTATTATGGCATGTTACCAAAGGATTTATGTATATTATTTTATAATTGCTTGTTACCTAGATTAAGAATGATTATGTAAGATTTAATGACATTGAGATTAGTATTTATAAGATTATCTTTTGTTTGAGATATTATGATTAAGCGGATTAATTACACCTTTTACCTTTGAATATTGTATCTAAGTGCATTATTTACATATTTTTGATTTTGGTTATTCTGATGTTGTATTTAAGTGGATTATTTACTTTATTTATTTTTGAGTTGGTTTAAATGCTTTTACATGATTTGTGAGGCTTTACATTTGGTATCAGATCTCTAGGTTTAACACTAGGGCCTTTGTTTTTGGGACTATTGTGCTAAAGTTGCAAACTTTATACAGATTATCCATCATGAATACAAGAAAGATTGATCATGGTGATGGATCAGGAAGTAGTTGAGGTAGAGGATCATGTGGAGGTGTACATGGAGGCGTTCATGGTGGTTGAACCTCTGGGGATCGTGGAGATGCCAGTAATGACCAAGATGGAAGATTTGACTGTATTCTTGATTTCTTGAGCTGACAGGACACGAGGATGAATACTCTTGAGTAGGAGATTAGAGGAATTCCTAAAGGTCAGAATGCTAATGAAAACATAAGTGTTGAGACACAAAATGAGAGCCCAAGGATAGAAGTTCTAGTTCCTAAAGTTGGAGCTAGTGTTGATAATCAATAAAAGATAGATGAAGAATTAGGGAAGGATCTCAAGAAAGTATCACCACTGAAATTTGATGGAAAGACCATAGGAGATGGAGATGAGTCAAGGATAATAGAAATGGAGAAGTACTTTGGGCTCTGAAGCCTTTCAGATCACACTAAGGCTATGTGGGGATCATACCAGTTGATTGGTGAAGTAGCAACCTGGTGGGATAATGAGAAGGTGGATAAAAAGTTGTTACCTGGTGAGATAACTTGGGAGATATTCTTGTAACTATTTAGAAAAAGGTGGTTACCACAGTTATTCTTTGAAAAAAAGATGACAAAGTTCTAGAACTTGATCCAAGGAGGTATGTCAGTGACTAGTTATTGGGAAAGGTTTTTCTCATTTACTAAAACATGTTCCACAGTATCAGACAGATGAGAGATTTTAGATTAGAAAGTTTATTTTGGGATTAAGGCCACAGATTGGAGCTGTGGTGGACATTCATAACCCACTCACCATGAATGCCACTTTTGAGAAAGCAATAAAGCAAGAGAAGAGGTTGCAGCAGAAAACAAATTACCATAAGCAAAGAGATGCTAAGTTTTCAAATAAGAAGCCACAAAATAATCATCAGAACTATCAAAGAAATAACAACCAGGGCAATAATAAATAGATGAAGAATCTAAAGAGAGGCAATAATTCTCAGGATGGGAAAGGTGGAAATAAAAGAGGTGGCAATAACAATAGAAACAACAATTAGAGGGAAAGAGTTGAAGGACCAAGAGCACCTAAGGGTGGATGTTACAACTATGGAGGAGAGCATTATGAAAATGCATGTCTACAAAAAATAGGAAACAAGAATCAGCAAGGAATACCATAGCATCAGATTCATGCCATAGTAGATAATCAACAAGCAGAGTTTCAAGAAGCACCTACTCAGTTCCAAGGTAAGCTCTATGGACTACCTATTTCTATTTTAATTGATATTGGTGCCACAGAATGTTTTGTAGATCCTAGAGTAGCATCTAAGTTATCTATTAGACCTAGACATATGGAAAACTCTTATATTGTACAATATGGAAATAGTGCAGAAAAGAGGGTAGACTCATGTCTAGCTTGCAGTGAGTTAGAGCTTCCTAGTTTTCAGACACAAGTGAATATGTATTTAGAACCTTTAGGATCTTATGATATAATTATAGGAATCAACTAGTTAACTAAACATAAGTCTCTAGTAAACTATGAAGACAAGGTTGTTAGATGTTTGGATGACCTAGGGAACCAAGTGGAAATTAATGGAACAAAGAGACCTTTAGAGCTTAGACAAATCTTGGCTATGCAATTGAAGAAATCTAAAAGGAAAGGATGTGCCATTTATGTTGTCCAAGTAAAGGACCTTAATAAAGAAGAACTAGTGTTTAATGACTATCCAATCCTTAGAGATTTCAGAGATGTATTTCCTGTAGAGTTGACAAAATTGCCACCAAAGAGAGAATTTAACTTCTCAATTGACTTGCTACCAAGGACAGAGCTGCAATCTAAGGCACCCTACATAACAACTACTATAGAGTTGTATGAGCTTAAGGCTCAATTGCAGGAGTTGATAAATCAAGGGTTCATTAGACCTAGTATGTCACCATGGGGCAAACCAGTCATCTTCGTAAAGAAGGATGGTACTTTGAGATTATGCATTGATTATAGAATGCTTAACAAGGCTACTATAAAGAACAAGTATCCACTTCTAAGGATAGATGAGCTCTTTGATTAGATGAAGGAGCAACAGTGTTCTCAAAGATAGACCTTAGATCTGGTTATCACCAATTATGGATTAAGGATGAGGACATCTCTAAAATAGCTTTTAGTACTTGATATGGACACTACGAGTTCATAGTAGTACCATTTGGGTTGACTAATCCTCTAGTAGCTTTCATGAATTTGATGAATAGCATTTTCAGAGATTGTTTAAATGATTTTGTGTTAATCTTCCTTGATGAAATATTGATATACTCTAAATCAGTGGAAGAACATGAAATGCATTTGAGAATTGTTTTGCAGTGGTTGAAAGAAAGAAAGATTTATGGTAAATTATCTAAGTGTACATTCTTTCAAGTAAAAGTGCACTACCTTGGTCATGTGATCTTAGCTAAAGGGATTGTAGTTGATCCTAAGAAGATAAAAGCAATAATGAATGGCCTACACTGCATAGTGTGACAGAAGTCAGAAGTTTTATGGGACTTGTAGGTTACTATAGAAAGTTTGTGGAATGTTTCCCTACCATAGCAACACCGATTACCACACTTCAAAAGAAGAGTAAGAAATTTGAATGGACAAAAAGGTGTGAGCAAGCTTTCCAAGTGCTAAAGGAAAAGCTCACAACTGCTTCTATCCTAACCATACCAAATCCTAATGGGTACTTTATAGTTATAATAGATGCTTTAGGGGAAGGATTAGGAGGAGTGTTGATGTAGAATGAGCAAGTGGTTGCGTATGAGTCAAGAAAGTTAAAGCAACATGAGTTCAACTATGTGCCACATGATCTTGAATTAGCTACCATAGTTCATGCACTTTAGATGTGGAGGCATTATCTTCTAGGTAAGCCCTTTGAGTTAAAGATAGATCATCTAGGGCTCATGTATATATTTACTCAACCAAACCTTAATGCACGATAGATAAGATGGTTAGAATTCCTTAGTGAGTATGACTTTGGAATTAAGTATATAAAAGGAAAGGAGAATAGAGTAGCAGATGCTCTTAGTAGGATAAGACATCTAGCTACCATTGTTACTATGAGATCTAATTTGAAATAGAAAGTGATTCAGAATCTTCAAAGGGATGAGCATTATGAAAGAGTAAAGCAAGCTTTGGAAGTAGACCCCTTAGATCACAGGTTTGATGGTTATGTTATAGAATCAAATGGACTTTTGAGATTTTAGGGAAGGATGTATATTTATAACTTAGGAGAGTTAAGGAAGTTATTGCTTGAAGATATTCACAATGCACCTTATTTAGGTCACTCTAGAGTGACAAAGATGGTCGAAGGTTTAAAACCTTTATACTTTTGGCCTAGACTTAAGAGGGATGTGATGGAATTTGTAGGTCAATGTCTGGAATGCTAGCGAGTCAAGGTTGAGCATGTACATCCAATAGGATTGTTGTATCCGCAAAGTATCCCTAAGCACAAGTGGCAAGTGATAATCATGGATTTTATTCAAGGGTTACTTATGTCTAAGAATAGGCATGATGTCATCTTAGTGGTTGTGGACAAGTTGACAAAGGTAGCACATTTTATTTCAGGGAATCTTTCAGATGGTTCTATGATCTTAGCTAAGAAGAACTTTGTGCAAGAGATTTTTAGATTGTATGGAGTGCTTGCAATGGTCATTTTAGATCAAGACACTTGCATGACATCTAGATTTTGGATAACTCTTAATATAGCTTTGGGTAAAAAGTTGAATTTCAGTTCAGCTTATCATCCTCAAAGAGATGGTCAGACAAAAAGAGTTAATCAGGTGGTAGAAGACCTTCTCAGAATGTATTGTATGGATCAGTAGTATAAATGGGAGGAGTACCTTCTATTGGTTGAGTTTTCATATAACAATTCATAACATGCATCTTTGGGAATGGCACCTTTTGAAGCTCTTTATGGGCGTAGGTGTTGAACACCTATGAGTTGGGATAGGGTGGAGGACAGAATTGTGATTGGTCTTGAAATGTTAAGAGAAATGGATGATCAAATGAAGTTGATCAAGGAGAAGTTGAAGCAAGCATCAGATAGTCAAAAGAGTCATGTAGATAAGAATAGAACTCCTAGATAGTTTTTATTTGGTGACAAAGTCTTTTTGAGGGTCAAACCTCATAAGAGTTTAGTATCATTTGGCAAAGTGTCTAAACTTGCTCCTCATTTTGTGGAACCATTCAAAGTTCTGGAAGTGAATAATCTTGTAGCTTACAGACTTCCTCTCCTACATGTACTTGCCAGAATCCATAATGTTTTTCATGTTTCTTTACTTAAGCTTTATCATCCTAATGCATCACATATTCTTGATTGGCATTCTTTAGAAGTTCAGGATCCAGGACTGGTGTTGGTGGAGTCCACTTGAATTATGGGGAAGCACAACATTAAGTTGCATAGTAGAGATGTGGTGCAATATAAGTTCCAATGGGATTGGTATTCTAAGGACAGTGCCACATGCAAGGGTGCAAAGGAGATTGATAGATCTTTTCCTCATTTGAGGATATAGCTGAGATTTCTTATTCATGCATGGATTATGATATTTGAGTTTGATTATTGTTTGGGATACTTTGAGTTGATGTTATTATTTTATGACACCTGATACTTTATTGGTACTTAATGGACACTTTATTTTTTTGGTGTTTAATAAGGCATCAGGATGATGTCTCTTCCAACTAGGGAAGGATGTCACATCTCATTTTTATGAACAATATGATCATTCTAGTTTAGTGAATAATTATTGTGATTGATTTTACTTTAAGTAAATTTGCATGCATGGAGGTAATTATTATGAGTTATATTGATGAAAATTAGAAATTGTTTTAAATATTGAATATTGATGCAATGATTGCTTCAGCTATGTTTTAGAGACACTAACCTATTGACTTCGAGTTTAGTGCAAATGGATGTAGGTACTCATCAAAGATGAGAGCATGGCTGAGGTAGAGATGATCTAGCCACTTGGTAAGAACTAATAGATGGATTACCCTGATGCAATCACACACATCACGTAGTTGCATATGCATTATTGAATGGCTTTGATTGCATTAATGTGTGGTTGTTAATCATTTTCAAATGCATCATGTGATTACTTTAACTTAATAGCTTTTCGAAATATATTCAAATGATGTATTGTATTTTATTTAAATAAATAATTGTTTTTTATTTCAATATTATAGATGTTTGGAAGACAATATGTTCCTTAAAATAATAATATATATATATATATATATATATATATATATGCAATATTGCATTGCATTTCTCTTTTTGGATTATTTAAATGGTTTTGTTTTTACTAAAATAGTTAAATAATATTAAAATTACCATTATTATATTTAGAGTTTCGATAAAAGAATTAAAAATATGTTTTTATCACCCATGCGACAATAAGTGCAAAAAATATTATAATTTTATTATTTTAAATAGCTTTCTTCTCAAATTCTATTGGTTGAGATATCATGCAAACTGAAATACCAACTTCAGTTTCTAAACCTAATTGGAGGAATCACCAAAAATAACGAAGGCGATTTTTGATAAAAAGGGAGTTCTCGGCAGAAAAGAAATACCACGAACTCAGAAGAAACTACCCACAATTTGCAGAGAAGAAAACTAATTTCTAAAGCAACAGAGGCAAGAAGAAAGTTCAACGACAAGAGGAAGATAAGGAGACAGTGACAATAGCTGCATACTCTTCACCAACCGTCAATTTTTCTAGGTTCTTCATATGGTTTTTCATTGTAATTTCATTGTTTTGTCATGTGAGAAATAGTTTTATCAGTAGTTTTGGTTGGGCGACTATTTTTGTTTAGTCAACCCTTGTTTGACTGGTTGTCCAATTTGTCTGGCTGATTCTACTTTGGCCTAGCCACTACTTCTATTTCCATGGCCATACTTTCTTATCACCTGGATTGACCTTCTTGGGTGATTTTATAAAATTGACCCCTTGTTTATACCTGTTGACTGTCATTCCCTGTTTGACTGGATCACCACTTTTCACCTTCCTATCGCCTATCTTAGGCTGGGCGTGATGTTTAAATCATGTTTTCCACTGTTGTTGCTTACAAATTGTTATTCTTAGATCTTGCAATTGATAGATAGAAAAGCTCTTAACAGAATCTCTAGATCACTGTTGGTTAATTTATATCAGAACCATGTATGCCTGTATTTCTTTATATGTTGGCTGACATTAGAATAGATGAGTAAATCAACCTCTGTATAGATGAAAATCCACCTCTTAAAATAGACAACTTATTCCTGTAGCTTTCTTGGAGTAATACTATCTATAGTGAATCCTTCATTGTCTCGGTGGACTAAGAAATTAGATCCTATAGCTCTATTTATGAATGTCAAAAACTTTTTATTCTGTTGTAGCAAAATAATCGACTTCCTATAGCTAAACAAATTATTCCTATAGCTTTTCTTAAAACTTGTTAAAATAGTATGTCAATTTAAAATAGAGACAAAACAGAGACAGTAGACTACAATATCACTTTCCTATGAATAATGAGGTTGAAAACCTATTGCATTATAATCAAACTGATACTGGATTAAACTATGTTCTTGCTCATTTTCTTATTTTCTACAAACAATTCTTGTCGCTGTGTGACAGGAAGACTATTTGGTTGTTTTAAACTTCCTATTGTAGTTTGGACAAAAAGTTACTTTCTTGATTGAATCATAAAACGTTGGTTAAATAAATTGGATTGATAAACTCCCTGTCACTAATTGTTGAAAGCAATAAGAATGCTTAATTATTAGGAATTATGATTGTATTATGGACTTGAGGTTTATGTCATTAAACAAACTTATAGACAGTTGTTATTATTATTTTTAAAAAAACCTCCTATCACAGAAATAACAATGAGATATATATTAATATTTTAGACAATGTGACTAAAATATAAGGATAGAAACTATATTAAATTGATGACATTAGGATTTTTATTGTATGAACAAAAGATGGTTTATTACTTGAAAGTGTATTTGTTTCCCTACTTGATGATTTGGGAAAAGGGATTGATTTGACTTATTGTAAAATCTTATTTTATTTCATTTCTTGCTTCTTGGGGAAAGAAGTAGATTTCATCTAGGAATGTTATCGGGTTATTTTTGGGATGGCGATGTCGAATGTGGATATATTAGAGATGGCTTTTTCCTCTTTTTGAGAATTGACCAATTTACTTGAAATGATTAGATCTAATCGGAATGACATTGAAATAGATGTTTATTGTCTAGCATACTTATTTATTGATATCTATGCCACATCCTATTGTGAGACAGTTTGCTTTTCATTACTTAGAATTGCATATTCAGACATCAGGGTTGAATCGAGTGCTCCTTCCTGCAGTTGTTACCAGGGAGCTAGACATTTCATGAAGGGTTGGGTTTCCTTCATTTTAGGAAGGGATCTGGGTGTTAGGGTTAGCTGACAGAAGATATCAATTAAATGCAAATAAAGATTAAATAGAGGAATGGAAATACACAGAAATAATAACACAGAGAGACAAGTTTTAACATGGTTCACCCAAACTCAGGCTACATCCACCAAATAGAGAGTCCAATATTATTATCCAGTAAATCAAACCGATTACAACCAATAATCCTTGCAACTCAATATCGATGCAAATGCTACAATACATTAATGGAAACCCTAACCCTTAGCCATTTTTATCATGACTTTTGTCAGTTATAAAATAGGGTTTTTTATGTCGGCCAATGAAAAATAACTCCCGATGCCTTAATAAAATAATAAAAAAACTATGTGAGGTTTCAGGGCACTACCTCTTGACCTCGTAGGAATTTGGGGGGAAACTGCGCCAATAAAAGTGGGGTTAATTTAACCTCCAAGTCTGATTAGGCTCCATATAACAACAACAAGGAAGTGTAAATACTTCATGGTTGGGTGGAAAAGCATCTGAGCCATGTTCTTGTCTCTTAGTTTGCAGGTGGTGGACCACTTGGTTCGTGTAGCTGGAGAGTGTTGATGTATTTATTACTGATGTACTTGTTTATTGTACCTATTCTTGATGTATTATGGCATGTTGCCAAAGGATTTATGTATATTATTTTATAATTGCCTTTTACCTAGATTAAGCACAATTATGTAAGATTTAATGATATTGAGATTCATATTTATAAGATTATCTTTTATTTGAGATATTGTGATTAAGTAGATTAATTACACCTTTTACCTGTGAGTATTGTATCTAAGTGGATTATTTACATTTTTTTTATTTTGGTTATTGCGATGTTGTATTTAAGCGAATTATTTACTTTATTTATTTTTGAGTTGGTTTAAATTCTTTTACATGATTTGTGAGGCTTTACAAATTTTGGTCCGGTGAAGAAGACTTAGTCATTTTGGCTAAGTGTTGGCAGTGTAGAGAGACAACAACAAAGAGACAATGTTTGGATTGATATTGGTCTATAGTTGGAGACTAGGTGCTGTGGTTCTGGTATGATGTTCCTAACTCTTAGATGATCTTATATTCAAAGGTTCAACTTTTTATTAGTTCCAGAAGAATATCTTCAAATGGTCTAGGTTTTCCAGAACATAATACAGTGCCAATTAAAGCAGAACACACATTTGTTTTGGTCCGCATTCCTCCAGTGTAAGATATTTAGTTATGTGGTTTTAAGGTATTGTAAATACTTGTATGAATTATCTAAATTTAGAGTTGCAGAGTCCGAGGTCCACCAAAAGATAGTTATGAGTCACAAAGTATTGGTACATGGTTTGACAGTGATTGGCTGTGACAAAGTCTGTGTTCTAGCAATCTATATTTTTTCACATGTTGATATTATGTTTTGCAGTTCTAGAGGTATGATTTGTGATTTATATGGAGTCTTTGATATAATTTTGAGAAAATCTTGTGGTCCACAGTGAAAGTTGTGATCTGATAGTTAGACTAAGTTAGTAACACTTTGTGTTTGAGGTCGACATGATAGCTTGATTTGTGGTGCAGGAGCACCAAGGAGATTTTACTTGTCTTTTCTTTGTTTGTGATGTATAAGGTCTTGAAAGACCATTTTTGATGTTTTGTAATAAGGACTATGTCCATTAATATCATGTTGTTGTCATGGGATAGTCATAAGGTGTAAGGGAGTAGTCATAAACATCTATACTTTGTAAGCCTCTTTTTGACATGTAAGGGAGATGTCAAGAGGTCGTATGCCTTGTCAAAGGCTTGTCAACCTTGTCAATGGTTTGTAAATGGTGTGAACACCTTGTCACTAGTCCCTAATCACATTTTAGTTGCAAAAAAATGCCAAACAGTCAGATAGTTGGGTGGTTACAGGGCAATTTTGCCCTCCCACTGACCCAAAATTGATTCCCAAATAGTTGTTTAGGTCGACAAAATGTTGGAAAAGGGATAAAACTATCCATTGGAGGGATTGAAGGGTATTGTGTGGAAATGTGAAAAAGTTTTAAAAAAAACACTCTTTTTCTATATTTTGTACATTGTTCTAAGTGTGTACTGTACCTGTACGATATCACCACATGCATATTAAATGTGTGGTTAAAAGAGGGAAGAGTTGTGAATGTTTTAGATGTGGTTGGAGGTCTTGAAATAGACATAGAAGGAAGTTATACTCGTTTGGTTGCAGATAGCCCGCTAAACCTTGTTTTAGGGTTCTGCCCCAAACGATGCATAAATCTCCATTCCACTATGTCTAGGCACTCTTGAACTAGTGGAATGGATTGGTCTAGAATATGATTTCATGTTTTTGTTAATGGGTTTGCAGGAAGAGTAGTTTTCAGGGAATTACATTGAAAAGACCTAACAAGATCCATGTGTTAGGTGCTAAGAAGAGGAACAGTATAAGCCCAATTAGTTGCAGTCCATTTTGGAGATCTAAATCCCAATAAATCCTTAGTTTTACCATGCCCCTAAGATGTCTAAATGGTTGATTGAGCACTGTGATCAAAATTGAGGGTGCTTACTTCACAAAATAGGGCTAATTGGGGCTCTATGCTACTAGGAGGGGTTGTAGGTTAGACCATATTGTCCAAAATAACCCATACCCAATTTGGAATATATTGTAGGGAATCCAAAAGGGTATCTCTCAATTGTCTAATATCCTTGGTAGTAGGTCCTTATAACATATTATTGCTGCAGTCCCAAGAAGGAAGTAGGGATTGTAGGGTCACAAGACCTTGTTGGATGGTTGGATCAAGTTGTCTAAGTCATCAAAGGACCTTGTAGATGTCTGCCCTATCTTGTTGCATGCTTTGATTGAGATTCCCATTGGTGTCATTGGTATGGAGTATGGAGTTGTGAACCAATTGTTGAGAGTTGATTAGATCCCCATAAGCCTCTACATCATAGTGGTATTAGGGCCATAAAAGGTTCTATTTTTGGTTGTGTAAGACTTGGTATATGTCAGCAGAGGAGAGTAAAGGAGAGGCTAGAAGCATGCCTCCAAAAGGGATGACCACTGAGGTGGTTAAGAAGTTCAAGGAGATGGAAGAGAAGATTAAGAGTGGAGTCAAAAAAGTACTCCAAGATGAGTTGAAGGCACTAAGGATAGGGAAGAGGATATATGAAGGTTGTGATGAAGAAGAATAAAAAGAGGAGGAAGAAGAAGATCAAGAAGAGGTAGAGGTACCTGTAGATCAGAAACATTTCCTTGAAGCCATCAAGGTAATTGGTAAAGATTCTTCAGAGGCTCAGATGGAGATTCCAATGTTTAGTGGCAAGATGAATGATGATGAAGTTGTGGAGTGGATTAAGCCCCTAAATAACTACTTTGAATACAAAGAAGTTCCTGAGAGCAAGAGGGTGAAGTTTGCAAAAACTAAACTCAAAGGTACTGCCCTCACATGGTGGAATTACACCCAAGGTGAGAGGGTGAAGAGTGGGAAGAGCATGATCTCTTCATGGAGAAGAATGTTGGAGAGGATCAAGGCCCAATTCCTTCCATCAGATTATGAGGTACAGATCTACAAGAAGATGCAAAATCTCAAACAAAGAGATTTGGATATGGCCACCTACACCGAGGAGTTTCACAAGTTCTCTCTTCATTGTGGATATATGGAGGATGAAAAAGGTAAAGTGGCAAGGTATCTAAATGGTTTGAAGTTTAGTATACAAGATGAAATCGGTATACTAACCCCTGAAATAGTGGATAAATGCTTTCAAATGGCATTGAGGGCTGAAGAGAAGTTGAAGAGGAAAGGTGAGCAGTAAAATAGAGGAAGAGGTGGCAGAAATTTTAGAGGTAGGGGCAGTTTTCGGTGGACTGAGAAATTAGATCCTATAGCTCTATTTATGAATGTCCAAAACTTTTTATTCTGTTGTAGCAAAATAATCGACTTCCTATAGCTAAACAAATTATTCCTATAGCTTTTCTTAAAACTTGTTAAAATAGTATGTCAATTTAAAATAGAGACAAAACAGAGACAGTAGACTACAATATCACTTTCCTATGAATAATGAGGTTGAAAACCTATTGCATTATAATCAAACTGATACTGGATTAAACTATGTTCTTGCTCATTTTCTTATTTTCTGCAAACAGTTCTTGTTGCTGTGTGACAGGAAGACTATTTGGTTGTTTTAAACTTCCTATTGTAGTTTGGACAAAAAGTTACTTTCTTGATTGAATCATAAAACGTTGGTTAAATAAATTGGATTGATAAACTCCCTGTCACTAATTGTTGAAAGCAATAAGAATGCTTAATTATTAGGAATTATGATTGTATTATGGACTTGAGGTTTATGTCATTAAACAAACTTATAGACAGTTGTTATTATTATTTTTAAAAAAACCTCCTGTCACAGAAATAACAGTGAGATATATATTAATATTTTAGACAATGTGACTAAAATATAAGGATAGAAACTATATTAAATTGATGACATTAGGATTTTTATTGTATGAACAAAAGATGGTTTATTGCTTGAAAGTGTATTTGTTTCCCTACTTGATGATTTGGGAAAAGGGATTGATTTGACTTATTGTAAAATCTTATTTTATTTCATTTCTTGCTTCTTGGGGAAAGAAGTAGATTTCATCTAGGAATGTTATCGGGTTACTTTTGGGATGGCGATGTCGAATGTGGATGTATTAGAGATGGCTTTTTCCTCTTTTTGAGAATTGACCAATTTACTTGAAATGATTAGATCTAATCGGAATGACATTGAAATAGATGTTTATTGTCTAGCATACTTATTTATTGATATCTATGCCACATCCTATTGTGAGACAGTTTGCTTTTCATTACTAAGAATTGCATATTCAGACATCAGGGTTGAATCGAGTGCTCCTTCCTGCAGTTGTTACCAGGGAGCTAGACATTTCATGAAGGGTTGGGTTTCCTTTATTTTAGGAAGGGATCTGGGTGTTAGGGTTAGCTGACAGAAGATATCAATTAAATGCAAATAAAGATTAAATAGAGGAATGGAAATACACAGAAATAATAACACAGAGAGACAAGTTTTAACATGGTTCACCCAAACTCAGGCTACATCCACCAAATAGAGAGTCCAATATTATTATCCAGTAAATCAAACCGATTACAACCAATAATCCTTGCAACTCAATATCGATGCAAATGCTACAATACATTAATAGAAACCCTAACCCTTAGCCATTTTTATCATGACTTTTGTCAGTTATAAAATAGGGTTTTTTATGTCGGCCAATGAAAAATATCTCCCGATGCCTTAATAAAATAATAAAAAAACTATGTGAGGTTTCAGGGCACTACCTCTTGACCTCGTAGGAATTTGGGGGGAAACTGTACCAATAAAAGTGGGGTTAATTTAACCTCCAAGTCTGATTAGGCTCCATATAACAACAACAAGGAAGTGTAAATACTTCATGGTTGGGTGGAAAAGCATCTGAGCCATGTTCTTGTCTCTTAGTTTGCAGGTGGTGGACCACTTGGTTCGTGTAGCTGGAGAGTGTTGATGTATTTATTACTGATGTACTTGTTTATTGTACCTATTCTTGATGTATTATGGCATGTTGCCAAAGGATTTATGTATATTATTTTATAATTGCCTTTTACCTAGATTAAGCACAATTATGTAAGATTTAATGATATTGAGATTCATATTTATAAGATTATCTTTTATTTGAGATATTGTGATTAAGTAGATTAATTACACCTTTTACCTGTGAGTATTGTATCTAAGTGGATTATTTACATTTTTTTTATTTTGGTTATTGTGATGTTGTATTTAAGCGAATTATTTACTTTATTTATTTTTGAGTTGGTTTAAATTCTTTTACATGATTTGTGAGGCTTTACAGATTTTGGTCCGGTGAAGAAGACTTAGTCATTTTGGCTAAGTGTTGGCAGTGTAGAGAGACAACAACAAAGAGACAATGTTTGGATTGATATTGGTCTATAGTTGGAGACTAGGTGCTGCAGTTCTGGTATGATGTTCCTAACTCTTAGATGATCTTATATTCAAAGGTTCAACTTTTTATTAGTTCCAGAAGAATATCTTCAAATGGTCTAGGTTTTCCAGAACATAATACAGTGCCAATTAAAGCAGAACACACATTTGTTTTGGTTCGCATTCCTCCAGTGTAAGATATTTAGTTATGTGGTTTTAAGGTATTGTAAATACTTGTATGAATTATCTAAATTTAGAGTTGCAGAGTCCGAGGTCCACCAAAAGATAGTTATGAGTCACAAAGTATTGGTACATGGTTTGATAGTGATTGGCTGTGACAAAGTCTGTGTTCTAGCAATCTCTATTTTTTCACATGTTGATATTATGTTTTGCAGTTCTAGAGGTATGATTTGTGATTTATATGGAGTCTTTGATATAATTTTGAGAAAATCTTGTGGTCCACAGTGAAAGTTGTGATCTGATAGTTAGACTAAGTTAGTAACACTTTGTGTTTGAGGTCGACATGATAGCTTGATTTGTGGTGCAGGAGCACCAAGGAGATTTTACTTGTCTTTTCTTTGTTTGTGATGCATAAGGTCTTGAAAGACCATTTTCCATGTTTTGTAATAAGGACTATGTCCATTAATATCATGTTGTTGTCATGGGATAGTCATAAGGTGTAAGGGAGTAGTCATAAACATCTATACTTTGTAAGCCTCTTTTTGACATGTAAGGGAGATGTCAAGAGGTCGTATGCCTTGTCAAAGGCTTGTCAACCTTGTCAAAGGTTTGTAAATGGTGTGAACACCTTGTCACTAGTCCCTAATCACATTTTAGTTGCAAAAAAATGCCAAACAGTCAGATAGTTGGGTGGTTACAGGGCAATTTTGCCCTCCCACTGACCCAAAATTGATTGCCAAATAGTTGTTTAGGTCGACAAAATGTTGGAAAAGGGATAAAACTATCCATTGGAGGGGTTGAAGGGTATTGTGTGGAAATGTGAAAAAGTATAAAAAAAAACACTCTTTTTCTATATTTTGTACATTGTTCTAAGTGTGTACTGTACCTGTACAATATCACCACATGCATATTAAATGTGTGGTTAAAAGAGGGAAGAGTTGTGAATGTTTTAGATGTGGTTGGAGGTCTTGAAATAGACATAGAAGGAAGTTATACTCGTTTGGTTGCAGATAGCCCGCTAAACCTTGTTTTAGGGTTCTGCCCCAAACGATGCATAAATCTCCATTCCACTGTGTCTAGGCACTCTTGAACTACTGGAATGGATTGGTCTAGAATATGATTTCATGTTTTTGTTAATGGGTTTGCAGGAAGAGTAGTTTTCAGGGAATTACATTGAAAAGACCTAACAAGATCCATGTGTTAGGTGCTAAGAAGAGGAACAGTATAAGCCCAATTAGTTGTAGTCCATTTTGGAGATCTAAATCCCAATAAATCCTTAGTTTTACCATGCCCCTAAGATGTCTAAATGGTTGATTGAGCACTGTGATCAAAATTGAGGGTGCTTACTTCACAAAATAGGGCTAATTGGGGCTCTATGCTACTAGGAGGGGTTGTAGGTTAGACCATATTGTCCAAAATAACCCATACCCAATTTAGAATATATTGTAGGGAATCCAAAAGGGTATCTCTCAATTGTCTAATATCCTTGGTAGTAGGTCCTTATAACATATTATTGTTGCAGTCCCAAGAAGGAAGTAGGGATTGTAGGGTCACAAGACCTTGTTGGATGGTTGGATCAAGTTGTCTAAGTCATCAAAGGACCTTGTAGATGTCTGCCCTATCTTGTTGCATGCTTTGATTGAGATTCCCATTGGTGTCATTGGTATGGAGTATGGAGTTGTGAACCAATTGTTGAGAGTTGATTAGATCCCCATAAGCCTCTACATCATAGTGGTATTAGGGCCATAAAAGGTTCTATTTTTGGTTGTGTAAGACTTAGTATATGTCAGCAGAGGAGAGTAAAGGAGAGGCTAGAAACATGCCTCCAAAAGGGATGACCACTGAGGTGGTTAAGAAGTTCAAGGAGATGGAAGAGAAGATTAAGAGTGGAGTCAAAAAAGTACTCCAAGATGAGTTGAAGGCACTAAGGATAGGGAAGAGGATATATGAAGGTTCTGATGAAGAAGAATAAAAAGAGGAGGAAGAAGAAGATCAAGAAGAGGTAGAGGTGCCTGTAGATCAGAAACATTTCCTTGAAGCCATCAAGGTAATTGGTAAAGATTCTTTAGAGGCTCGGATGGAGATTCCAATGTTTAGTGGCAAGATGAATGCTGATGAAGTTGTGGAGTGGATTAAGCCCCTAAATAACTACTTTGAATACAAAGAAGTTCCTGAGAGCAAGAGGGTGAAGTTTGCAAAAACTAAACTCAAAGGTACTGCCCTCACATGGTGGAATTACACCCAAGGTGAGAGGGTGAAGAGTGGGAAGAGCATGATCTCTTCATGGAGAAGAATGTTGGAGAGGATCAAGGCCCAATTCCTTCCATCAGATTATGAGGTACAGATCTACAAGAAGATGTAAAATCTCAACCAAAGAGATTTGGATATCGCCACCTACACCGAGGAGTTTCACAAGTTCTCTCTTCATTGTGGATATATGGAGGATGAAAAAGGTAAAGTGGCAAGGTATCTAAATGGTTTGAAGTTTAGTATACAAGATGAAATCGGTATACTAACCCCTGAAATAGTGGATAAATGCTTTCAAATGGCATTGAGGGCTGAAGAGAAGTTGAAGTGGAAAGGTGAGCAATAAAATAGAGGAAGAGGTGGCAGAAATTTTAGAGGTAGGGGCAGTTTTCGGTGGACTAAGAAATTAGATCCTATAGCTCTATTTATGAATGTCCAAAACTTTTTATTCTGTTGTAGCAAAATAATCGACTTCCTATAGCTAAACAAATTATTCCTATAGCTTTTCTTAAAACTTGTTAAAATAGTATGTCAATTTAAAATAGAGACAAAACAGAGACAGTAGACTACAATATCACTTTCCTATGAATAATGAGGTTGAAAACCTATTGCATTATAATCAAACTGATACTGGATTAAACTATGTTCTTTCTCATTTTCTTATTTTCTGCAAACAGTTCTTATCACTGTGTGACAGGAAGACTATTTGGTTGTTTTAAACTTCCTATTGTAGTTTGGACAAAAAGTTACTTTCTTGATTGAATCATAAAACGTTGGTTAAATAAATTGGATTGATAAACTCCCTGTCACTAATTGTTGAAAGCAATAAGAATGCTTAATTATTAGGAATTATGATTGTATTATGGACTTGAGGTTTATGTCATTAAACAAACTTATAGACAGTTGTTATTATTATTTTTAAAAAAACCTCCTGTCACAGAAATAACAGTGAGATATATATTAATATTTTAGACAATGTGACTAAAATATAAGGATAGAAACTATATTAAATTGATGACATTAGGATTTTTATTGTATGAACAAAAGATGGTTTATTGCTTGAAAGTGTATTTGTTTCCCTACTTGATGATTTGGGAAAAGGGATTGATTTGACTTATTGTAAAATCTTATTTTATTTCATTTCTTACTTCTTGGGGAAAGAAGTAGATTTCATCTAGGAATGTTATCGGGTTACTTTTGGGATGGCGATGTCGAATGTGGATATATTAGAGATGGCTTTTTCCTCTTTTTGAGAATTGACCAATTTACTTGAAATGATTAGATCTAATCGGAATGACATTGAAATAGATGTTTATTGTCTAGCATACTTATTTATTGATATCTATGCCACATCCTATTGTGAGACAGTTTGCTTTTCATTACTTAGAATTGCATATTCAGACATCAGGGTTGAATCGAGTGCTCCTTCCTGCAGTTGTTACCAGGGAGCTAGACATTTCATGAAGGGTTGGGTTTCCTTCATTTTAGGAAGGGATCTGGGTGTTAGGGTTAGCTGACAGAAGATATCAATTAAATGCAAATAAAGATTAAATAGAGGAATGGAAATACACAGAAATAATAACACAGAGAGACAAGTTTTAACATGGTTCACCCAAACTCAGGCTACATCCACCAAATAGAGAGTCCAATATTATTATCCAGTAAATCAAACCGATTACAACCAATAATCCTTGCAACTCAATATCGATGCAAATGCTACAATACATTAATAGAAACCCTAACCCTTAGCCATTTTTATCATGACTTTTGTCAGTTATAAAATAGGGTTTTTTATGTCGGCCAATGAAAAATATCTCCCGATGCCTTAATAAAATAATAAAAAAACTATGTGAGGTTTCAGGGCACTACCTCTTGACCTCGTAGGAATTTGGGGGGAAACTGCGCCAATAAAAGTGGGGTTAATTTAACCTCCAAGTCTGATTAGGCTCCATATAACAACAACAAGGAAGTGTAAATACTTCATGGTTGGGTGGAAAAGCATCTGAGCCATGTTCTTGTCTCTTAGTTTGCAGGTGGTGGACCACTTGGTTCGTGTAGCTGGAGAGTGTTGATGTATTTATTACTGATGTACTTGTTTATTGTACCTATTCTTGATGTATTATGGCATGTTGCCAAAGGATTTATGTATATTATTTTATAATTGCCTTTTACCTAGATTAAGCACAATTATGTAAGATTTAATGATATTGAGATTCATATTTATAAGATTATCTTTTATTTGAGATATTGTGATTAAGTAGATTAATTACACCTTTTACCTGTGAGTATTGTATCTAAGTGGATTATTTACATTTTTTTTATTTTGGTTATTGCGATGTTGTATTTAAGCGAATTATTTACTTCATTTATTTTTGAGTTGGTTTAAATTCTTTTACATGATTTGTGAGGCTTTACAGATTTTGGTCCGGTGAAGAAGACTTAGTCATTTTGGCTAAGTGTTGGCAGTGTAGAGAGACAACAACAAAGAGACAATGTTTGGATTGATATTGGTCTATAGTTGGAGACTAGGTGCTGCGGTTCTGGTATGATGTTCCTAACTCTTAGATGATCTTATATTCAAAGGTTCAACTTTTTATTAGTTCCAGAAGAATATCTTCAAATGGTCTAGGTTTTCCAGAACATAATACAGTGCCAATTAAAGCAGAACACACATTTGTTTTGGTCCGCATTCCTCCAGTGTAAGATATTTAGTTATGTGGTTTTAAGGTATTGTAAATACTTGTATGAATTATCTAAATTTAGAGTTGCAGAGTCCGAGGTCCACCAAAAGATAGTTATGAGTCACAAAGTATTGGTACATGGTTTGACAGTGATTGGCTGTGACAAAGTCTGTGTTCTAGCAATCTCTATTTTTTCACATGTTGATATTATGTTTTGCAGTTCTAGAGGTATGATTTGTGATTTATATGGAGTCTTTGATATAATTTTGAGAAAATCTTGTGGTCCACAGTGAAAGTTGTGATCTGATAGTTAGACTAAGTTAGTAACACTTTGTGTTTGAGGTCGACATGATAGCTTGATTTGTGGTGCAGGAGCACCAAGGAGATTTTACTTGTCTTTTCTTTGTTTGTGATGCATAAGGTCTTGAAAGACCATTTTCCATGTTTTGTAATAAGGACTATGTCCATTAATATCATGTTGTTGTCATGGGATAGTCATAAGGTGTAAGGGAGTAGTCATAAACATCTATACTTTGTAAGCCTCTTTTTGACATGTAAGGGAGATGTCAAGAGGTCGTATGCCTTGTCAAAGGCTTGTCAACCTTGTCAAAGGTTTGTAAATGGTGTGAACACCTTGTCACTAGTCCCTAATCACATTTTAGTTGCAAAAAAATGCCAAACAGTCAGATAGTTGGGTGGTTACAGGGCAATTTTGCCCTCCCACTGACCCAAAATTGATTCCCAAATAGTTGTTTAGGTCGACAAAATGTTGGAAAAGGGATAAAACTATCCATTGGAGGGATTGAAGGGTATTGTGTGGAAATGTGAAAAAGTTTAAAAAAAAACACTCTTTTTCTATATTTTGTACATTGTTCTAAGTGTGTACTGTACCTGTACGATATCACCACATGCATATTAAATGTGTGGTTAAAAGAGGGAAGAGTTGTGAATGTTTTAGATGTGGTTGGAGGTCTTGAAATAGACATAGAAGGAAGTTATACTCGTTTGGTTGCAGATAGCCCGCTAAACCTTATTTTAGGGTTCTGCCCCAAACGATGCATAAATCTCCATTCCACTGTGTCTAGGCATTCTTGAACTAGTGGAATGGATTGGTCTAGAATATGATTTCATGTTTTTGTTAATGGGTTTGCAGGAAGAGTAGTTTTCAGTGAATTACATTGAAAAGACCTAACAAGATCCATGTGTTAGGTGCTAAGAAGAGGAACAGTATAAGCCCAATTAGTTGCAGTCCATTTTGGAGATCTAAATCCCAATAAATCCTTAGTTTTACCATGCCCCTAAGATGTCTAAATGGTTGATTGAGCACTGTGATCAAAATTGAGGGTGCTTACTTCACAAAATAGGGCTAATTGGGGCTCTATGCTACTAGGAGGGGTTGTAGGTTAGACCATATTGTCCAAAATAACCCATACCCAATTTGGAATATATTGTAGGGAATCCAAAAGGGTATCTCTCAATTGTCTAATATCCTTGGTAGTAGGTCCTTATAACATATTATTGCTGCAGTCCCAAGAAGGAAGTAGGGATTGTAGGGTCACAAGACCTTGTTGGATGGTTGGATCAAGTTGTCTAAGTCATCAAAGGACCTTGTAGATGTCTGCCCTATCTTGTTGCATGCTTTGATTGAGATTCCCATTGGTGTCATTGGTATGGAGTATGGAGTTGTGAACCAATTGTTGAGAGTTGATTAGATCCCCATAAGCCTCTACATCATAGTGGTATTAGGGCCATAAAAGGTTCTATTTTTGGTTGTGTAAGACTTGGTATTGTAGACACCCAAATTTGTCCCAACTTTGTCCATGTCCTACAACACCTTGTTAAAACATTATCCTAAACATCATAAGCCATTTTTGTCCTAAATCCCACTCTTAATCCCATTTATCCATTAAGCCAATTAATTAAATAAATTTTATTTATTTAATTAAAATCCCCATCTTTATCCTACTTAGCCAATTAATTAAATAAATTTATTTATTTAATTAATTTCACATGCATAATCCCATTTATCTTATCTCCATCCCAATTAATTAAATAAATTTTATTTATTTAATTAATTTCCACATCATATCTTATCCCATCCTATTCATTTATCCTATTAATTAAATAAATTTTATTAATATCCAACTCATATCACAACTAATTCAAATATTTTATTTGAATTAAACACTCATCTTTTATCACATTCCAACACTTGTCCAGTCAATCATGTGTTGTAATACAACTTTCATTCAAATCCTTCACATGCACAACTATTGGGACCTAATTTTAGTATTTATCTACACAAGCACACCTAAGACTTATCTTCCCTTGCCACATGTCAATTGACTACAATTTCTTGATGTGCAAGGAAACCTAATTTAATCCTATCCATCCATTTCATCTAAAGCCCCAATTGATCTTAGCCATCCATTTGAACCAAGCCAATTCTATAAATCAAACCCCTCACAAGCCATTAGCAATGCATTGAGCCTTAAGCACCCTTATTCTATCAAATTTTCTAAAAGGGCATTGATCCTCAAGTATCCACATGCTGTTGAAATATCATTAGAGCCTTTGCATCCATCATCTATCTCCTTATCAACGTTATGCTGCGGAATCGAGCAATCAACACAACAAAGCGATCAATCAATCAAGCTCATTTTGCATCTTCGAGGTATTGAATTATTTGGGTTTAGGTTATGCATTTCAATTGTTTGATCATTTCCATTTATAAATCCAAATTTTTCAATATACATTTGGCACGCCCGGTGGGACTCACGTCCCTGATTAACCCTCTTGTTTGAGTTGTTTTTGTGAAGATCAGATTTCTTGGAGCGTCAATCATTCATTTTTGCAGGTCCTGTAAAAAGGAGATCTTAGATTCATTGGAAAGAGGACTTCGAGAGCTTTCCGAAAAGTGGTTACATTAAAGATTTGGCTCAGTATTCAAAGAGTTATGACGATTTGAAGTTGACCCTACGATTCTAATTTTTCAGAAATTTTTGACGCGCGACTTTTTGCTGATTTTTTTAAATTTATGACCAGATTTGTTGCAGAGGGTTTTTTGTTTTGCACAGGTCCTGGAAAAAAGAGATCTTCGATTCGTTGGAAAGAGGACTTCGAGAGCTTTCCGAAAAGTGGTTACATTAAAGATTTGACTCAGTATTCAAAGAGTTATGACGATTTAAAGTTGACCCTGCGATTCTAATTTTTCAGAAATTTTTGACGTGCAACTTTTTGCTGATTTTTTTAATTTATGACCAGATCTGTTGCAGAGGGTTTTTTGTTTTACACAGGTCCTGTAAAAAGGAGATCTTAGATTCGTTGGAAAGAGGACTTTGAGAGCTTTCCGAAAAGTGGTTACATTAAAGATTTGGTTCAGTATTCAAAGAGTTATGGCGATTTGAAGTTGACCATGCGATTCTAATTTTTCAAAAAAATTTGACGCGCGACTTTTAGAAAAAAAAATCATATCTTCCAATCTAGCGAATCAAATCACATTTTATTTTTTGCAGTGACTTGTAAGTGAATCAAAGGAGCTGGAGCAACATTTGGATCAATCATAATAGCAACTTGGAAAGCAATTTTTATGAGGTGCACTCATTCTAATCTCTCATCTCTAATCATTATTTGATCACACATTTAGATTTTGGGCATAAAACAAACAACTTGTTTGTCATCACACTTGGATTTGGGCTTTAAAATAAACAATTGTTTGTAAATTCACATCAAAAAATTGAGCTAAAACAAACCATTGTCTTCCATCACATTTAGATTTGGGTCTAAAAAGAACAAGTGCTTGAACTGTTTGTTACACATTTCAAGTTTCTAAGGGGAAATTAACAACTGCGAGTGTGAATCAAGTGACGGCTCACTTGGTTTGCTTTTGTCATACCCTTCTTAGGAGGCCTGCTTGGAGACACACCACTCCAAGGGACGACCTCAATCGAGGCTGAATCGAAAGACACCCTCATTGGGAGTTGAAATCTTGTCACTCTTGGCTAAGCCCCAAAGAACTTTATACCTTTGGGAAGTGAAGGTGAAGGGTGGGTTACCCCTTTCTCCTGGCTGTGTGACAGGATTTCACTTTCAATTCCATAGTCAACCTTGTGCAATAGATAGCCTAAGACCTAATTGGCTATACCCACTTGACTACAAATTAGGCTTGTTGATGTGTCTTCCATGTGTGCTTGCATAATCATCACATTTCATTTTCAAAGTCAACAACTTGCTTATGTGTCTTGCGTGAGTAATTCATGTGTGTATATGCATAATCATTTGTTTGAATATTGCCATATCAAGCTCTAAACACCCAAACACATAAACAAATCAATCTAAACACATCATCTAAACATTCCACATCATCATCCAAATCCCTAAGCAAGCACTTGCTAAAAGGACTTAAGACAAACACGTGGTGACAACATGTCTACACTAGAGGACCTAGAAATCAAATTCCAAAGATTCCTCCAAAATCTTTATCAAGGATTACAACCCCTAAACCAAGACGCCATTGAAATATTACAATTCTTCATCCAAAAAGCTCAACCCCACGCAAGCCAATCACCTCAACTACAACACTCCATAGCCCAAGTCCAACACCTTTTAGCCACTAGTCAAGCTCGACAAGTACAACAATCCTTAGCCACTTCCTATCAACCTAATCCACCTTATAGCCACATGTCATATCCATCCACTTCCTATCAACTTAATCCACCTATCCACAAAGTCAATGCCACATCAACCTATCAACCTCCACCTCAAGCTTATCCAATCCCTCATACCACCATTCCGATGCACTACCAAGCCCATCCACAAGGCAATCAAGTGATATCACAAGAACAACATGCAAGTCCAAATAGCCCTTTGTACATAAATCAATCAGGTCCAAGTACACCTTTTCAACAAGACCACCAAGCACCATTGATAGACCTAAGTCCACCTTTGCAACAAAAAGCACATCCAAGTCCAAGTAATCCCTTGTACATAAATCAAACAAGCCCAAGTTATCCTATGCAAGACTTAATTACCTTTGACAAGGGAGATACCAATCTAGCAAATGCATCTTATGAGTGGCCTTCATCATCTAATCACTCGCCAACACATGAGCCAACTAATCCTATCCCAACACCACCATGTGATCCCAATCATAGTCCATTGATCCCTTTACCTTCCAAACCACCAAGCCCTTCATTACCTTCCTCACCATGTCATTCTAATCATTCACCAAAGGATGCGGCTGAGAGAGTTTTACAAAGGATGCTTGAAGCAAAACTCATTGAACTTCCTAAAGTCAAACCATGTGAAAAAAGTCCGTATGATGAACATGATTATTGTGCATACCATAGGACCAAAGGCCATAATACAGATCAATGCCCAATATTTGTCTCAATTGTTTACAAGGTATACCCACCTATAATGGGAAATCGTGCCACATCATCCCCATCTAGTTCAAATCCTAATCCATCCAATCTAATTAGCCCTCAACCTAATCATAATCCTAAGCTTCCAGCACCATCTACCATTATCATCCATCCATTATATTTCCCATCCACCCATACACTTGCAAAGGATGTGATCCATTGGCTACTAGATAGGAATAAACTACATCCATGTCAAATACCAATTCATGAGCCTACCAATGAACTTCCAAAGGTCATGTCCAATCTTATAATCTCATCATGTGGTTCACATATCCTTGAGCCTCTTCAAGAGCCTTCCATTAACATGCCTAGCCCTTTAAGCCCATCATGTGACCTACAAGCCAACAAGTCTATTCAAGAGTCTCTAACCACAAGCCTAAGTCAAGAGCCATCATGCCTTCATGTTGATAACTATCAAGAGCCTATCAAGTCCACTCAAGAACCTTCCACTTCCATCCAAAGTCAAGAGGTATGTCAAGAGCATAATCTTAAACATGTGGAAACATTCAGCCCTAGTCCAACTCAAGATCAAAACACTTCCATGCAACCCATCCATAACATTTACTTTCTTTATGATCAAGATGATACCTATGAAGAAGCTATCCATGAGCACCTTGATCCTATCCATAATCCTATATCTATCCATGACCAAGATATCCACATTGCTCCTAGTCATCTACCATCTAGCCCTATCCATAATGAGCAAACATCAACTTGTCATGATGAGACACTTGTCCCCCAAGTAAGCATAAAAGATCATACCAATAACTTGGATCAACATGAACATAAGCAAGATCCTAATGATCCTCCTTCCACATCCACCATCGATTCCATTTCAAGTCCACCATCATGTCCTAGTGGTCTTACCACCTTCCTCAATGAATGTTCTTCCTTCAGACAACAACGACCTTTATCCACTTCACTTTCTCCATCTAATAAAGAGCTCAAGTCTAGCTTCCAAAACACATCTAGTCCCATGGTCAATCGCATCCTCCAAAACATGAACTACCAAGGCAAAGGCCTAGGCCTTTATGAACAAGGTATTTTGGAGCCAAACCATGTCAAAATCCCTCCATGCTCATATGGCCTTGGATACACACCCCAAGGTAAACAAGGCCAAGATGTTGGTAATCCTTTCATGCATCCTAAACCTACCACTTTCCATCACACCCCCCATCATATACCCAAAACATATGTAGCCATTCCATCTCCATCATCCTATAAATGTCAAAAGCATGTGACCATACACCTTCCGCCATCCACCTTGCCTCCACTTTTACCAACTCCAAATATCTCTCCATCCACCTTGCCACCATTGCTTCCAACACCTAACATACATATCATTCATAAGTATCCTTACATCCCTAATCATGGCCAACAAAAGCACACATCACCTAAGCATAAAGCTTCCAATCATTTCATCCACTCCACCCATGCCATGGGATTCAAAAGCAAAAAATTTGATGCCTCTACCTATAAAGCTAAAAGTCCTACCAAAAATCTAAAGGACTATCATACCTTAGGGCACAAACATGAAAAATCAATGCAAAGAACCAAAGCAAAGCAATCCAAAAAGCTATCCAAGCCCATACCTCCAAAAGCAAAGCCCAAAAGCAAAATGGTTTGGGTTCCTAAGCAAACAGCTAGCAAAGCGAATGAGGCATCCTCATCCACATCTAAGCAACCATCCAAACCCTTACCTCCAAAAGCAAAGCCCAAAAGCAAAATGGTTTGGGTTCCTAAGCAAATAGCTAGCAAGTCAAATGAGGCATCCTCCTCCACATCTCAAGAATCCCAATCACCTACCTCCATCCAAAAGCCTATTTCCATCCAAAACTTCCATTCCCTTCAAAAATCCCACAAGCAAAACAAAAGCACTAAAAATACTAAATCTATGTGGGTTCCTAAATCACTTCATCAACCATCTCCTAAGCAAACATCTCCATTGCTTCCTACACCACCATCTCATCAAAAGCTTCAATGTTTATCATGGTGTGTGCAACCGTTGGTCATGATTCCCTTCCACTCTGCAGCACCTTCACATATCTACATCTACCCATCTTCCATCCATTATCTTGCATATCTCCGCCATGCTATCCCTATGGTCCATGCTTTTGCATAAGCCTACATAATCCACATCATAGTCCACTATCCCGATCCATCTATCCTTGCATGAACCTTTCATAATCCATTTCATCATCCACTATCTACCTACTCCATCTCCCATCCATGCAACCCCCTATCAACATCTATGAGCATAATGACATGGTCCATGTGAAGACATCATCCATTTCTAAAGGGACACTATCAACCTTCATAGCACTAGGCACTTGAGTCCCTCCTATCCATTACCATGGTGAAAACCTGGCAAACAGGCGCCATGTGTAATTGTCAACGCATCTAAAAAAAAAAAAAAGGAAAATAAAGAAAAGCAAAAAAAAAGAAAAAAATCAAAATAGTAAAAAGAAAGCCCTTCGTCCAACGGTGAAAACCTGGTAAACAAGCGCCTTGGATAAGTACCATGATGAAAACCTGGCAAACAGGCATCATGTGTAGGTTGATCTTCTATGTCACTTACACTTGGGGGCACATTGTCTCATCCAACCTATCCATTTCTAAACTATCTATCCCATTATATCATTTACCATCCTACCATCCTTAGCCATTACATAAACAAGCCTATCCTATTGAACCCATTTATCCATTCATCCATCCTTCTGCCTTTTGATTTTGATGAAGACATAGGGGCAAAATCTTGAAACATGCTTTGGATATCTCTTGGTATACCTCATACCTTCCTAATCAATCCATATTATCATTATCCACCTATCATACACCTTGTCATGTAAAACCTATCATGTCATCCCTTGGTCATGAAATTAATCATGTAAAATCCTAAGCATTACCACCTAGAATGGGGCAAGTTATTCTTCCTATGCAACATAGCCTTTGGAGATCACATCCTAGCTCCCTTATGATCCATCCACTATGGCGTATCCTTATCATGAGCTTTTCTTCTTATAGCTTATTCCCATCTATTTATCATGAGCTTTCCACTATAGCCTACCTATCCATTTATCATGAGGCATACATCCATCCACCATAGCCTATCCTTGTATCTATCCATTTATCATGAGCTTTCCATTCGATGGCCTATCCTTTTATTCACCCATCTATCATGAGCCTTCCATCACATTTACTATGAGCCCATCCTTTTATCCATCCTTGCACCTAGACTTGGTCTTCCCTTGTCATTGGTATCGAGCACAGAGGCTACCCAAATTATAAATCCATTGGCATTTCCCAAAACATTCAAAAACACAAAAAAAAATCAAAATATGTCAAAAAATCCAAAAAAATTAAATATCCAATGAAAAATATAAGCAATAAAACTAATCATATGATCCAAACCAATCCACTCCATCAACATTCAATCAAAATCAAATCATCATCATCATCATCATCAATTCTTCCTATCAATAACATTCATCCATTTCAATCAACACTTCATCAAATCAATCTAAGGAATGATCTTAAATCCAAGTCACACTAATCCATATCAAGCAAGCCAATCAATCAAGGAACATTATCCAACCAAATGAACAGGTTTTGATCCTAATCTTGTCATAAACTGAATCAATCATCATCAATGGGATATAGCGTTCCTACATCCTTGTGTTGATCTAGGGATATAGCTTTCCTTGCAATGACAACACTATCATCATCAATCAAACAATCAATTATTGGTTTATGACTTGACAAGGACAATACCTTGTTTATTTTACATCCTTTGAGCACACTGAGAACACTTGCTTAAGCTTAGATTGAATTGCCACTCTAATCATCACACCATCACTATCATCATTCAAAACAATCAACCCAGCAACAACAAACATCACAACCAAAGCACATCAAGCCAACTATCAAAACAAATCCTACAATCATCAGCATCAACATCAAAGCACATCAAGCTAGTCATCAAAACAAATCCAATCACTTCAGCAAATCAAAAGTAGCTCAATCCACAACATATCATCACATCATTAACATTTCATCAAATCAATCTAATCATCCATTCATCAATAAAAATACATCATTCAAAGCAATGCTCCAAATGCAAGCCCATCCTTAATCCATACCAATCAAGTTAATCAATCAAGCCAAATTATCCAATCGCAATCCATGGTCTTGATCCTAGCCTTGTTGTAAGCCAAATCAATTAGCCAATTAGCCAACCAACTTAGCAAACAACCTTGTGTTGATCTAGGGATATAGCTTTCCCCGCAATGACAACACTCTCAACTATCATCAACAAAACAATCAGCAATTAATCTTTGGTTTACAGCTTGACAGGGGCAATACCTTGTTTATTTTTGTATCATTTGTGCATGCTTGCTTGTTTGCTTGTATGTGTTATCATTTTATCTTGCATTTGTATCATATCGATATCATTTCCAGCTAATATTCATATCTTGTGTATGTTGGAATAGCTTTTTGCACTATCCTTTGCATCTGAGGTCATATCATACCTTTTGTGCATTAGGACTTCAATGCTCTAAGTTTTCTTCCTCATACGTTAGACAAGGTTGTATTATGCTGGGGCACAAGACACATCGTCACCCTGGTCCTTATACCTTGGTGCATAACGTCTAGTGCTATATCAAACATCATGGTTGCTCACCTTCCTTGCAGCATAACACATCATCCATTTCTTTTATCCATTCCCTTATCTTTCTTTTGTAGCCAAACCATTTCTTTTCGAGAGCATACCCGTGTTTGTCCAACCCACCTATCCTCTCGAGGGGGCATCACCAACCTATCCTTTCTATCATCATCATCAGCATCCCTATCAATTATCCATACCTTAACTTCTTTGAAATGATGTTACTCAGCACAAAGCTCATCATCTTAAACATCATCTCAAAGAGGGGCAAAATGTAGACACCCAAATTTGTCCCAACTTTGTCCATGTCCTACAACACCTTGTTAAAATATTATCCTAAACATCATAAGCCATTTTTGTCCTAAATCCCACTCTTAATCCCATTTATCCATTAAGCCAATTAATTAAATAAATTTTATTTATTTAATTAAAATCCCCATCTTTATCCTACTTAGCCAATTAATTAAATAAATTTATTTATTTAATTAATTTCACATGCATAATCCCATTTATCTTATCTCCATCCCAATTAATTAAATAAATTTTATTTATTTAATTAATTTCCACATCATATCTTATCCCATCCTATTCATTTATCCTATTAATTAAATAAATTTTATTAATATCCAACTCATATCACAACTAATTCAAATATTTTATTTGAATTAAACACTCATCTTTTATCACATTCCAACACTTGTCCAGTCAATCATGTGTTGTAATACAACTTTCATTCAAATCCTTCACATGCACAACTATTGGGACCTAATTTTAGTATTTATCTACACAAGCACACCTAAGACTTATCTTCCCTTGCCACATGTCAATTGACTACAATTTCTTGATGTGCAAGGAAACCTAATTTAGTCCTATCCATCCATTTCATCTAAAGCCCCAATTGATCTTAGCCATCCATTTGAACCAAGCCAATTCTATAAATCAAACCCCTCACAAGCCATTAGCAATGCATTGAGCCTTAAGCACCCTTATTCTGTCAAATTTTCTAAAAGGGCATTGATCCTCAAGTATCCACATGCTGTTGAAATATCATTAGAGCCTTTGCATCTATCATCTATCTCCTTATCAACGTTATGCTGCGGAATCGAGCAATCAACACAACAAAGCGATCAATCAATCAAGCTCATTTTGCATCTTCGAGGTATTGAATTATTTGGGTTTAGGTTATGCATTTCAATTGTTTGATCATTTCCATTTATAAATCCAAATTTTTTGATATACAGGTATATGTCAGCAGAGGAGAGTAAAGGAGAGGCTAGAAACATGCCTCCAAAAGGGATGACCACTGAGGTGGTTAAGAAGTTCAAGGAGATGGAAGAGAAGATTAAGAGTGGAGTCAAAACAGTACTCCAAGATGAGTTGAAGGCACTAAGGATAGGGAAGAGGATATATGAAGGTTCTGATGAAGAAGAATAAAAAGAGGAGGAAGAAGAAGATCAAGAAGAGGTAGAGGTACCTGTAGATCAGAAACATTTCCTTGAAGCCATCAAGGTAATTGGTAAAGATTCTTCAGAGGCTCGGATGGAGATTCCAATGTTTAGTGGCAAGATGAATGCTGATGAAGTTGTGGAGTGGATTAAGCCCCTAAATAACTACTTTGAATACAAAGAAGTTCCTGAGAGCAAGAGGGTGAAGTTTGCAAAAACTAAACTCAAAGGTACTGCCCTCACATGGTGGAATTACACCCAAGGTGAGAGGGTGAAGAGTGGGAAGAGCATGATCTCTTCATGGAGAAGAATGTTAGAGAGGATCAAGGCCCAATTCCTTCCATCAGATTATGAGGTACAGATCTACAAGAAGATGCAAAATCTCAAACAAAGAGATTTGGATATGGCCACCTACACCGAGGAGTTTCACAAGTTCTCTCTTCATTGTGGATATATGGAGGATGAAAAAGGTAAAGTGGCAAGGTATCTAAATGGTTTGAAGTTTAGTATACAAGATGAAATCGGTATACTAACCCCTGAAATAGTGGATAAATGCTTTCAAATGGCATTGAGGGCTGAAGAGAAGTTGAAGAGGAAAGGTGAGCAGTAAAATAGAGGAAGAGGTGGCAGAAATTTTAGAGGTAGGGGCAGTTTTGGAGGTAGAAATCAGTTTCAAAGAAGTCAAGGGGAATCTAGTTCCCAAGAACAAAGTGGAGAATCAAGTTCTAGAGGAGGCTTTAGAGGAAGGAGACCCAATGGAAGGGGTAGATATGGTGGACCAGGGAGAGGTCCTAATGTCTTCATAGGAAAGTGCTACAATTACAACCAAGTGGGACATCTAGCCTTCAAATGTCCTGAAAAGCAAGCCTCAAGCTCTCATGGAGGAGAGAGAAGGAACTAGTTGATCCAAGAGGAAGATTGCCAAAGTGTTAACTCTCCAATTGGAAGTGTAGCCCCAGTCCATGAAGGAGAAAGTTTGATGATGAGGAGAACCATGTTGAAGGTGCCTCAAACACAAGAACCCCCTCAAAGGAAGACATTATTTAGGAAAACATGCAAGGCCTATGGTAAGATTTGCAAGGTAATTGTTGATTCAGGTTCAACTAAAAATTTGGTTTCTATTGAAATGGTAGACAAGTTGAAATTGAAAAGACTTCCACATGTTAGTCCTTATAAATTGTCATGGTTGAATAAGGGGCAACAAGTTTTGGTAGATGAACAATCTTGGGTAGAGTTTGAGATAGGGGAATATAAGGAAAATATTTTGTGTGATATAATCCACATGGATGCTTATGATTTGTTGTTAGGACATCCTTGGTAGTATGATGTGCAAGCCCAACATGATGGGAAGTCAAATTCTTTTATCATAACCAAGAATGGTAGGAAGTATAAAATGGATCCCTTGCCAGATGAGAGTGTGGAGAAAAATGTAGGGTCAAGTGTCATATTGGTGAGTGGTAGAGAGTTTCTTAACACCCTTAAGGAGGAAGGAACCCAAGGGTATGCTTTGATTTTGAAGCCTAAAAACAGTCCTAATTTGCATGGTCCTAGTGAGGAAGAGGTTCCCAAGGAGGTGCAGCAATTGTTAGAGAAGTATAAGGGTATCATGGTAGAGGAGATGCCTAATGAATTACCACTTATCAGGGACATAAGCCATCAAATTGACTTCATACCAGGGTCTACTTTGCCAAACAAAGCAGCCTACAAGATGACAGCTTCTCAAAATGAAGAGATTGCCAAACAAGTGCAAGAATTATTAGATAAGGGATTGGTGAGAAAGAGTCTTAGCCCATGTGCTGTCCCAATAGTCCTATCCCCTAAAAAGGATGGTAAATGGAGGTTGTGTATGGATTCTAGAGCTATTAACAAGATTACTATAAGATTTAGGTTCCCTATGCCAAGGATTGAGGATTTAATGGACTGTTTGGGAGGGGCTAGATACTTTTCCAAGATTGATCTTAAGAGTGGGTATCATCAAATTAGGATAAAGCAAGGAGATGAATGGAAGACTTCCTTTAAAACAAATGAGGGTCTTTATGAGTGGTTGGTAATGTCATTTTGACTATCCAATGCCCCAAGTACTTTTATGCGTCTCATGAATGAAGTGTTGAAGGATTTTATTGGAAAATTTGTTGTGGTGTACCTTGATGACATTCTTGTTTTCAGCAGGACCAAGGAAGAACATTTTCAACACTTGGATCATGTTTTGAAGAAGTTACATGATGAGCAATTGATGATCAACATGGAGAAGAGTGTCTTCATGAAGGAAGAACTCACCTATCTTGGTTTTGCCATCTCTCAAGGCAATTTGAAGATGGATCCAGCAAAGGTAGAGGCCATTTTGTCATGGCCAACTCCTAAAACAATAGGTGATGTAAAAAGTTTTCATGGTTTGGCAACATTCTATAGGAAGTTTATAAGGGGTTTTAGTCATATTTGTGCACCTATTTTGGATACCATCAAAGGGGGGTAGAAATGTAAGTTTTCTTGGACAAAGGCATCCAATGATTCATTTGAAATTCTAAAACAAAAAGTAGCACAACAACCTATTCTTGTTTTACCTGATTTTAATAAGTTGTTTACAGTGGAATGTGATGCTAGTAACCTTGCTACAAGGGTTGTCTTAAGCCAAGAAGGCAGGCCAGTTGCTTTCTTTAGTGAAAATTTGAATGATGCCAAAAGAAAATATTCTACTTATGACTTGGAGTTGTATGCAATGGTACAAGCTTTGAAAAAATGGAGGCACTATCTCTTGCCTAAAGAATTTATTATTTATACTGACAATCATGCACTTAGTTTTCTAAATTGATAGGAGAAACTCAATCACAGGCATATGAAATGGGTTGAACAACTCCAAGAACACACCTTTTCCATCAAACACAAGAAGGGGTAGACCAATAAAGCGGTAGATGCATTGAGTAGAAGGGTGTGTATGGTTCAAGAAATTCAGTCGCAAAGTGTGGGGATTGATGCTCTCAAACATATGTACTAGGATGATGAAGATTGCAAGGAGGTATATGAAGTTTGTTCACAATTTTTAGACTCTTATCATTCTTTTTTTTTGTTACAGCAGGGGTTTTTGTTCAAAGATAGCCAGTTATGTGTTCCTAGGTGTTCCATGAGGGAGAACATCATAAAGGAAAAACATAGTGGTGGACTAGGAGGTCACTTTGGGCTGGATAAAACATTGGATCAGGTGAAAAGGTTTTATTTTTTGCCTAAAATGCAATTAGATATCAGAAAATTTGTTGAATATTGTAGTATTTGTCAAAGAGCAAAGGGAACTTCATCTAATGCTGGTCTATATCAGCCACTTCCTATTCCTCATAGGCCATGGGAAAGTATTAGCATAGATTTTGTCTTGGGCCTTCCTAGGACTCAAAGAGGATATGATAGCATTTTTGTTGTGGTGGATAGATTAAGTAAGATGGCTCATTTCTTGCCATGTAAATGCACTAATGATGCTTCACACATTGCTAGTTTGTTCTTCAAATAAATTGTTCCTGTTGATGACTGTTTTGATGCAATCATAACAATAAGATAAAATTCACATAAAATAAACTGAAACTATACTTGAAAGACAAGAAGGAATCATTTGGTGATTCAACTAATCCCAAGTCTACAATGGTTCGGTTGGTCAAGTTCAGTTGGTCAATGTGAAGCTGTAATGTTCAAGGGGCCTTACGTAGTTTAGGTTTGTTTGATGTTTTAATGGACTAAGAATATGCAAAGAGGTCATAGATTTCAACAAGTATTCTGTTCATTTGCATAAAAGTGATACCGGGCTGCAAGTTTCAGATGGTTTTCTTGGATTTTTTTACAGCTTTCTTCTTTATCTATTTATGAAAACTATCTACTTATAGCTCTGTTATGCATGCTTCTTCAAATTTGAGACAATTTCCTTTAGATTTCTACGTTTTCAGCTAAATATTTCAGATGGGTTGGGAAAAGTTAGAAAGATCTAATCTATACCTCACTTAATCTACAGAAGGATCTAAGTGTTTCTGTTATGCACTATGTAAATACCACAGTAGTTTGATCAAATCCACAGTAAAAACCCTAAATGTAAGTTCTGAGCATTTTCACAAACATACATTTAAAATTGCAAGCTCTCAAAGAAGATATTTCAAAACACAAAGAAGAGCAGGAGAACACTCAGAAGATAGATGCAGAACTCCAGATTCTATTGCATTAGAAACGAATAGCCATACATGATTTACAATGTAAGAATGACTCTTAGTTTCATTGATCATACTACAGAGAACTTACAAGCTTTACAGATACAGTAAGGCAGCCAGACATTCCACGCGCACCTTACTGCAGACAAACAGGCGACCTCCTTCTTCTACCTCTAAACTATGCTAAGCTAACTTGCTGTGTTTTCCTAGAATCTCTGTTGTAGGCCCTAAAAATCCCTGTTGTAAACTATTACAGTGTAGAGAGGCACAATATAAAGACATTTTGATTGTCCTCACTACAGCAAAAAACCTAACTAAACCCCTGGTTCAAACCCCTAGTTACAGCAATAAATGCAAGTGAACCAGTTCTCAAAAATATCTCAGAGCAGTGGTCAAATCTGGGTGAAATATTGCCCCTTCTCAGAAGTTCCGGCAGCTGGGTAATAACTTCTGTTTGTCTTTTGTGATAATACCCTCAGCTGCAACCTTCTTCTTTACTTGAATGGCCTTGACCTTTAGCATTTCATCCTTATCTTCCTGCTCCTGAGATCAGATCTTCTGCCTCCATGAGGTCACTGTGTTGACCTTCCAGCTGCTTCCTCAACTGCAAGCCTGCAAGACAAGACAAGCAATAAGTTTCACATTTATCACAAAAAAAAGCATGAAATTAAAATAAGCGTTTAAATCCAGGTGACAGTGCAAGATGGAGAAAATCGGATCCAGAAATCCTCTCAAAACGCGTCAAAAAATGCGTTCAGACTGCTCAAGATTCACGGGTCAACCATCGCTGACCGAAAAATGCCAGAGGCACCAAAAAAAATGCTTTAAAATTCCACCGCCTCATTTCCCGCCCATCGGCATGACTATCCCTGTCGGTGCGTCAAAAAAACATGTTGGTCGATATACTTCATCATCATGATATTCCGCTTCTGCATATTGGAGAAAAGAACAACATCATCATCATCATCATGTTGAAGAAGAATAGGAGGATATGAATATAATCATGCTGCCGAGGAAAGGAAGATGATGGTGACGTCATCATGATATTCGGGCTTCATTAAAATGCTAAGGATGACATCATCGTCATATCCGGTTAAGATCAGGGGGATAATTATGATATTGGGTCACCTAAGGAGCATGATCAGGATGATGATGATCATATGACCCTTTCGCGGCCAAGGTAACCCTCTCGAAAGATCAGGATGATGATCATCATCATCATATTTGGGGCTTTTGTCGAACTTGGAATAAGACGTCATCATCATATTTCGGCAAACGGATCGTGCTTGAAAAAAATATCCTGTTGAAGGAAAAATGTGATGATGCTGATCATCAGGATATTAGCTTCTTCGTTTATCAGATCAGGATGACGTCATCATGATATTCGGAGCCTTTGTTAAACTTAAAACAAGACGTCATCATGATATTTCGCCAACCGGATCATGTTTGGGAAAAAATCCTGCCGAAGGGAAAATGTGATGATGATGATCATCAGGATATGTGCAAAAGGTTGTATTTCATTGGTAGGAGGACTTTGCGAAATATCAGGTGGACAAACAAGATCATGATGATCTTGACTACAGGACAGGATAAAACATATGATGATGATGACCCTCATCGATTTATCATGATGATGTCATCATCATAATTTGTCCTCGGAGCACAAGGATGAGTTAAGGTCATCATGATATTTGCGCTAGGGTGATATTGTGAAATATGATCATGCTATTGAAAAATGCAATATCGACCCCCTCTGAATAGATAGGGTGATCATCATGATATTCGCTAACCGGAGATCAGGAGGATATGAAGATGATGATCCTCTTAATCGAATTATGATGATGATGCTTCCATCACTTAGCGAATTTCAGCAAATGACTCGTGAAAGATCAAGATGATATGGAGTCGTCATCATCATAATTCGAAGTTCAGCAAATATCATGATGATGACCTTGCGATAGGATTATAACACGCGCACGCAAATATGCCGAAGGTGGATTTTTCTAAGTCTGGGTGATCAGCATGATAATATAAGATCAGGTAATGTTGAATTATCATGATGATGCTTGCGATACAAAAGACCACTTCGACAGGGAACTTACCTTGACTTAAAGCCGATGTCATCATGATATTTGAACCTCAGGATATTGTCGGGGGGGTGCGTTTCAAATATGATGATGATGTCCTCATACAGCAAAACCAAGTTTATAAAATATGACGCTCCTAAGAAAATCATGATGCTGATGATGCGCCTGAGGCCATTTGACGGGTAAAGGGAACTACCACCTAAAATTGACGTCCGGATATTGTGACTGCATGATTTTTAGCGGGTGATAGACCAAGATCATGATGATCCTGTCAACATGACTTAGGATATAAAAATATGATGATCCTCCTGTGAATATCAGGTTTGACCAAGACTTTGACCATGCATAACTTTCACATATGGACGAATTTTCAAGTAAAGTAAAAGGCAAACCTGCATGGAATTTCAAGCTCTTTCTAAAATATGAGGTCACAGAAACAAAATATGAACTTTGACAAACATACCTCATGATGATGACCTACCTTATCATATATCATGATGATGATGCACCTGACCTTCATTTTTACCAGACCGCCAGGAAGCAGAAAAAACACAAGCAGAAGCAAAAAGCAAGACATCAGCAGGGGTCCCCATTTTGCTAAGGAGCATAATGGGGCGTGTTGTGAATATCACAACAACTAGCAACCAAAACAAAACAATTAAATTCAGAGTGTTCAAGGAAACTAGGTGAAATGAACTCATAACTTCCAACTATCTTTTCTGCAAATTACTATTCAGCTTGAGACTCAAAGTGTTCAATAAAGATGCATGAATTTCCATTTTCAGTTTAGTTGTGTGCATGTGATTAATTATCCTCATCTTGAAGATCGGTTGAACAAACTAGTGACTGACATTAGCCTACGTAGGTGAGGATATTCCCTCATAGCTGACCGGATAGAGCCTTGCTGCCAGCGAGCGTCTATAGCCCCGGCAAGGTTATCGTTACAATTCTCCTAAGTAGAGCCCCACTGCCAGCGAGCGTCCATAGCCCCAGTAGAGTTACTTAGATGGCTTAATCTGGATTTTCAGTATAATCCACTTTATTCATTTATTTATTTATTTATTTTTTTTCTAATTTTGAAAGATTTCATAAGATATAGCAATTTGTAACTTCATGATGCAAGGAGTGGGCACTTGCTGAAATTAAGCTGAGAATTGTAATGGTAGCAAGGGTGACCTCTGATTTTTCACCTAATATCTACACTGGTAGGTTCAACAAACCCAAGGATTTTAGGTGTGTCATCGTGAGAAACCTGCTTCGAATTCTCAATCACATTTATTGAATACGAAACTTCAGAAGATGAACAACTCTCTACATTCATGACAGTGACAAGTTATGTGTAAATTGCAAATGGTTAACCTGAATATCCTAAATTATATACTGTTTTGAATGGTTGCTAGTTCTGCTCCTTAATACTCTACAGTAAAATAAAGATCCCTGCTGAGGAGACAACAAACAAACCAAACAAACAGGCTGTACAAACAACACAACAACAGAAAAAACTGTACAAACAGACAGAAACAAAAAGCAAAAAACAAACAGAAAGGAACTATACAAACAACTAACCTAAAAAGAAAACAGCAAAAGAAGAACACAAAAAAACAAAAAACAACTACCCTACCAGACTATATACAAGCCTCCACGAGGCAATTAGAAACCCAGGAAAAGGACCCAAGAACACCCCTAGTAGCATATTTCTTTAGGTTGTGCAGGAGTAACAGGGTACTAGTTATGGTCCTCATCATAGCAGATTTATCTTTGAATTCTGAAAAAAATTCTGATATTCTAGATTCATTGTGTTTATCAGAATAGCTCTTAATGACTAATAACTGAGGCAGCTCATCAGGGTTATGATTAATCCATAGGCATGTCCTATCTCTTGAATTTGCATAATCAAAATAGCATTTATCATCATTTACTAAGGAAAGGAAAGAGACAACCTGATGCGCCTTTAGCTCTGTGGAACACACTTGTTTATTAGTAGCTGGCTCTTCATTTAGCTCTGCATTTTCATTGCCCAGCTCTATGTCTAGTCCTTTTTCAAGTTGAAAGAAGAATGACTCTAGATGTATCATTTCTTCATCTTCATCCAGCCCTGTTCCTTCATTCTGGATGTTCAGTTTATCCTCAAATTCAGCAAACCTCTCAATGTTCTCATTAGTTTCCTGCACATCAGCACTTAAGTAAGTACCTTCATCATCATCTGATATACAGAAATTAATCATTTCTAAATCACTTGAGAGTAAAGGTGGGACAACATCTTTTGATTGACAAGAGTACTCCCCTGTTTTATTTTCAACATGGCATGGGGGTGATGTCTGACTGTGTACAGCAGCTCCATGATCCTCTGTATCCCTTTTTTTCAAGAATTGTTCATCAGATGACTCACATTTGTCATTCAGTGAAGAGTCTAATCTTATTGACCTGCAACAATCTTAATTTTGATCATTTAATTCAAAGAAGTCAGTCGTAACACTAGGATTTACTTTCTTTTCTATGACTTCACTAGTTTCTACAGTAGGGATCTCATCAATTTTAGTGCATTTTAATTTTGCCAATGCTTGTTTACATTTCTTTGCCAAATCATGTTCGTTAAAACTTTTCAGGTCAGACCCAGAGGCTTCTTCTTGACAAATATTCCTTAGTAATTCCATATATTTATCAAATGTATCAAGATGAACCTCACTTTCCTTTTCTTTTTCATTAAATCCTTTTTGTTTATTATCTAGAAAAGGGACATGAGCTGTGATTTCTTCTCTGCATTTTTTAGGATATTTATACTTTTCAGTAACTTTAATCACAGCCGGATCCTGACGAAAAGACAGATTTTTTTTCTTACCATCACATGATTCCTGCCAAGAGATCTTATTACCCTTTATTCTTAGCATTGGTTCCGTCTTTGTATTCTCTGCACATTTAATGACCGTTGATGCTGCATCCTTCTGTCGCTCAATAATCTCCTCACTTCCCTGCCAACTTTCAGCCTTATACACATCTGAGAGAGAGATTAGTCCTTTCAAATATAAATCTAATCTTGTAAGGAAAGATAGACAATTAAGCTCACCATGCTCTATGGACTTATGTATCCTACACCTTCCAAATAAACCATAGCTATATAAATTTTTGGGATAAAGCTGGTTATTCAAAGCTTTCTGAAATGAAGGAATGTCAACTTGAAAACTGCCCCTATATGAGTCCATTAAAAATAGGACCCTCTTTCAACTTTTTAGGCCTTTGAAATTTTATGAGATCTAACATATCTCAGAATATAGCATTTAAACTCAGAAAATTAACCCTAAACCAAATCAGGCCCTCCTTCTAGCGCCAGAAAACTGTTGATGACTGTTTTAATGCAATCATAACAATAAGTTAAAATTCACATAAAATGAACTGAAACTATACTTGAAAGACAAGAAGGAATCATTTGGTGATTCAACTAATCCCAAGTCTACAATGGTTCGGTTGGTCAAGTTCAGTTGGTCAATGTGAAGCTGTAATGTTCAAGGGGCCTTACGTAGTTTAGGTTTGTTTGATGTTTTAATGGACTAAGAATATGCAAAGAGGTCATAGATTTCAACAAGTATTCTGTTCATTTGCATAAAAGTGATACCGGGCTGCAAGTTTCAGATGGTTTTCTTGGATTTTTTTGCAGCTTTCTTCTTTATCTATTTATGAAAACTGTCTACTTATAGCTCTGTTATGCATGCTTCTTCAAATTTGAGACAATTTCCTTTAGATTTCTACGTTTTCAGCTAAATATTTCAGATGGGTTGGGAAAAGTTAGAAAGATCTAATCTATACCTCACTTAATCTACAGAAGGATCTAAGTGTTTCTGTTATGCACTATGTAAATACCACAGTAGTTTGATCAAATCCACAGTAAAAACCCTAAATGTAAATTCTGAGCATTTTCACAAACATACATTTAAAATTGCAAGCTCTCAAAGAAGATATTTCAAAACACAAAGAAGAGCAGGAGAACACTCAGAAGATAGATGCAGAACTCCAGATTCTATTGCATTAGAAACGAATAGCCATACATGATTTACAATGTAAGAATGACTCTTAGTTTCATTGATCATACTACAGAGAACTTACAAGCTTTACAGATACAGTAAGGCAGCCAGACATTCCACACGCACCTTACTGCAGACAAACAGGCGACCTCCTTCTTCTACCTCTAAACTTTGCTAAGCTAACTTGCTGTGTTTTCCTAGAATCTCTGTTGTAGGCCCTAAAAATTCCTGTTGTAAAGTATTACAGTGTAGAGAGGCACAATATAAAGACATTTTGATTGTCCTCACTATAGCAAAAAACCTAACTAAACCCTTGGTTCAAACCCCTAGTTACAGCAATAAATGCAGGTGAACCAGTTCTCAAAAATATCTCAGAGCAGTGGTCAAATCTGGGCGAAATGTTGCCCCTTCTGAGAAGTTCCGGCAGCTGGGTAATAACTTCTGTTTGTCTTTTGTGATAATACCCTCAGCTGCAACCTTCTTCTTTACTTGAATGGCCTTGACCTTTAGCATTTCATCCTTATCTTCCTGCTCCTGAGATCAGATCTTCTGCCTCCATGAGGTCACTGTGTTGACCTTCCAGCTGCTTCCTCAACTGTAAGCCTGCAAGACAAGACAAGCAATAAGTTTCACATTTATCACAAAAAAATAGCATGAAATTAAAATAAGCGTTTAAATCCAGGTGACATCGCAAGATGGAGAAAATTGGATCCAGAAATTCTCTCAAAACGCGTCAAAAAATGCGTTCAGACTGCTCAAGATTCACGGGTCAACCATCGCTGACCGAAAAATGCCAGAGGCGCCAAAAAAAATGCTTTAAAATTCCACCACCTCATTTCCCGCCCATCGGCATGACTATCCCTGTCGGTGCGTCAAAAAAACATGTTGGCCGATATACTTCATCATCATGATATTCCGCTTCTGCATATTGGAGAAAAGAACAACATCATCATCATCATCATGTTGAAGAAGAATAGGAGGATATGAATATAATCATGCTGCCAAGGAAAGGAAGATGATGGTGATGTCATCATGATATTCAGGCTTCATTAAAATGCTAAGGATGACGTCATCGTCATATCCGGTTAAGATCAGGGGGATAATTATGATATCGGGTCACCTAAGGAGCATGATCAGGATGATGATGATCATACGACCCTTTCGCGGCCAAGGTAACCCTCTCGAAAGATCAGGATGATGATGATCATCATCATATTTGGGGCTTTTGTTGAACTTGGAATAAGACGTCATCATCATATTTCGGCAAACGGATCGTGCTTGAAAAAAATATCCTGTTGAAGGAAAAATGTGATGATGCTGATCATCAGGATATTAGCTTCTTCGTTTATCAGATCAGGATGACATCATCATGATATTCGGGGCCTTTGTTAAACTTAAAACAAGACGTCATCATGATATTTCGCCAACTGGATCATGTTTGGGAAAAAATCCTGCCGAAGGGAAAATGTGATGATGATGATCATTAGGATATGTGCAAAAGGTTGTATTTCATCGGCAGGAGGACTTTGCGAAATATCAGGTGGACAAACAAGATCATGATGATCTTGACTACAGGACAGGATAAAACATATGATGATGATGACCCTCATCGATTTATCATGATGACGTCATCATCATAATTTGTCCTCGGAGCACAAGGATGAGTTAAGGTCATCATGATATTTGCGCTAGGGTGATATTGTGAAATATGATCATGCTGTTGAAAAATGCAATATCGACCCCCTCTGAATAGATAGGGTGATCATCATGATATTCGCTAACCGGAGATCAGGAGGATATGAAGATGATGATCCTCTTAATCGAATTATGATGATGATGCTTCCATCACTTAGCGAATTTCGACAAATGACTCGTGAAAGATCAAGATGATATGGAGTCGTCATCATCATAATTCGAAGTTCAGCAAATATCATGATGATGACCTTGCGATAGGATTATAACACGCGCACGCAAATATGCCGAAGGTGGATTTTTCTAAGTCTGGGTGATCAACATGATAATATAAGATCAGGTAATGTTGAATTATCATGATGATGCTTGCGATACAAAAGACCACTTCGACGGGGAACTTACCTTGACTTAAAGCCGATGTCATCATGATATTTGAACCTCAGGATATTGTCGGGGGGTGCGTTTCAAATATGATGATGATGTCCTCATACAGCAAAACCAATTTTATAAAATATGACGCTCCTAAGAAAATCATGATGCTGATGATGCCCCTGAGGCCATTTGACGGGTAAAGGGAACTACCACCTAAAATTGATGTCCGGATATTGCGACTGCATGATTTTTAGCGGGTGATAGACCAAGATCATGATGATCCTGTCAACATGACTTAGGATATAAAAATATGATGATCCTCCTGCGAATATCAGGTTTGACCAAGACTTTGACCGTGCATAACTTTCACATATGGACGAATTTTCAAGTAAAGTAAAAGGCAAACCTGCATGGAATTTCAAGCTCTTTCTAAAATATGAGGTCACAGAAACAAAATATGAACTTTGACAAACATACCTCATGATGATGACCTACCTTATCATATATCATGATGATGATGCACCTGACCTTCATTTTTACCAGATCGCCAGGAAGCAGAAAAAACACAAGCAGAAGCAAAATGCAAGACATCAGCAGGGGTCCCCATTTTGCTAAGGAGCATAATGGCGCGTGTTGTGAACATCACAACAGTTCCAATCCATGGTTTGCCTCTTAACATTGTCAGTGACAGGGATCCAAAGTTTGCAGGCCACTTTTGGTGTACTTTGTGGAAGATGTTGGGCATTCAGTTGTCATTCACTTCAGCTTATCACCCTCAAACTGATGGCCAAATTGAGGTAGTGAATAGGTCTTTGGGAAATCTTCATAGATGTCTTACAAAGTAGCATGGAGAGGCATGGAATATTATCATCCCTCATGCTGAATTTTCTTACAATGACCTCACTAATAGAAGCACAGGAAAGAGTCCATTTGAGATTGTCTATGGTGTTCACCCAAGAGGTATTCTTGAATTGAGAGATCTACATGGATTGGAGAGGAAGAGTGCTCAAGGTGAAGACTTTACATTAGCCATGAAGGACATCCATGATAATGTAAGAGAAACTCTTCAAAAGAACAATGAAACGTACAAGGACAAAGCCAATGAGAGAAGGAGGGATGTCCAATACAAGGTTGGGGATTTGGTCATGGCACATTTGAAGAAGGAAAGACTTCCAAAGGGGCAACCAACCAAACTCATCATGAAGAAGATAGGTCCATGCCAGATTGTACACAAGTTTGGGTCCAATGCCTATGAGATTGAGCTTCCTCAAGGCTTGGCAATCTCTCCCATCTTCAATATTGCAGACTTGTTTCCATACAAGGGTGATGCTGTTGCAAGTCTTGATGCAGCCTAAGAAGATGAGGATTGGATAAAAGATCTACCTCCCAGGCAACAATTGAAGTTGGAATGCATTCTTGATACCAAGGTCATCAAAAGGACTAGAAAGAAGACCTACAAGTAGTTGCTTGTCAAATGGAGTGGCTTTCCCATTGAAGATGTCACTTGGATGAGTGAAGAAGACATCTTGAAGCATGGTGTCAGAGTTGATGATCTGATTCCTCAAGAGACTTGAGTTCTTTCCCACCCTGGGAGTATGGTGTAGGAGTACCGAGGAGATTTTACTTGTCTTTGCTTTGTTTGTGATGCATAAGGACTTGAAAGACCATTTTCCATGTTTTGTAATAAGGACTATGTCCATTAATATCACGTTGCTGTCATGGGACAGTCATAAGGTGTAAGTTGTAAGGGGTAGTCATAAGGTGTAAGGGAGCAATCATAAACATCTATACTTTGTAAGCCTCTTTTTGACATGTAAGGGAGATGTCAAGAGGTCTTATGCCTTTTCAAAGACTTGTCAACCTTGTCAAAGGTTTGTCAAGGGTGTGAACACCTTGTCACTAGTCCTTAATCACATTTTAGTTGCAAAAAAATGCCAAACAGTCAGATAGTTGGGTGGTTGCAGGGTAGTTTTGCCCTCCCACTGATCCAAAATTGATTCCCAAATAGTTTTTCAGGTCAAAAACATGTTGGAAAAGGGATAAAACAATCCATTGGAGGGATTGAAGGGTATTGTGTGGAAATGTGAAGAAGTTTAAAAAAAACACTTTTTCTGCATTTTTCTATATTTTGTGCACTGTTCTAAGCATATACTCTACCTGTTGGACATGGTTGGAGGTCTTGAAATAGACATAGAAGGAAGTTATATTTGTTTGGTTGTAGACAACCCACTAAACCCTATTTTAGGGTTCTACCCCAAATGATGCATAAATCTCCATTCCAACGTGTCTAGGCACTCTTGAAATAGTGGAATGGATTGGTCAAGAATAGGATTTCATGTTTTTGTTAATGGGTTTGTAGGAAGAGTGGTTTTGAGGGAATTACATTGAAAATACCTAACAAGATCCATGTGTTAGGTGCTAAGAAGAGGAACAGTATAAGCCCAATCAGTTGCAGTCCATTTTGGAGATCTACAATGTAAGAAATCCTTAGTTTTACCATGCCCCTGAGATGTCTAAATGGTTGATTGAGCACTGTGATCAAAATTGAGGGTGGTTACTTCACAAAATAGAACTAATTGAGCACTGTGATCATGTAACTTCTTCAAAACCTAATCCAAGTGTTGCAAATGCTCTTCCTTTGTCCTGCTGAAAGCAGGAATGTCATCAAGGTACACCACAACAAATTTTCCAATGAAATCCTTCAACACTTCATGAGACACATAAAAGTACTCGGGGCATTGGATAGGTCAAATGGCATCACCAACCACTCATAAAAGACCCTCATTTGTTTTAAAGGTAGTATTCCATTCATCTCCTTTCTTTATCCTAATTTGATGATACCCACTCTTAAGATCAATCTTGGAAAAGTATCTAGCCCCTCCCAAACAGTCCATTAAATCATCAATCCTTGGCATAGGGAACCTATATCTTATAGTAATCTTATTAATAGCCCTAGAATCCATACATAACCTCCATTTACCATCCTTTTTAGGGGCTAGGACTGTTGGGATAGCACATGGACTAAGACTCTTTCTCACCAATCCCTTATCCAATAACTCTTGCACTTGCTTGGCAATCTCTTCATTTTGAGAAGGTGTCATCTTGTAGGCTGCTTTGTTTGGCAAAGTAGACCTTGGTATGAAGTCAATTTGATAGCTTATGTCCCTAATAGGTGGCAATTCATTAGGCATCTTCTCTACCATGATACCCTTATACTTCTCTAACAATTGTTGCACCTCCTTGGGAACCTCTTCCTTGCTAGGACCATGCAAATTAGGACTATTTTTAGGATTCAAAATCAAAACATACCCTTGGGTTCCTTCCTCCTTAAGGGTGTTAAGAAACTCTCTACCACTCACCAACATGACACTTGACCCTACATTCTTCTCCACACTCCCATCTGGCAAGGGATATATTTTATACTTCCTACCATTCTTGGTTATGACAAAAGAATTTGACTCCCCATCATGTTGGGCTTGCACATCATACTACCAAGGATGTCCTAACATCAAATGAGCCCCAATTAGCCCTATTTTGTGAAGTGACCACCCTCAATTTTGATCACAATTCTCAATTAACCATTTATGCATCTCAGGGGCATGGTAAAACTAAGGATTTATTGGGTTTTAGATCTCCAAAATGGACTGCAACTAATTGGGCTTATACTATTCCTCTTCTTAGCACCTAACACATGGATCTTGTTAGGTCTTTTCAATGTAATTCCCTCAAAACCACTCTTCCTGTAAACCCATTAACAAAAACATGAAATCCTATTCTAGACCAATCAATTCCACTAGTTTAAGAGTGCCTAGACATAGTGGAATGGACATTTATGCATTGTTTGGGGCAGAACCCTAAAATAGGGTTTAGCGGGTTGTCTACAACCAAACAATTATAACTTCCTTCTATATCTATTTCAAGACCTCCATCCACATCCAAAACATTCACAAGTCTTCCCTCTTTCGACCACCCATTGAATCGGCACGTCATGATATCATACAAGTACAATACACACTTAGAATAGTGCACAAAATATAGAAAACTATAGAAAAAGAGTATTTTTTTAACTTCTTCACATTTCCACACAATACCCTTCAATCCCTCCAATGGATTGTTTTATCCCTTTTCCAACATGTTGTCAACTTGAACAATTGTTTGGGAATCAGTTTTGGATTGGTGGGAGGGCAAAACTACCCTACAACCACCCAACTATCTGACTGTTTGGCATTTTTTTGCATCTAAAATGTGATTAAGGACTAGTGACAAGGTACCCTTGACAAACCTTTGACAAGGTTGACAAGCCTTTGACAAGGCATAAGACCTCTTGACATCTCCCTTACATGTCAAAAAGAGGCTTACAAAGTATAGATGTTTATGATTGCTCCCTTATACCTTATGACTTCCCCCTTACAACTTACACCTTATGACTATCCCATGATAGCAACATGATATTAATGGACATAGTCCTTATTACAAAACATGGAAAATAGTCTTTCAAGACCTTATGCATCACAAACAAAGCATGAACAAAGCAAAGAAGTAAAATCTCCTCGGTGCTCCTGCACCAATTTGTGTGCAGTAAGTTCTATTGATTAGAACTTTATCCTAAGTGGTTCTATAGTTGGATATGACATATGAGAAGGTGTTTCAAATGTTATTTAGGCTAGAGCTATATTTTGGTGAGTGGATTTGGTGGACAAGCTACAAGTTTATTAACTATATGGTTCATCTAGGTAGGCTGATCTAATGTAAAGATTCTAAGTGTTGTGGATATATATGAGATCAAATTTGATGCTTTTGTGATGAGTGATGCAAATGTGTATGTGTGTATGTGACATGTGAATTATAAAAATGTAGATAAAGAGAGATCTTACTTGATGTAAAAGAAGAGTAAAATAGAGCAGTCAGAGATGAAGAGTTTTGAGATAGTATTGTTGTGCTTCATTGGAGTTGTAACCATGCATGTCTAGATGCAGTCAGAGCAGTTCAACTTGGCAATGAGCCATCCTTCCTTCCTTCTTTCTTTCTCTAGGCAGTGAGTTTGTTTTGGCAGTGAGCCTTCTTGTAGTGAACACTTCTTTGGGTAGTGATCCCTAAGGAAGTGAGCCCCCTTTTAATTTGGTATTAATATTACATAATTATTGTGAGCTAACACTCATTGTGGTTTTTCACAGTTTTGGGTTTTCCATGTAAAAACCCTGGTGTTCATGTGTGATGCTTTGTGGTTGCTTCTTCTGTGTTCAATTTGCTTTGTTGTTAGTGGCAAATGGACTACTAGTTTAATAAGTTAAAGGTTTAATAGAATATTTATTAACCCCCTCTCAGTATTTTGGGTGTTTAACAATTGGTATCGAAGCCTGGTTCCTTGGAAGAAGTCTAACAACTTAAGGAAGATCTTGGAGATTGAACACATGGCAGGAAAAAGGTATTCTACTCCTCCTGAAGAAATTGATTCAACTAAAACCATAGAAGAAGAATGCATGCTTGTCAGTGAAGAAGAACTCAAGGCTGCTTTTAAAGATCTTGAAAAGACTGAAATAGAAAATAGGGATCTGAAAGAAAATATCAAGGAAGCAAATGAGTGCATTAGAAAATTGAGGGAACAAGTCAAGAGGTTCAAAGAAAAGAATAAGGAGGCTAGTGAATAATTAAGATACCTTGAATGATCTAAAAGTTTAAGTTGTAGAAAGAGAAAAAGCTCAAGAAATCCTAAATAAAATAATAAAAAAATTAATTTGAAGAATGTACAAGGCTTGAACAAGATGTTGTGGATCTGAAAGCTGATCTAAAACAAACATGGATTGAAGAAAATAAATTTAGAGTGAGTGCTACCAAACTTGATAGAATAATTGCAAGTCAGAAGAGTCCTGACAACAAGGAAGTCTTGGGATTTGAGAAAAGTGAAAGTTCTAAAACAGGTCAATAGAAGAATGCAGAGATCAAAAGGGACAAAGGTAAGCATTGTTGCAAGTATGGGCCTAATTGGTGTTGTCATTGATGTCAAAATACTCCTATTGCATTAATGATAAGGATTGAATGAACTTTTTGTTGAGGATATTGAGAAAATTGTTCATAATAGGAATAGTGAAGACAACAAGGTAAAAGTCCAAGATAAGATGAGCATTAGAGGATGTAGTTTAAAGGGTTTGTAGATATGTGTCATAAGGTGATCTAGTAGAGATTTTAGAGGTCCACATGAAGATCTGAAGAAGTTGTGGTCACTCAAGTTAAACCAGTTCTAGTAGGTGTTAAGAGGTGATAGAGTGATACAGATAGGTCCGGTGAGATCTGAAAATGCATTATCCTATTCTGCAGATTTGGTGGAGTGTTTAGGAAGTCCTTGTGATGTGTCAACTTGATTGGTTCATGGTCTGGAGGTCTGCAAGCATCTATTCCTTTGTAACAGTGATGACATACTATATTCTTGAGGTTCCAGATGAAGGAAAGAAGGATTTCAGTAAGCAGATGAAGTATGGATGTTCATGGTGATTCAGACAAGCTTGTGGAGGTCTTTGGATTGTGTCCAGTTCATGTTGGTGGTCCGCATTGGAGTTTAAGCTTGCATTTGATGAATTATTTCTAGATGAAGGTGTTATTCCTAAGACTAGCCAACCAGATGAGTTACACATCCTACGGATGTACTTGTAGATGTTTTCTGACTTAGATGATTATTCCTAAGTTGATGTCTTGTATAAATAAGGAATTGTAAAGTCATTTCGAGGGGTGTCTTGTGGAGATGAGAGTGTGGTAGCGAGGAGGAAAGTGAAAGGCAAAGAAGAAGTATTGGGCTTAAATGGAACTGATTCAAGCATGGTGAAGATGCTATTCTCTAGTTCATGTATGTGATACTTACTATTTTGTAGATAGTGTGTCTCTTGTAGGTAGTGAACCTCTTGTGAGCAGTGTGCTTGGGTAGTGAGCCCTAATTGGCATGTGCCATTTTTTTCATTCTATTCTTCTAACAGAGAATACAATCTTGGGTTAATCACCCTGTGTTTTTTCCCTTAACCAGGTTTTCCATGTCAAAAGCTTGGTCTCCTGTGTGATAATGTGTTTTTGCTCTTAATTTAATGCATTATGTTTCTATGATTGATTTATCATTATGCTACTGAATTGCAAAGTGGATTTAAATGTTTATTTAGAAGAAAGTTTTGTACAACTAATTTACCCCCCCTCTCAGTTGTCTGCCCTAAATCTAACAATTGGTATCAGAGCCGAGTTCCTCTAAAAAGAGCTAACCACTTGAGGAGATCTAGGATGTCATCCTACAAGAAGGATAGTCTGAAGTTTGATGGAACCACTTTCAATCTTTGGAAAAGTTGCATGAAATGTCACTTGCAATGTATGGGAACGCAGTACTGGAACATGGCTTCAACAAATTATACTCCTCCTCAAGGTGGTCTAAAAGCCCCAAATGAAATCACAGATGTTGAAAACAATCTGTGGACTATAGAAGCTCTTCTAAGTGCATTATCTAATTCAAATCTTTCAAATGTTGTTGACCTACCAACTAATTTTGAGATTTGGCAAAAACTGGATCTTTTGCATGAAGGAGACAAGTATGTTAAATGTGCGAGGTTACAGAGTCTGAAAGGGAAATTTGAAAATCTGAAATGAGAGATGATGAAAATATCACTATTTTTTTGCCAAGACTAAATGAGATTGTTTGTGGCATTAGATGTGCTGGTGGAGTCTTGGATGAAGATGAGATTGTTGGCAAAGTTCTCAGATCCCTTCCTACTTCTTATAAAGTCAAAGCTACTTCCATTGAAGAATTTAGAGCCCATACAACTATCACAAGAGATCAACTGGTTGGTAAACTAGCTGCATTTGAAATGATCGAGTTTGGAGATGCCCCCCCAAAGACTGAATCAACATTCAAAGCCAGTGCCTCATAAAAGGTAAACAAAGGTTTGATCCGAGAGAGAACTCTTCAAGGAAACTATCATGGTATGAAAAAGCAAGAAAAGACCTCGAAACTCTTATTACAAAAAGACTACCAAGAGGATCTGGTAAGTATGAAGGGAAAATGCTTTTTAAGTGTTTTAACTACAATAAGATTGGTCATTTTGCCTAAAGATGTCCGGAAAGATTTTCAAGGCCAAATTCTAACAAATAAAGGTTCCAAAAGAATTGTTACTATGTTCATGAGGAAGATGATAATGAAGGAGTAACAGATGATGAATTAGAGATAGGAAACAAATCTGGAAGTGATTGGGTGTTTATTGCCATCAAGGAAAAAGAACCAATGTCCTCTGAATCTGTCAATCATAAAGTTATAGAAAGAGCTCTAGCTGCCCAAGTTGAAGAATAGGATAATTGGGTCATTGACAACGGTTGCTCTCATCATATGACTGGTGACAAAAACAAGTTCATAGATTTCAAAAAGTATGAAGGAGGAGTGGTAAAGTTTGGTGATAATTCTACTAGTAGAATCAGAGGAAGAGGAACTATCTCTTTTGATGGACAGAACAAAACCGGTAATGTATTGTATGTTGAAGGATTGAAGCACAATCTTCTTAGTGTTGGACATTTGGTGGAGAAAGACTATGATCTCTGATTCAAGAATGGAAAATGCAAGATCTTTGAAAGTTCTAGAATAGAGATCGCATCTGGTACTCAAACTAAAGGTAATATCTTCAACTTGGTTGGTACTGGTAAAAGTTGCTTATTTGTTTAAGTTGATTAGATTTGGTTGTGGCATAGGAGAATGTGTCATGTAAATTTTGATAATATCATCAAGATAAGCAATACTCAGGCTATAAGAGATCTTCCAAAACTGGTGAAACCTACAAATAGTTTGTACAAAGAAGGTCAGTTGGGAAAACAAAGTAGAGTCTCATTTAAAAGCAAGGAACAATCTTCTACCAGATTATTGGACTTAGTTCATACTAATCTTTGTGGTCCAGCAAGAATCAGGAGTGTGCAAGGTGATAGATACTTCATGTTACTAACTGATGACTCTTCCCAGATGATGTGGGTAACTTTTCTGAAAGAGAAATCAGAAGCTCTTGAGAAATTCAAAATATTCAAGGCTATGGTAGAGAATGAAACCAGATTAAAATTGAAATGTCTGAGGTCTAATAGAGGTGGAGAATTCATGTCCGATGAGTTCATAGATTTCTGTGAGAAACATGGAATAAAGAGACAGTTGTCTGCTCCTAGGACTCCACAGCAGAATGGAGTAGTTGAGAGAAAGAACCAAACCATCCAAGAAGCATCTAGGACAATGATGATGGAAGAAAATGTTCCTCAAATCTATTGGAGAGAAGTTGTTAGCACTGCAGTCTATACTCTCAATTGAGTACAAATCAGAAGCAATACTAGTAAGACTCCTTATGAACTTTTGTTTGGCATCATTCCTACTATGAGGTATTTTAGAGTCTTTGGTAGCAAGTGTTACATTAAAAGAGATGAAGATCTAGGCAAGTTTGGTGCTAGAAGTGATGAAGGAATATTCTTGGGTTACTCTACTCGAAGCAAAGCATACCGATGTTATAACAAGAGACTGAGAAAGATAATAGAGAGTACAAATGTAAAGGTTGATGAAGGAATTGAAAAACCCTCAAGGTTTTATGAATATGATGAAGATGATCAGACTGGTGTTTTGATTCAAGGAGCCCAAGCCTCTTTTGAAAAATAGATTCAAACTGATCTGGTAATTCAGGAAGAAGAGATGAGTTTTAATGAGCCTGATCAAGAATCAGAAGTGCAAGAAACTCCCAGAGTTCCAAGGTATGTAAGACTGAATGGTGCAGGGGCACCCCTTCAAAAGGACCAACATGCACAAGAAGAAGAAGAAGACTAACATTAGTTTGACATTTCATGTTATCTATAACACCTTCAAATGTAACATATAATGTTAGCATTTTCTGTATGAAGTTTCTGATAGTTTGGATGAAGGTAAAGATAATCAAGGTGTCTTAGCTGAAAGAGTTTTGCTGTCTTATGCAAAACAGATGTCATTCGTAGTAGATTAAGGGTTTCCACCTATAATTTTGAAAAGATAAAAATCCCAGAAATAGAGGAGAATCTCAATCCCTCGCATTGGGAAAGATAAAAAGGGGAAAACCTTTTGTAGAGGAGGGGGGATAGTTTTCTCAGTCTGGTCTCTGAATAGTTGAATGTAATTTCTGAACATGAAGAAAGAATAGAAGTTTTGCAATTTACTTCCTTTCCAGATTCTGAATACTGTGTAAATATCCTGTGTAAATATTCTGTGCAGATTCTTTGTGTAGAAGTTCATTCTGTGTAGAGTTTGTATATAAATTAGTTTTGAGCTTCTGTGGTCAAATTAACTAGATAAATCCATTCCACTGGTAGATTTCTGGGGAAATCAGTGGAATGGACTTGTAGATTAATTTCCCCAACTTTGTTTATTCGTTCTAGGTATGGAAGGCTAGAATTGTAGAACCACTTCAAGCATCAGTTCTGAGTGTCTGTTGTTTATAAGGAATAACCTGCGGGTGTATTTCGCATTCAAGCCATCGGCGTAAGAAATAATATCGGCGTGTCAAAACTAGGCTCACCTGACGGTGAAAATCTCACCGAGTATGGTCTTGGCCGTATCCATCGGCGAGAGTCAGGCATCGGCAAGGAGGAATCGTGCTGGTCCGATGGAGGTGAGTCTCACTGACAACGGTATGAGTTAAATCCGTCAGGGGGAGACAAGGTATCAGTGAAAGAAAACTATGAGGGTCCGACAGTGAAAGTCTCGTCGATGGTCCTATCATCGGTGAGAGGAAGAAGGGAGTTTGGCCAAAAAGGAGTTGGCGGAGAGTCCATCGGTGTAAGATAGCCCATCAGAGAACAAGAGGCAAGTCTTGCCGAAGAAACAAGTCCTACCAATGTAAACATTGGTATGTGACCGTCGGAGTGAGTATCGCCATCGGAGAAAGAAAATTATCTAGGGTCGACAGTTGGAAGCCACACTGATCGGGGAGACCATTGGAAGGTGTCACCGACAAAGAAAGCTTCGGCATGAGGTTTGAACCTCTCAGTTGAACCTCGGTGTTGAACCTCCGAATTGAACCGGTTCAACATTGCCGTCGACGTGAGAGAGAAGCGGTCTAGCCGATAAGGAGTCTTGGTAGCTCATCGGAGTGAATTATGCCCAAGGCGGAGGGAATAGAGGTGTCACCGATAGTTAGTGTTTTACCGACAGCAAGTCCATCGGTGTAATCAACAGCATCGGCAGGAGACTGAAAGAGTTCACCGATAGACAGAAGTCTTGCCGAAGGGGAAGGTTGAACCTGTCCATTGAACCTTCCGGGCAAACTTATCCATTGAACCTCCAGTTTGAACCTGCCAGTTGAACCTATCCGTTGAACCTTCGGATTGAACCTGTTCATTGGGTAAATAGTGGGCTAGTCCTACCGAAGGAGAAGTTCATGTTGTGTGCTTTTTGGTGAGAGATAGGTATCGGCGCAGGAGTTTCTATCTTGACTGATGTTGGATTGTCATGCCGATAGGCAAATCCAACGAAGACCACACCGGTGTGACCTGGACATCGAAGTGAGTGGCATTGTGATGTGCCGATAGTCATTGTCAGACCGACAAGGGATTATTGGTGAGAGGTGAAGGTGTCGGCGAAGGAGTATTGAACCTGACCGACAGTGGACTGTCTTGCTGATAGGCAAGAGTGGGTATATTTTGGTGAGACAGCTCAAAAGTCTTGCCGATACATTCTAAATTTGCTATTTTATAAGCTCAAAAGGGTCTTCAATAGGGTTCATATGCTTCAGCTGGGCATATGCTTTGCATCAGGTGGTATCAGAGCTAGAGAAAGCTCCGGGAAAGGTTAGTGTAAAAAAATTTCATTTCTAAAGTTATTTGTTCCATCTAGTAGTAGAAGGAGGAAGCAGAATGTTGGAAGGAGAAGCCTCGGACACTCTTCCAGCAAAAATGACCAATCTTGAATTGACAGCCTTGGTGAAGAAGCAAATAGCAGAGAGTAGAGCTGATAGAGCTCAGAATCAAGAATTGAAGGAAGAACTAGAGAAGCTGAGGGAAAGAGTGGAGAAAGGGAAAGAAAACTCTGGTGAACGAGAAGATGGGGATGAAGAGGAGACCCCAGAGCAGGAAGAGCTAGAGGTTCCTGCACACCAGAGACCCTTACTCAATGCCCTCAAGTCCATGGAAAGAAGGACCATGGATGTGAAAATAGACCTGCCAATGTTTGCAGGAAAAATGGAACTTGATTCAGTAATGGAGTGGGTAGACTACTTGAATAATTTCTTTGAGACAGAAGAGATACCAGACCACCAACAGGTGAAGATGGCTCAGTCCAAAATGAAAGGAGCTGCACTGACTTGGTGGAATTTCATCCAAGATGACAGGGTGAAAGAGGGAAAGAACAGAGTTACAACATGGAAGAGAATGATGGTATTGGTGAAGGAGGCCTATGTTCCATTGGATTACAATATCCAATTACATAAGAGAAAACAAAATTTGAAGCAGAAGGAGCTAGATGTCAGCTCATACACAGAAGAATTCATGAAGTTGTGTGTAAAAACAAAGGTAAGGGAAGATGAGGAAGAGAAGGTAGCAAGATACCTCAATGGATTGAGACTTAACATCTAGGAAGACTTAAATCTGCATAATCCAGATATAGTTCAAAAGTGCTATCAGTTAGCACTCAAAGTGGAAGAAAAACTAAAGAGAAGGCATGAGCAGAATCATAGAGGTTGGGGAAGACAACAGAGAGGAGGAAGAAGTCCTTTTAGAGGCAGAGGACTTGGATACCAGAGTGAATCCAACCAAGAGACCAGCAGAGGAGATAATAGTCAGAACCAAGGAGGAAGCTACAATCCAAGGGGAAACTTCAGGGGCAGAAGACCACCTTTTAGAGGAAGATCTCAGGGCAAAGGACCTATTAGATGTTACAATGGCAACTAAGAAGGCCATATAGCCAGCAGATGTCGAGCAAAGGCAACAAATTCAATAGGAGAAAAGAGGATCAATCTGATCCAAGAATCTGATTGTTAGAGTGTAGCAAGCTCAAGCACTATTCCAAGTGTGAATGCTCCTAGCAGTTATGGGTATCCTGAGAATGGAGAATCTTTGATGATTAGGAGAGCAATGACCACCATGAAAGTGCCTGGAAAAGAACCTCCACAAAGGAAGTCTCTCTTTAGAACTACTTGCAAGGCAGGAGGAAAGGTATGCAAAGTTCTGATTGACTCTGGATCTACTAAAAATTTTGTATCCATTGAGATGGTAGAAAAACTTAAGCTTAGAAGACTGCCACATCCTTGCCCTTATAAAATTTCATGGCTTACCCAAGGACAGCAAATAGTTGTAGAAGAACAGACTTGGGTAGAATTTCAAATTGGCCCATACAAGGATAGGTTATTGTTTGACATTGCCAAGATGGATGCTTGCCATCTCCTGTTTGGAAGACCATGGGAGTATGATTTAAAAGCATACCATGATGGTGTTAGGAACACCTACTCCATTACCAAGAATGGTAAGGTGATAGAATTGATACCATTAATGGAGACAGAGGTGGAGACAAAAGGAAAAGAGGTTAAAGTGATGATGGTAGAAGGAAGACAATTCATGAAAGAGATAAGAGAAGAAGGAGCAGATGCATATGCTCTAATTCCTTGCCTAAAGGTAAACAAGGAACAACAAAAAGAAGTCAAGGGAGAAAAGAGACAAAAATCCATAGAACCAACTATCCAAGAGCTGTTGGACAAGTACAAAGGCATTAGTTCTGATGGGATGCCAAGTTCCTTACCACCTATAAGAGAAATCAGCCATTGTATAGATCTGATCCCAGGATCTACACTTCCCAACAAAGCAGCATATAAGCTCACTCTAGATCAGAATACAGAGGTAGCAAGACAAATTGAAGAATTGTTACAGACAGGCCTAATTGGCAAAAGTTTAAGCCCATGTGCAGTACCGGCTGTACTAGCACCAAAGAAGGAAGGCACTTGGAGACTTTGCACTGATTCAAGGGCTATCAACAAAATAACAATCAGGTACAGGTTTCCAATCCCTAGGATAGAAGATTTACTTGATTGTTTAGGAGGTGCTAAATACTTCACCAAAATAGATTTAAAGAGTGGTTATCATCAGATTAGGATTAGACCTGGTGATGCGTGGAAAACTGCATTCAAGACAAATGAGGGGTTATATGAGTGGAAGGTCATGCCTTTTGGTTTATCCAATGCTCCTAGTACCTTTATGAGATTGATGAATGAGGTCTTGAGAGAGTTTATAGGTAAATTTGTCATAGTATATCTAGATGACATCCTGATTTTCAGCAATCTGAGGGAAGAACACCTCATCCATATAGACTTGGTTCTCAAAAGGCTACATGAAGAGCAGCTAATGATAAATTTAGCAAAGTGTTTGTTTCTGTAGGAGGAAATCATCTACTTAGGATTTGTTATCTCACATAACAAACTAAGAATGGATCCAAAAAAGGTAAGTGCCATATTGTCTTGGCCAACACCCAAAACTGTGCATGATGTTAGAAGTTTTCATGGATTAGCAACCTTTTATAGGAAGTTTATAAAGGGATTTAGTCATATCTGTGCACCCATGCTTGACACTATAAAGGGAGGACAGAAATGCAAGTTTACATGGACAAAGGAGGCAGATAATTCTTTTGAAATGTTGAAGAAGAAGATAGCAGAATAGCCAGTTCTTGTATTTCCTGATTTCAGCAAGATTTTTCAAGTAGAATGTGATGCAAGTCATATTGCAGTTGGAGCAGTACTCAGCCAAGAAGGTAGGCCTATTGCATTCTTCAGTGAAAAATTAAATGATGCCAAGAAGAGATACTCATCCTATGATTTGGAGATGTATGCTCTAGTCCAGTCACTTAAGAAATGGAGGCATTACTTGATGCCCAAAGAATTCATAGTGTTCACAGATAATCAGGCCCCCAGTTTCTTAAATAGTCAAGAGAAACTGAACCATAGACACATGAAATGGATGGAAACTTTACAAGCTTTCACTTTCACACTCAAGCACAAGAAAGGAGTTAAGAACAAAGTAGCAGATGCTTTGAGCAGGAGAGTACTGACCATAAATCAGATCCAATGGGAGAGTGTTGGGATTGATTCGTTGAAGACAATGTATGCAGATGATGAAGACTTTAAAGAGATCTATAAGGTATGTACTTCTTTTGGAGACAAATATCATGTTGAGTTTTCTAAATTTCTGATCCAAGATGGATTACTTTTCAAAGGTGGACAACTGTGTATTCCCAGATGTTCTATGAGACTAAATATTATTCAGGAAAAACATTGTGGGGCTCTGTCAGGATATTTTGGTCTTGATAAAACTCTTGATCTGGTAAAAAGACATTACTATTGGCCTAAGTTATAATCAGATGTGAGAAAATTTGTGGAAGCATGTGTAATATGTCAGAATGCCAAAGGAAGATCCACAAATGCAAGTTTGTATCAGTCATTACCCATTCTTTCTAGGCCATGGGAGAGCTTAAGCATGGATTTTGTACTAGGTTTGCCTAGGACAAGGAAAGGATATGATAGTGTTTTTGTGGTAGTAGACAGATTCAGTAAAATGGCACATTTCTTGCCATGTAAAACCACTTATGATGCTTCATATGTCGCTGATTTGTTTTTCAAAGAGATCGTGAGAATACATGGTTTACCATTGAACATAGTATCAGACAGAGATGTGAAGTTTATTGGCCACTTCTGGAGAACTCTTTGGAGAAAGCTAGGAACTAATTTATCTTTCTCATCAGCCTACCATCCTCAAATAGATGGGCAGACTGAAGTTGTTAACCGTTCATTGGGTAACCTACTCAGGTGTTTAACCAGACAGCATGGAGAGAAATGGGATAATATCCTCCCACAAGCAGAATTTTCTTATAATGACACCATCAATAGGAGTACAGGAAAGTCACCTTTTCAGATAGTGTATGGAATTCATCCAAGAGGTATTCTGGAGCTGAGAGATCTACCTATAGGAGAGCCTATTAGTGCAGATGGTGAAACTTTTGCTTCAGCTATTAAAGAAGTGCATGATCAGGTCAGGCATCAACTCCAACAGGCTACAACAAAGTACAAAACATATGCTAACCAAAAGAAAAGAGATTTACAGTTTGAAATTGGAGATTTGGTCTGGGTAAATCTAAAGAAGGAGAGGCTCCCCAAAGGTAAGTATACCAAGCTAATGCAGAGGAAGATTGGACCATGTCAAATTTTAAAGAAGTGTGGACAGAATGCATATGAGATCCAACTTCCTCCTGATCTTGGATTGTCACCAATTTTCAATGTCTGTGATTTGACTCCATACAAGCCAAATGTAGATATAGAACAGGAACCATTGCAGGCAGCAGATGATGATATTCCTAAGCATGATCCACTAAAGTTGAACCACATCTTAGACTCACAAGTAATCAAAAAGACCAGAAACAAAGAATACTTGGAGTATTTGGTGGTTTGGCAAGGATAGCCAGATTTAGAGGTAGTTTGGATGACTGCTGACCAGATTTCAAATCATGGTACAGACCTACAAACTCTGATCTCAAAGGGGCTTGAGATCTCTTCTCCCGGGGAGTATGGTGCAGGGGCACCCCTTTAAAAGGACCAACATGCACAAGAAGAAGAAGAAGACTAACATTAGTTTGACATTTCATGTTATCTATAACACCTTCAAATGTAACATATAATGTTAGCATTTTTTGTATGAAGTTTCTAACAGTTTGGATTAAGGGAAAGATAATCAAGGTGTCTTAGCTGAAAGAGTTTTGCTGTCTTATGCAAAACAGATGTCATTTGTAGTAGATTAAGGGTTTCCACCTATAATTTTGAAAAGATAAAAATCCCAGAAACAGAGGAGAATGTCATTCCCTCGCATTGGGAAAGATAAAAAGGGGAAAACCTTTTGTAGAGGAGGGGGGATAGTTTTCTGGGTCTGGTCTTTGAATAGTCGAATGTAATTTTTGAACATGAAGAAAGAATAGAAGTTCTACAATTTACTTCCTTTCCAGATTCTGAATACTGTGTAAATATCCTGTGTAAATATTCTATGCAGATTCTTTGTGTAGAAGTTCATTCTGTGTAGAGTTTGTATATAAATTAGTTTTGAGCTTCTGTGGTCAAATTAACTAGATAAATCCATTCCACTGGCAGATTTCTGGGGAAATCAGTGGAATGGACTTGTAGATTAATTTTCCCAACTTTGTTTATTCATTCTAGGTATGGAAGGCTAGAATTGCAGAACCACTTCAAGCATCAGTTCTGAGTGTCTGTTGTTTATAAGGGATAACCTGCGGGTGTATTTCGCATTCAAGCCATCGGCGTAAGAAATAATATTGGTGTGTCAAAACTAGGCTCACCCGACGGTGAAAATCTCACCGAGTATGGTCTTGGCCGTATCCATCGGTGAGAGTCAGGCATCGGCAAGGAGGAATCATGCTGGTCCGATGGAGGTGAGTCTCACTGACAACGGTATGAGTTAAATCTGTCAAGGGGAGACAAGGTATCGGTGAAAGAAAACTGTGAGGGTCCGACAGTGAAAGTCTCACCGATGGTCCTATCATCGGTGAGAGGAAGAAGGGAGTTTGGCTGAAAAGGAGTTGGCGGAGAGTCCATCAGCGTAAGATAGCCCATCAGAGAACAGGAGGCAAGTCTTGCCGAAGAAACAAGTCCTACCGATGTAAACATTGGTATGTGACCGTCGGAGTGAGTATCGCCATCGGAGAAAGAAAATTATCTGGGGCCGACAGTTGGAAGCCACACCAATCGGGGAGACCATTGGAAGGTGTCACCGACAGAGAAAGCTTCGGCGTGAGGTTTGAACCTCTTAGTTGAACCTTGGCGTTGAACCTCCGAATTGAACTGGTTCAATGTTGCCGTCGACATGAGAGAGAAGCGGTCTGGCCAATAAGGAGTCTTGGTAGCTCATCGGAGTGAATTATGCCATCGGCGGAGGGAATAGAGGTGTTGCCGATAGTTAGTGTTTTACCGACAGCAAGTCCATCGATGTAATCAACAGCATCAGCAGGAGACTTAAAGAGTTCACCGACAGACAGAAGTCTCACCGAAGGGGAAGGTTGAACCTGTCCATTGAACCTTCTGGGCGAACTTATCCATTGAACCTCCAGTTTGAACCTGCCGGTTGAACCTATCCATTGAACCTCTGGATTGAACCTATTCATCAGGTAAATAGTGGGCTAGTCCTACCGAAGGAGAAGTTCATGTTGTGTGCTTTTCGGTGAGAGATAGGTATCGGCACAGGAGTTTCTATCTTGACCGATGTTGGATTGGCATGCCGATAGGCAAATCCAACGAAGACCACGCCAGTGTGACCTGGACATCGAAGTGAGCGGCATTGTGATGTGCCGATAGTCATTGTCAGCCTGACAAGGGATTATCGGTGAGAGGTGAAGGTGTCGGCGAAGGAGTATTGAACCTGACCGACGGTGGACTGTCTTGCCGATAGGCAAGAGTAGGTATATTTCGGTGAGACAGCTCAAAAGTCTTGCCGATACATTCTAAATTTGTTGTTTTGTAAGCTCAAAAGGGTCTTCAATAGGGTTCATACGCTTTAGCTGGGCATATGCTCTGCATCACTGAATCACTCTGAAGATTAGATCATAGGTGACAAAAGAAAAGGTGTACAAACTAGAAGGAGAATTACTCAAGATTCAAATGATTATTGTCTGATTTCAAAGATTGAACTTAAGATAGTGAATGAAGCTTGCAATGATGAAAACTGGACTAAAGCAATGGAGGAAGAGCTAATGCAAATTGAGAAAAATCACACTTGGGATCTTGTTCCCAGACCTAGAAACAAGAATGTGATTGGAACCAAATGGGTCTTCTAGAACAAACTGAATGAATTTGGTGAAGTAATCAGAAATAAAGCCAAATTGGTCTGCAAGGGCTATTCTCAAATAGAAGGAATTGATTTTGAAGAAACTTTTTCTCCGGTGGCAAGAATTGAAGTAGTTAGATTATTTCTTGCATTTTCTACCTTCAAAGATTTCAAAGTGTATCAGATGGATGTCAAGTCTGCCTTCCTAAATGGTGACTTGGAAGAAGAAGTGTACATTGAGCAACTGGATGGATTTCAATTGTTTGATCATGGTGATATGGTCTACAAGTTGAAGAAAGCATTGTATAGACTGAAGCAAGCCCCAAGAGCCTGGTATGAAAGATTGGATAAACATCTTTTGAAGATTGGTTTCAACAAAGGTACTGCTGACAGTAATTTGCATTTCAAAATTGATCATAAAAATATCTTGATTGTTGAAGTGTTTGTTGATGATATCATTTTTGGAGGAAGAGATAGTATGTGTAAAACCTTTGCAAATCAAATGAAAAGTGAATTTGAGATGTCCATGCTTGGGGAAATGAATTTCTTCTTGGGTCTACAAATCACTCAAACAAAGAAAAGAATCTTCATTTGTCAGACCAAATATGTGAAAGAATTGTTGAAGAAATTTGGGATGGAAGACTCAAATCCAATGAGTACTCCCATGGCAACTGGATGTAAGTTGAGCAAGGATGATGACTCTTCCAAGGCTGATCAGAAAAAGTATAGGTCAATGATTGGAGGACTATTGTATCTCACTCAAACCAGACTTGACATTATGAATTTTGTTGGTCTTGTTGCTAGATTTCAAGCCAATCCTAGAGAATCTCATGTCATGGCAATCAAGAGGATTTTTATATATCTAAAAGGGATAGTTGAGTATGGTCTGTGGTATCCTAGAGATCATGATTTCTCTCTTCATGCATATACAGATGTTGATTGGGTAGGAGATGTGGATGACCCGAAGAGTACCAGTGGTGGAGCATTCTTCTTAGGGAAGAGGTTGGTTTCTTGGATAAGAAAGAAACAAGAAGCAATATCTCTGTCCACTGTAGAAGCACAGTATATTGTAGCCGTAGGTAGTTGCACTCAAGTTTTGTGGATGAATCAAATGTTAAGAGACATAAGAGTGGAGTATGAGGAGCCTATCACAATTTTCTGTGATAATTCAAGTGCAATAAATATATCTAAGAATTCGGTGTTGCATTCAAAGGCTAAACATATATCCATCAAATTTCACTTTTTGAGAGAGCAAATGAACAAGAATGAAGTCAGATTGGATTTTGTGTCTTCCAAGGATTAGATTGCAGATATTTTTACTAAACCTCTACCTAAGGACTCTTTTGAGTATCTCAGGGAGAAGTCACGGGTTATTGCCCCTCTTGTAATGAACTAAGGTGCACTAATGTGCATTAGTCTGGTGGATATCACACTCACATTTTGTGGTCTAGATTGATGTTGGGGAGATGCTACTCAGGGGGAGTAGCTAGTATGGTTCTAAAGTATTACAGTTGCAAGTAAGTGCCCTTTTCCAGTGATGTCAAAGGGGGAGAGAAGACATGTGAAAAACAAGTGGTTACAAATCAAAGGGGGAGCAAGAAAGGAAGAAAAGACATGTGAATGGTTGTTGTTGATAGGGGAAGTTGAGATAGTGAGAAGTTCTTGTCTTGATGGTTAAAATAGTTTTTCACATCATATGTTGCCATCAATGACAAAGGGGGAGATTGTTACAAGTATGGGCCTAACCGGTGTTGTCATTGATGTCAATATACTCTTGTTGCATTAATGATAAGGATTGAATGAACTTTTTGCTAAGGATATTGAGAAAATTGGTCATAACAGGAACAGTGAAGAACAATGAAGACAACAAGGTAAAAGTCCAAGATAAGATGAGGATCAGAGGATGCAGTTTAAAGGGTTTGTAGATATGTGTCTTAAGGTGATCTAGTAGAGATTTTAGAGGTCCGCATGAAGATCTGAAGAAGTTGTGGCCACTCAAGTTAAACTAATTTTGCCAAGTGTTCAAAGGTGACAGAGTGATATAGATAGGTATGGTGAGATCCAAAAATGCATTATCCTATTTTGCAGATTTGGTGGAGTGTTTAGGAAGTCCTTGTGATGTGTTAAATTGATTGATTTGTGGTCTGGAGGTCCGCAAGCATCTATTCCTTTGTAACAGTGATGACAGACTGTATTCTTGAGGTTCTGGATGAAGGAGAGAAGGATTTCAGTAAGCAAATGAAGTATGGATGTTCTTGGTGATTTAGGCAAGCTTGTGGAGGTCTTTGGATCATGTCTAGTTTGTGTTGGTCATCTGCATTAGAGTTTAAGCTCACATTTGATGAATTACTTCCGGATGAAGGTGTTCTTCCTGAGACCGGGCGACCGGATGAGTTAGACATCCTGCAGATGTACTTGTAGATGTTTGCCGACTTAGATGATTATTCCTAAGTTGATGTCTTGTATAAATAAGGAATTATAAAGTCATTTCAAAGGGTGTCTTGTGGAGATGAGAGTGTGGTAGCGAGGAGGAAAGTAAAAGGCAGAGTAGAAGTATTGGGCTTAAATGGAACTGATTCAAGCATGGTTAAGATGCTATTCTCTAGTTCATGTATGTGATACTTACTATTTTGTAGATAGTGTGTCTCTTGTAGGTAATGAGCCTCTTGTGAGTAGTGTGCTTGAGCAGTGAGCCCTAATTGACATGTGTCATTTTATTCATTCTATTCTTCTAATAGAGAATATAATCTTGGGTTAATCATCCGTGGTTTTTCCCTTAACCAGGTTTTCCACATCAAAATCTTGGTGTCCTATGTGATAATGTTTTTTTGCTCTTAATTTAATGCATTATGTTTCCATGATTGATTTATCATTATGTTGTTGAATTGCAAAGTGGATTTAAGTGTTTAATTGGAAGAAAGTTTTGTAAAACTAATTCACCCCCCCTCTCAGTTGTCTAACCTAAATCTAACAATATCTAGAATTAAAGGAACATACCTAGAAGACCACTAGTCAGGCAACTAAATGCTCAAAGGTACCCCTCTTTCAATGGTTATTGTAATGCATGAAATAAGTTTGGTCATAAGGCTACTCAATGTAGGAGCAGAGCGAATCAAAATATTCCATCATTTTCTGGTCAATGCTTTACTTGCAATAAAGCAGGTCATAAAGATAATGAATCTAGAAGTAGATAAGGAATGGTTACAACAATGGAAGGAATGCTCAAACTTTCAAAGTTAACTACTTTATATGCAAGAGATTTGGTCATAGAGCTAGTGAATGCAGAAGTTAGATAAGGAACAACTATAAAAATGGAAGGAATACTCAGTCTTTCAATGGCAATTGCTTTGCATGAAATAAATTTGGACACAAGGATAACCAATATAGATCAAGGATGAATGGAAGGAACAATGGTTAGAAAAATGTTGTATGCTTCAATTGCAATAGGCCTAGACATATTGCAAGATTCTGTAGAAGCAAGAATATGAAGAAGGATAATTAGGCAGAGATGAAGAAATTGACACAAAAGGTAGATCTAGAAGAGATCAAGAAGGATATGAAAAAGATTTGGGCTAAAAAGGAAGTACGTGAAGTCAAGAATGAAGTTGTACCAGACTCTTGTGCAGACACTTCCTCCAAGAAGTGAATTGGGAGCTCTGGCTCAAGGGAACCTTTAATGAAATATTCTTTCCCCCCAACCAGAAAAGTTATGTAGACATTCAACATGAAGATATAAGTTAGAAAACATTTTCTCAAATCTTTTGAAGAAGATTCTGGTGGAAAATAATCTAATGCGGTGGATTATAGAGAAATTTAGATCGACTGTGGGCAATAGATAAAGAGTTTGATAGCTTTTTGAAACAAACATTTATGACGATTAGGTTTCTTGGAAAAGGGATATAAGGAACTTGCTTGAAAGAAAAATCACTTTGCATTCAAATCCTCAAATGACTAAGGAGACCTAAGAAGCAAAACCAAAGTGAATTCAAGCGATTAGTGTGAAGAAACCCTAACCAAACACAAAAGGTATTTACAATTCTCTTTTGAAAAACTTTTGTGTTGAGTCAATAAAGATGTCTACTTCTCAAGTGATAGAGATTATGGAGAGGCCCCAACCTAAATTCAAGAAGCACCTATATAAATCATTTGAAACTAATTTGGATAGTGCATTCTCTGAGGTCCTGCATGGAGTTAAGCATATAGAAGACATTAGGGCATACATTCATGCAAACCTAGAAGAGTATGATCATGTGAAACTAGGGAAATTCTATTTGCACAAGCTGACTGGTGATAAGTTTGAGATGAAATAAGAGTATAGTGCGCTTCATGAAAAGAAGCTGGATGTATGGATTGATTTTCTTGTGTTTTATGAAGATGCTTGGGTCTGGTATGCCCTAAGCAGAATTCATGATGAGTTTATGTGGTTAGACATGACACATATGATTACTAAAGATGTCATTAACATTGTGACTAGTATGTGCTCCACTAGAATAGTTCCAACATTAAATTCCATCAGGAATAACACAGTAATGGGGCTTACATGTGCAAAATTTTATAAAAGGGAACTAACTGTAAATGACAATGAGGATCCAATGGTAAGATTTGCATCAATGGTGATGGGATACAAAGTCTACTTGTCCAACAGGGAGAATTTAGTCTCTACAATAGCCATATACACAGCATTTGAGATGGTGAAGAAGAATGCAAATTATGACTTGTGTGAGATGCTTTGGCAACAACTAATTGAGAACTTGAAAAGAACAAAAGACATAAAGTACCCCTTCAAGTATGGAACTCTAATCATTTTCCCACTCTTTTATTTCCTAAAGGAGTTACTAGGTATGGACAATATTGCCTAGCTTGATCAATCTCTTGTAGTAGTCCAAATTAGAGCAACGTTTAGGAGATGTTGATAAACAAAATGCAACATTATGGGGCTACTTAAAAAATTTCCAAAAGAAAATGTACACTAGGGCTAGGATTCCTGAAAAGGTTGTGAAAAAATATGAAAAAGAGATTGTATTTATGGTAGACAAAGATAAATGCCTCATTGAGGTAGTAAATCCCAAAATAGTATGGGTCCTAGCCATGGGATATGAGATTATAGAGGATGTTCTGACTGGTCTAGCTGATCTAATGCTGAGTATACCACATGACCCCAATGAGGAAAGATTTGGAACTTTTGAAGAGAAGCCTCTCAAGGTGTTTATGGAACTAAAACAACTTGAAATCAAAAGGAACACAAGAAAGTGGGTAGATGAGTTTGCAAAAAGAAAAGGATTTATAGCTAAAGAAATAAAAGAAGCAAGAGCCAAGTTTGAGGCATCCAAGATTGCAAGTGCTCTGAAAGGATAGATAAAAAAGGCTTTGGAGAAAGAAAAAGAGAAATATGAACCAAAAAAGCCTACTTCTAGCCCAAGAAGAAGAACAAGAGCTTCCTCATCTACTACAGATACCACTAAGAGCTCCAGTCCACTCTCTATAGCTAAGGTTGAGAAAGAAAAGATAAATCTTGTAGAGAAAAGGCAGAAATGAAAGAAAGAAAAGACCACCAAAAGAGTGTGTGTGAGCCTTGGTGGAGAAGAAGAAGAAGAAGAAGAAGAAATAGAGATTGATGAAGAAATCAAGGCCAAGAAAGCAAAAAAGAGAAGCTCTCTAGAAAGGTTAAGGACAAGAAGAAGAAAAAAGGTGAGAAGATTTAGATCAAAGAAGATGAAGCAACAACATCCTTAGAAGCCACAGTTAATGCAATAGCTCAACATCAGAATTTGAAGCCTATTACTAGTATATATGATGACAGTTCAGATGTAGACAAGGTGATACTTGAAACAATAGTTGTAAGATTTTTGGTTATGTTTAGTAAAGCATTGATTGAAGTTATAGATGATTTACCAAATAGTTTAGCCAGCATCATGACATGAAGAAAAGAAGGGGCCATGACCAAAGATGCTGAGATAAAGGAATATGTTTTGTTGAAACTTTTCCCAAACATCATAAGTGAAGAAAAAGTTAAAGTCACTAAGAAGCTCAGTGAAGAATTCAGAATCAAGAAGAGAGTCAATGCTCTAATATCTAGAGACATTGAGAAACTAGTTAAAGAAACTGGAGAGATAACATTACGTGTGCTACATGAACTACAAATCTCAACTATGGTAGACACTAATGAAGAGGAACAAAATGATGATGTTGACACTACTAATACTATTTTGGAAGTGATTATTAAACATAATATGGAACAAAGTATAGTTACTCCTTTGGTGAGCACAGGGAATGAAGAGGAAGTGAATATAGAATAGAGTATGGATCAAGGTGGAACACCTCATCCGGTAAACTCTACGCAAGCTGAAGAAATAAAAGATATTGTGGAAGAAAATAACTCTGAAGAAGCAAAAGTGACACTTGATGAAAATGTCCCTGAGGACCAAGGTGAACCAAGAGAAGAAGCTAATGAACATATGGTTGACAATCTTGCTCTAGAAATAGATGGAAATGAGAAAGAACTTATTCAAGAAGACCCTTCAGAAAGGCATGTTGATGAGATGTCTAATGAAGAAGAGAAAAGAGACACTGCTGAGAATGAGTCAATTGACTCTTTGAGAGAGTTTTTAGAGAAGAAAAAGGAAGCTCAAATTTTGACTACACCTTAGCTACTGCAAGGACCAATTAACCTTGCCAAAATGTCCTTGTTACAAAAATTGAGGCTAGGGACAATTTTTCAAACTATTGCACAAGTAGAGATTTTAAAATCCCATATGGAGGATAGTGAGATGATTGGAGATGCATCAACAATTTTTGAAAAGATTATGCCTTGATTAAAGAGAGATATATCATTAGCTCCTATTGGTCAATTGAAGAAACTCATTGAATCAGTTAACTCTCATTTTGAGTCCCAGGAACAAGCTGCAGAAAAGAAGATAAGAGTAGAGATTAATAGCAAAAGATTAGTTGAGCTTAGTGACAAATTTGCTCAAGATAAGATTTTGTTAGATAAGAGCATGTAATATGCATAGACAACCATTAAAGAAGCTAGTGAACTATATCAATTTTGTCTTACATGGCCTAAGAAGACTAAAGACATAAAAGAGAAAATAGATGGATGGAAAAGTCAAATAATGAAGATCTCCAAAAGTTATGATCTGGTGAAAGATGCTATTGGGAATCAAAGGGCTACAATTGAAACCATCCATTCTAATATAAATAAATTGTAGACCCATAAGGAGATCATCAAACATAGAATGAGCCAACTCTAAGAGATAGCAAGCTTCAAGATTGCATCCATGACCAGGATAGAAGTAGTAGTAGATAAGACAAGGCAAATCACTGAGGCCCCTACTACCGTTAAAAATGCAAAAGAGTTGGTGTCGTAGGTTAATGGGCATATATTAGTTTTGAGTGATGCTAAGATCAAATGGGATGAAGATTTGGTGCAATTGAATAAAATCTACAGAGACATTCTACTTGCAAATCAGTAAGGTATTTGACGTCACTTGTAAATATGTGGATAATACAAACAATTTTGATGTTTTGGTCACCTATACATATTTCTATATCATACACCTTTTCCATTGATGTCAAAGGGGGAGAATGAAGCATGTGAAAAACACAAAGAAAAATAACTGAAAAACAATGAGAGAAGCATGAACTTAGGGGAGCAGTGTGAAAAGAGTAAGGGAGAGTAGTATAAAAGTTTTTCACATCAAGTATTTCCATCGATGCCAAAGGGGGAGATTGTTGGAAATTTGGCTAAGCTTGATGTTTGATGGTGTTGTCATTGATGGTAACAAGAAAAGGAACAAGGTTGGAACAGAGATTTTGGTCCAGTGAAGAAGACTTAGTCATTTTGGCTAAGTGTTGGAAGCATACATGGACAACAACAGAGAGACAGTGTTTAGATTGGCATTGCTCCATGGTTGAAGACCAGGTATTGTAGTTCTAGTACATGATGTTCCTAACTCTCAGATGATCTTATATCCAAATGTTCAACTTTTGATCAATACCAGAAGTATATCTTCAAATGGTCTGGTAGAATAGAATACAGTGCCAATTAAAGTAGAACACACATTTGTTTTGGTCCACATTCCTCCAGTTTTAGATATTTAATTATACAGTTTTGAGGTATCGTAAACACTTGTATGAAGTGTCTAAATCTAGATTTGTAAAGTCTGAGGACTACCAAAAAGATAGTTATGAGTCACTGAGTATTGTTACATGGTTTGATAATGACTGGCTATGACAAAGTCTGTGTTCCAATAATCCACATTTTGCCGCATGTTGATATTATGTTCTTCCATTTTGGAGGTATGATCTGTGATGTCTAAGGAGTCTTTGATATGATTTTGAGAAAGTCTTGTGGTCTATAGTGAAAGTTGTGATCTGACAGTTCGATTGAGTCAGTAACAATCTATGTTTGAGGCTAATATGATAGCTTGATTTATGTGTTGTAAGTTCTATTGATTAGAACTTTATCCTAAGTGGTTCTATAGTTGGAGCTGACATATGAGAAGGTGTTTCAAATGTTGTTTAGGTCCACTATGTATTTTGGTGAGTGGATTTGGCTGACAAGCTACAAGTTTATTAATAATATGCTTCATCTAGGTAGGCCAAACTAATGTGAAGATTCTAAGTGTTGTGGATATATATGAGATCAAATTCGGTGTTTGTGTGGTGAGTGATACAAATGTGAATGTGTGTATGTGACATGTGAAGTATAGTAAGGGTAAGAAATGCAGAAGAGGAGAGATCTTACTTGATGTAAAATTAGAGAAGTAAAATAGAGCAGTCAGGGATGAAGAGTTTTGAGACAGTATTTATGTGCTTCCTTGGAGCTATGACCATGCATGTGTAGATGAAATCAAAGAAATTCAACCTGGAAGTGAGCCGTCCTTCCTTGTTTTCTTTCTGTAGATAGTGAGCCTTCTTCCAGTGAGCACTACTTTGGGTAGCGAGCATCCCTGTAATTCGGTATTGATATTACATAATTATTGTGAGCTAACACCCACTGTGGTTTTTCCTCGTTTTGGGTTTTCCACGTAAAAATCTTAGTGTTCATGTGTGATGCTTTGTGGTTGCTTCTTCTATATTTAATTTTCTTTGTTGTTCATGGAAAATGACTACTAGTTTAATAAGATAAAGGTTTAATAGAATACTGATTCACCCCCCCTTAGTATTCTGGGTGTTCAACAATTGGTATCAGAGCCTAGTTCCTTGGAAGAAGTCTAACAACTTGAGGTAGATCTTGGAGATTGAACACATAGCAGGAAAAATGTATTCTACTCCTAAAGAAATGCTGAGATCATAAAGGACAAAGGTAAACAGATCTAGAATCAAAGGAATACACCTAGAAGACCACCAGTCAGACAACCAAATGCTCAAAGGTACCCCTCTTTCAATGGCTATTATAATGCATGCAATAAGTTTGGTCATAAGGCTACATAATGTAGGAGTAGAGTGAATCAAAATATTCCATCATTTTTCAATTAGTTCTTTACTTGCAATAAAGTAGGTCATAAAGCTAATGAATGCAAAAGTTAGATAACAAATGGTTACAACAATGGAAGGAATGCTCAAACTTTCAAAGGTAACTGCTCTATATGCAAGAGATTTGGTCATAGAGCTAGTGAATGCATAAGTCAGATAAGGAACAATTATAATAATGGAAGGAATACTCAGTCTTTCAATGGTAATTTCTTTGCATGCAATAAATTTGGACACAGGGCTAACCAATGTAGATAAAGGATGAATGGAAGGAACAATGGTCAAAAAAATGTTGCATTCATTCAATTGCAATGGGCCTGGACATATTCTGAGATTCTGTAGAAGCAAGAATATGAAGAAGGATAATCAGGTAGAGATGAAGAAATCAGTACAAAAGGTAGATCTGACAAAGATCAAGAAGTTGATAAACAAGATTTGGGTTAAGAAAGAAGTACATGAAGTCAAGAATGAGTCTGCACCAAACTCTTCTATAGACACTTCCTCCAGGAAGTGAATTGGGAGCTCTGTCTCAAGAGAAGCTTTAATGAAATATTCTATCCCCCAGCCAAAAAAATTGTGCTGACATTCATCATGAAGATATAAGTTAGAAATCATTTTTGTAGATCTTTTGCAGAAGATTTCGGGAGAAGATAACCTAATGCAGTGGAGTACAGAGCAATTTAGATCGATTGTGGATGGTAGAGAAAGAGTTTGACAGCTATTTGAAACAAGCATTTATGATGGTTAGGTTTGTTGGAAAAGGGATATAAGGAACTCACTTGAAAGAGAAATCACTTTGCATTCAAATCCTCAAATGACTAAGGAGACCTGAGAAGTGAAGCCAAAGCGAATTCAAGCAATTAGTGCAAAGAAACCCTAACCAAACACATAATGTATTATAGTTCTCTTTTGAAGAATTTATGTGTTGAGTCAGTAAAGATGTCTACTCCTCAAGTGATAGAGATTATGGAGACTCCTTGACCTAAATTTGAGAAGCACACATTAAAATCACTTGAAATTGATCTGGATGGTGCATTCTCTAAGGTCCTGTATGGAGTTATGCATATAGAAGACATTAGGGAATACATTTGTGCAAACCTAAAAGACATTTGGACAAGTTGACTGGTGATAAGTTTGAGTTGAAAGAAGAGTATAGTGCACTCCATGAAAAGAAGCTAGATGTATGGGTTGATTTTCTTGTGTTTTCTAAAGATGCTTGGGTTCGGTATGCCCTAAGCAAAATTCATGACAAATTTATATGGTTAGACATGACACATATGATTACTAAGGATGCCATTAAGGTTGTGACTAGTATGTGCTCCACCGGAACAGTTCTGGCATTAAAGTCTGTGAAGAATAACATAGTAATGGGACTTATAGGTGCAAAATTTTATAAAAGGGCACTAACTGTAAATGACATTGAGGATCTAGTGGTAAGATTTACATCAATGGTGATGGTATACAAAGTCTACTTCTCCAACACAAAGAATTCAGTCTCTATAATAGCCATATACACAACATTTAAGATGGTGAAGAAGAATGCATATTATGACCTGTGTGAGCTTCTCCAGCAATAATTGATGGAGAACTTGAAAAGAATGAAAGACACAAAGTACCCCTTCAAGTATGGAACTCTAATCATTTTCCCACTCTTCTATTTCCTAAAGGAGTTACCAGGTATGGACAATATTGACTAGCTTGATCACTCTCTTGTAGTAGTCCAAAATAGAAATCATCTGCAAAGTTTACAAAATGATGATAAACAAAAAGCAGCATTATGGGGCAACTTTAAAATTTTCTAAAAGAAAATGCAGGCTAAGGTTAGGATTCTTGAAAAGGTTGTGAAAAAATATGGAAAATAGATTGTATTTATGGTAGACAAAGATAAATGCCTCATGGATGTAGTAGAACCTAAAATAGTATGGGTCATAGCCATGGGATATGAGGTTATAGAGGATATTCTGACTAGCCTAGCTGATATTATGCTGAGTAAACAAAATGACCCCAATGAGGAAAGATTTGGAACATTTGAAGAGAAGTCTCTCAAAGTGTTTATGGAACTAAAACAACCTAAAATCAAAAGGAATGCAAGAAAGTGGGTAGATGAGTTTGCAAAAAGTAAAGGATTTATAGATGAAGAAATAAAAGAAGCAAGAGCCAAGTCTAGGGCATCCAAGGCTACAAGTTCTCTTGAAGGAAAGACAACAAAGGCTCTGGAGAAGGAAAAAGAGAAATATGAACCAGAAAAGCCTACTTCTAGCCCAAGAAGAAGAACAAGAGCCTCCTCCTCTATTGCAATTACCTCTAAGAGCTCCAATCCACTCCCTATAGCCAAGGTTGAGAAAGAAAAGACAAAGCTTGCAGAGAAAAGGTAGAAAAGAAATAAAGCAAAGGCCACCAAAAGAGTGTATGTGAGCCTTGGTGGAGAAGAAGAAGAAGAAGAAATAGTGAATGATGAAGAAATCAAGGCCAAGAAAGAAAAAATAGATGAGACCACAACAAGCAAAAAGGAAAAGCTCTCTAGAAAGGTTAAGGACAAGAAGAAGAAGAAAGGTGAGAAGACTGAGATCAGAGAAGATGAAGCAACAATATCCTTAGAAGCCATAGTTAATACAAGAGCTTAGCATGAGAATTTGAAGCCTATTACTAGTATATATGATGACAGTTCAGATGCAGACAAGGTGATACTTGAAACAACAATTGTAAGATTTTTGGTTATATTTAGTAAAGAATTGATTGAAGTTATAGATGATTTACCAGATAGTTTAGCTAGCATCATGATAGATAGAAAAGAAGGGACCATAACCAAAGATGCTAAGATAAAGGAATATGTTTTGTTGAAACTTTTTCCAAAGATCATAAGTGAAGAAAAAGTTAAAGTCACTAAGAACCTCAGTGATGAATTTAGAACCAAGAAGAGAGTCAATGCTCTAATATCTAGAGACATTGAGAAACTACTTAAAGAAACCGAGGAGATAACATTACATATGCTATATGAACTACAAATCTTAACTTTGGTACATACTAATGAAGAGGAAAAAAACGATGATGTTGACACTACTAATATTGTTTTAGAAGTGAATATTGAGCAGAATATGGAACAAAGTATAGTTACTCCTCTAGTGAGCACAAGGAATGAAGAGGAAGTGAATATAGAATAGATTATGGATCAAGGTGGAACACCTCCTCTAGTAAACTCTGGACAAGTTGAATAAATAAAAGAGACTATGGAAGAAAAGAACTCTAAAGAAGAAAAAGTGACACTTGAAGAAAATGTCCCTAAGGACCAAGTTGAACAAAGAGAAGAAGCTGATGAACATATGGTTGACAATCCTTTTTCAGAAATAAAGGGAAATGAGCAAGAACGTATTCAAGAAGTCCCTACAAAAAGGCATGATGATGAGATGTATCATGAAGAAGACAAAAGAGACACTACTACGAATGAGTTAATTGACTCTTTGAGAGATTTTTTGGAGAAGCAAAAGGAAGCTTAGATTTTGACTACACTTGACATCTGCAAGGACCAATTAACCTTTCCATAATGTCCCCATTACAAAAACTGAGGCTAGGGACAATTTTTCAAACTACTGCACAACAAGAGATTTGGAAATCCCATATGGAGGATAGTGAGTTGATTAGAGATGCATTAGAAATTTTTAAAAAGGTTATGCCTGGATTAAAGAGAGATATATCATTAGCTCCTATTGGTCAGTTGAAGAAACTCATTGAATCAGTTAACTCTCATTTTGAGTCCCAAGAACAAGCTGTAGAAAAGAAGGTAAGAGTAGAGATTGATAGCAAGAGATTAGTTGAGCTTAGTGACAAATTTTTTCAAGATAAGATATTGTTAGATAAGAGCATAGAATATGCACAAATGGCCATTAAAGAAGCTAGTGAACTATATCAATTTTGTCTTGCATGGCCTCAGAAGACTAAAGACATAAAAGAGAAAATAGATGGATGGGAAACTCAAATAATGAAAATCTCCGGAAGTTATGATCTAGTGAAAGATGCTATTGGAAATCAAAGGGCTACAAATGAAACCATCCATTCTAATATAAATAAATTGCAAACCCAAAAGGAGGTCATCATACATAGAATGAGCCAGCTCTAGGAGATAGCAAGCTTCAAGATTGCATCCATGACTAGGATAGTAGTAGTAATAGATAAGACAAGAAAAATCATTGAGGCCTCTGCTACCAGAAAAAAAGCAAAAGAGTTGGTGTCCCAAGTTAATGGGCACATATTAGTTTTGAGTGATGCTAAGATCAGATGGGATGAAGATTTGGTGCAAATGAAGAAAATCTATAGAGATATTCTCCCTGCAAATCAGTAAGGTATTTGACTTCACTTGTAAATATGTGGATAGCCCAAACAATTTTGAAGTTTTGGTCACCTATACATATTTATGTATCATACACCCTTTCCATTGATGTCAAAGGGGAAGAATGAAGCATGTGAAAAACACAAAGAAAAATATGTGAAAAATAAGGAGGGAAGCATGAAGTTAGGGGGAGTAGTGTGAAAAGAGTAAGAGGGAGTAGAATAACATTTTTTCACATCAAGTGTTGCCACCAATAGAAAAGGGGGAGATTATTGGAAATTTGGATAAGCTTGATGTTTGATGGTGTTGTCATTGATGGCAACAAGAAAAAGAGCAAGGTTGGAACAGAGATTTTGGTCCGGTGAAGAAGACTTAGTCATTTTGGCTAAGTGTTGGCAGTCTATAGAGACAAAAATGGAGATACGGTGTTTGGATTGGCATTGGTCGGTAGTTGAAGACCAAGTACTTTGGTTCTCATATGATGTTCCTAACTCTTAGATGATCTTATATCCAAAGGTTCAACTTTTGATCAGTTCTGGAAGTATATCTTCAAATGGCCTAAGTCCGACAGAACAAAATACAGTGCCAATTAAAGCAGAACACAGATTTGTTTTGGTTGTAAACACTTGTATGAAGTGTCTAAATCTAGAGTTGTAGATTTTGAGGTCAACTGGAAAGACAATTATGAGTCACTAAGTATCGCTACATGGTTTGACAGTGACTAGCTATGACACAGTCTGTGTTCCAACAATCTACATTTTGCTGCATGTTGATATTATGTTATGTAATTTTGGAAGTGTGATCTATGATGTCTAAGGAGTCTTTGATATGAGTTTGAGCAAGTCTTGTGGTCTACAATGAAAGTTGTGATTTGATAGTTAGACTGAGTCAGTAACAGTCTATGTTTGAGGCTGACATGATAGCTTGATTTGTGTGCTATAAGTTGTATTGATTAGAACATTATCCTAAGTGGTTCTATAGTTGGAGCTAGCATATGGGAAGGTGTTTCAAATTTTATTTGGGTCTGCTATGTATTTTGGTGAATGGATTTGGCCAAAAAGCTACAAGTTTATTAATTATATGCTTCATCTAGGTAGGTCGACCTAATGTGAAGATTCTAAGTTTTGTGGATATATATATATATATATATGAGATCAAATTTAGTGTTTGTGTGATGAGTGATGTGAATGTGAATGTGTGTATGTGACATGTGAAGTATAGTAAGGTCGACAAGTGCAAAAGAAGAGAGATCTTACTTGATGTAAAAGCATAGTAGTGAACAGAGTAGTCAGAGATGAAGAGTTTTGAGATAGTATTTGTGTGCTTCATTGGAGGTGTAAGCATCCATGTGTAGGTGAAATTAGAGCAGTTCAACTTGGCAATGAGCTATCCTTCATTCTTTCTTTCTCTAGGTAGTGAGCCTTCTTACAGTGAGCACTTCTTTGGGCAGTGAGCCTCCTTGTAATTCAGTATTGATATTACATAATTATTGTGAGCTAACACTCACTGTAGTTTTTCCTAATTTTGGGTTTTCCACGTAAAAATCTTGGTGTTCATGTGTGATGCTTTGTGGTTGCTTCTTTTGTGTTTATTTTTCTTTGTTGTTTGTGACAAATGGACTACTAGTTGAATAAATAAAAGGTTTAATAGAATACTAATTCACCTACCTCTTAGTATTCTGGGTATTCAACAGGATCTAGGGGCAACTAAGTATATTCTGGGAATGGAGATCAAAAGGGATTAAGGTAACAAAAAACTTTGGTTATCACAAAGTATGTATGTGAATACTATTTTGCACAGATTTGGAATGCAAGATTGCAATCTAGTTAGAATTCCTTTGTCGGTTGGTACTAGGATTTCATTAGATACATGTCCTAAGAATGAGGATGATTTAGAGGATATGTCTGATGTGCCATATGCTAGTGTTGTAGGAAGTTTGATGTATGAAGAGGTTTGCACTCTTCCAAATATTACCCAAGTAGTGGGAGTTTTGAGAAGGTTTATGTCTTACCCTAGTAGACATCATTGGAATTTTGAAAAGAGGGTGTTAAGATATTTGCATGGTACTTTTGATTACGATTTGGTTTATTCTTGCACTAACAATGGATAAGACATTGGACATATAGGTTTTTGTTGATGTAGGTTGGGTAAGTGATTCAAATAGTCAGATGTCCACTAGTAGATATGTGTTTACTTTGATTAGAGGAGTTGTGAGTTGGATGAGTAAAAGGCATCCCACCATTTCTTTATCCACTATAAAAGTAGATTATATGGCTACTACTAATGTCTCTAAGGAGAAATTTTGGTTACAGAGATTGTGTACAAACATTGCTTTTGATTGCAGGATTATTCAGATTGGTTGTGATAGCCAGAGTGCAATATGTTTGGCCAAGAATACTATGTATCATGCACTCACTAAGCATGTGGATGTTCAATACCATTTTATTCATGAAATGATTACTAATGGACAAATTGAGCTAAAGAAGGTTGACACTCAAGAGAATGATGCAGATTCACTTAATAAACTTGTGAGCACATAAAAGCTTACATCGTGCAAGAAGACCACGGGCCTTGTTCCTAGTGCTTAGTTATTTTATGTTTTCCTATGGATATATTGATAATGTATGATGTCAAGTGGGAGAATTTTAGGATTAAGGTGCCATCAACCTTGTAAATCCTATGTAATTAATTACTCCTAACATTGCTTGTAAATCATTCATAAGGGATGAAGTATTCACCAAGTAGCGATTTTGTTTCAACTGCATGTTTATCCCAGTATTTTCCAGATGTAGGTTATCTTAGGAGTACAGGGGGTACTCCTGTGGGGTTCAAGGGGGCCATCCCCCTGGCAGGGAGTTTGGGGTTGTACACCCTAATGGGGATCCAGGGAAATGCCCTTGGAAGCCCTATTTTATACATAAATCCCATTGTAAATCTAGATCGTTCATCATTAGGTGATAGATCAGGTAGTAGAGGTTATGTTAGGGTTTTTTCCCTAGAAGGCAACACTGTTTCAATGAGGACATTGTATTACAATTGTCAATGGGTATTAAGTACTATTAGATTGAAGACAAAAAAGGAGATTGATAGTGTTTTATTATAAACTCTATTCAAGTTAATACAGGTTGGTGCATCTCTTCTTGTGTGGAGTTTTTTCCCAAAATGGTTTCTCCATGTAAACACTATTTTATGTGTTCGATCTTTTACTCTATTATTTCTTTGTGTTGATTTCATATCATCTCCATTTTGGTTCTGCATAATTAACAATCTATATTATAGTTGTAATTAGTTTTCCTTTGATAGTTGTGTTATATAGAAAAGAGAGACTAGCACAATAGATCAAACTAGGTCAAACCCTCTTCTATCCAACATTAGGACACAAGCTGAGCTTGTCTTCTACCCAAGAAGGAGAGTCAAACTATAGGTGCTTTGTCCCTTTGTTGTATAAAGAAGGATGAGACAAATCCAACTAATCAAGCAAGGGAAAAACATGAAACCCTAGTTGACAAAGATCAGAGCATAACAGATTGTCAGAAGCAGAAACCCAGAAACTAAATAGATATCAAAATTTAGGCATCAAATTAAAACCTAGATCCTAATTTGAGAGGCCAAAGGACTAGGGTGCTTGGGTTCCTAAGGCCCTTTTTAGGGTTTTCAGACTGCGATAACTTCAATATTTGCCTTCTTGTGTTCCTGTCCCCTGTAGCTTGATTCTTGTAAATTCCTCCAAATCTATCCTACACACACATAAGAAGGAAAATAGTTGGGTGCTATTTAGGAGATTTCCTAATTCAAGCTTCATGAATTATGTTTCAACCTCTACAATTTCAAAGATGATAGATAAAGAGTGTGTGCCTTAGGATGGAAGAGACAAATCTGTAGTAGAATGGAATGCTAGAACAAAGCATGAAGGAAAGAAGTCACCATGAGCATGGAAACCTAACATGCTTGATGCGGCATCACAACTTGACTCAAGAAGTTGGTGTATCCTAAAGAAGTAGAAAGATCTTCACAAGACTTGCAATATGTTAATGCCGCAACAATAATTCACCATAGACAGATTTAGAGAAGAGTAGAGAGAATGAGAGAGAAGGAGAGAGAGTGCAAGAGTGAGTAGATTTCTTAGAGAAATTAGAGATGTTCAAATGAATAAACTAACTTGCCTTTATATGCATTCTCGTTGATTTTTAGAGAATTAAACCAAATGAGGCTAACATTAGGAATCAATTAAGATGTCCTAGGTCGACAACCCACCAATTTAGGTTAGGGTTAAAGAGGGGACAAGGGTGCTTGGGTGTCTTGGTCCTTTAGCCACATAACCCCCCAAGATAAGGCACTTTAAGTGTGCTTAGCCCCTTCTTATAATTAATTTTCAGGTTTTGTGCATAGGGATCAATAATTGCATGTTTAATGTTCAAAAAGATGCTAAAATAGGTCCTAATTAACAAGTGCAAACATTTTAGGTCCACCCAGATGTTAAATAAGTGTAAAATGCTATTGTACACATTTTATGATGTAACATTTAGTCCCCACTTTAGCATGGGTATGAAATTACGTTCAAACTCAAACTAAAAGATAGAAAATAAAAATTCAAACACAACAACAAAGAAACCATAGAATGTCACAAAAATCAAGGGGTGATCAAGCCCCCAAGTTTAAAATTCTAGTAGTCTATGATGATTTGCATACACATAGGACACATGACATAATTCACTCATATATGAATCACTTAGAAAACATGAGATAAGACAAGACATACATAAGGAATACACTTGAGAAATCACAAACACAAGACATAAAGCATAAATGTCATACACAAAGTATGTATAAAATAGACAAAGTATGTACGCCATACACATACCATACATGCTTCGCATGAAGTATACACATAAGGCATAAAATATACATAGAATACACATGAAATACACATAGAACACACATGAAGCATTCAAGGAGAATACATAAGGAACACATAGAGAGAACATATGTGAGACATGTGTGAGGTGTGAAGGAGAGCTAGAGAATGAGAATATATATGAGGAAAATACACACATCATACATCAATCACAAAAGGCACAAAACGGAAGACCTTGAGTCATCATGACAAAGGAGAGCTCAATTTAAATGTTGTCTTAATAACTATGCATCATTCCCTAAGATGCAATAAGAAGAATGTTAAGAGGTTAGTTAGAAATGGGAAGCAGAGGAGAAGTACAAACACATAATACACATAATCTATCTAAAGAGAAGTGTTTCCACTCAAGGGAATACATAATATACCTCCCACAAGAGGAATCACACAAAGCCTTGCAGAATAAGAAGGTGAAGTGACCTTACTACCATACTCTAGTTGGTGGCACAACCCTTCTCCTAAACATGCAAGGAGCTTCAACTTAGGGGAACAAGATAGACTCAAAATCTTGCTTCCAAGATTTCCATAATCCTTTCCAAGAGAGTGTAGTAAGAAAGTTAATTGACAAGTGTTTAGATAGAATGATGAGAGTGTTGGGATAGTAAAAATTTAAAATTTCTACTATGTGTTCACTTGGCCATATCTGAACAAAATCATAAAACATCCCAAAAATCATAGTAAAAATTGATATATCCCACAAGAGGTCCGTGGCAAAACAATGTAAATGGCTTAAAAGTTTTATACCATTGGCAAGACTTTATGTTGCTTATGCCAATCCATGAGAAAACAATAAAAATAACTATCAGCGTGAGAACAAGGATCGGAGAGAAAATTGCAAAAGTCACCGATGGAGTAAATCATCCCGATGGCCTTTTTATCGGTAAGAAAATCTATTAGTCACACCGATCGGTATGACTAAGGGTTATCGAGCAACACTTCGAAGATTATCCCAATGGTGCATATCATATCGATGAATCATTTCGGCGAAACTCTCACCAAACATCCTATCGAGTTGAAGGAAATAATACCCATCGGCAGGAGATGAACGTCAGAGTAAAAAACTAATGAGTCTCTGATACTCTGATGTCTTGGTGAAACAATAAAAGGCACTTTTGGTATGAGTCATACTGATATACTTATCCATCGGCACAACTAAATAGGTCGAAATGAAATATATATGTCTTACCGACCCACAGGTCATAGTGATAAAGGTGTCGGTGACACTTTGGGAAGTTCTCTCTGATAAAAGATACAAGATGGCCATCAGGGAGATAACCATGATCAGGTAACTTAAAAAGGATTACCCCGATGGTATGTCTCATAATGATAAGGATTACACCTATTGATAAGAAGTTCTACTAATCATATCGATGAGATATTCAGAAAGTCCTGCCGATCCAGGATATAAAGGGCTATCGGGAAGACGCGATGATCGGGTAAACATAGATATGTTATTCTGATGGCATAAATCACCCTGATAACAATTGTTGTCACACATATCAATGAGACTCTCACCGATAGTTATATTGGTAACACTTGACATATCGGAGGGAAATATAAATCACATAGCGATGAAAGAGGTCATGCCGATGGTAGTTGCGCCCACTTCCACGTCGGATAAAGCATAGACATCTCCTGCCAATATAACGTAATACAGCATCGAAGAAACAATTGAAGGGTTACAGTGATTGATTATTTGCGCCATAAAGAGATATTAAAGTTGCCCAGACATATGAAAGTTATGCTGATGAAAGGAGTTATGACGATGTGACATTTCACAGTGATGAAGGACATTGAATTGCTCAAACAAATAAATGCAAATGGCAGTGAAATCCACTAAGATCATTGTAATTAAAATTAACAGAGTTGTCTGAGAAGAGAATATAGGGGAATTCTGGAAGCACAAATAGAGGATTTCGATTGTAGCCACAGATGACAGGTACTTATATACAAACCATTGTGTTATAGCCTGTATTTTGATTTTCTGTCAAAAACGTGAAAATGGAGACTCCGGGAAAGGGAAAAGGTAGAAAATCACAAGGAGAAACAAGTAAACCTAAGAAACAAAAAATTGATAAAACCCCCAAAGAAAAGATAAAAGACAGAAAGCTCAATCAGGATTTGATTGATCAATTGCCAGGGTCAACTCCCAAGGCTAGAAGATCTGCTCAACTTAGGGCAGAAGTGGAAAAATTAGAAGACAAATGTAAATGCTTATGAGATATTTGGACCCCGATCAGAGGATATGAACTCTTCAGATTCCACTATAATAGGAGATTTAGGAATGCTCCAGTGTCAAACCCATGGAATTTGAATTTGGGTAAAATGGTTGTGCCTGAAGTATACCTGAATGTTGAACTCCTACAACTTCTTGCCAAACAATACAATCCAAGTCTGAAGGCTATATGCAACCCACAAGGGGGGCCTATTATTTATCTGTCAAAATATGCCATCTGTGAAGTATTCAATTTAGATGATTTATGCACTGTCCCTGTTATTTATGAGGATCTAGAAAAGGAATACTAGAGAATGGATACAACCTACAATGGATGGAGGTTGCCTATTCATAGGCCCAGAGTTGAAGGAGAGTTAGTGCATCTGAATGAGAATGATGGTCCTCCTTTTCATGTGGCAATATTTGAACCATATATACAACATACTTATTATTATGTGGGCCAAGTCTTAGGATCAGAGGTCCCTAAATTCATGACAATCCCCCTGATGGTTATAGCCACTGACATCCAATGTCATAACGCAAGGCAATTTGATTATGTTGCTTATGTTAATAAAATTGATTCTGGCCTGAATGTAATAAGAAATAATGCTCCAACTATTTCTTTTGAGCATTATTCACTTCTTATGCACATAGTGCTATATTATGGCCAGGAAGTGGGATTATGGCTAAGTGAATTTAAAGTTGTTCCTACAGACTAGAAAGGACAAAGGTTACCAATACAAATGTGGACTAGGATATGGGATAACAGATATGCCTTTTCCAGTTACGTGCAATTTGAAGAATATTATGTAAAAGTACTGTATAGATATTTCAACCACACTTGTGAATATTCAATTTCAACCGAGATAAAGAGGTTCCTTAGGCCTAAAGATTTTGGTGGCCCTCCTGCTGTCATTCATAATTGGGGAGATTGGTATTGCTTTGAAGATGCTACCATGATTAGAGTATATGGTTCTGAAGACACTCCGTTCATCTTGCCCAAAACTGTCCCTGACAGAATTGCTTATCTAGAAATAGTTAGGCAAATGCACTACTCAAATGTAATGCATTTGAGCTCACATGATAAACAATCTTTTATGCCCAGCACTTTATGTTTTGGAGATTTTACTGTGGTGTCCAAAGAGGGTTACAATCTCATCATGGATAAATTGATACATTACAATATAAAGTGTGCTAAAGTAAGGAAGGGATTTGACCCTGAAGGCTTTATTGACTCTGCTTGAAGGAAACAAAACCTCAGTGGATACATACACATCCCTTATCCGCATGATGATGTTATTAGAAACCTAGAAGAGGCTGAGGTAGAATTGGTGGTAGGAAAGTATAACAGGGATCTAAGTGAGAAAAGAAAGTAGCTAGCAGAGATTGAGGTTGTATCCTCTGACGATGAAGAACTGGCAGGGCAAGAAGAGCCATAGGATAAAACAATAGAAATGTCCAAGAGAAAAATGCTACAATATCAGCCTCCTGTCATAATAGCTTATGATTCTTTTATCTCTAATGATGAATTTATTCATTCAAAAGAGTTTAAGTTGTTTTTGTATAAATGCAAACGTAAGGAAATCAGAGAGTCAATAGATGATGTTTCTGCTAACAATGAAAAACAATTAATAGATATGCTAAAAACAACAGTGGATAATGAGATGCAGGATATGACCCCTAACAAGGGTCGACAGTTGCTTAAAGATGCAGGGGTGATGATTTTTCCTGGACTTGATTTAAATTATGCTTTAGTTTTTGACAGTTTTCTAAATAATACAGATGATAAGTATAAACTCACTCCAGAAGGTGTTAGTGAAGTGTACATGGGTACAAAATACAATAATGATGAAAATTCATTGATGATCTGGGCCCTATATTCTCCCCATAAGAAGATAGCTATCATAGACATTGAAAAAACTTTTGGTCATGTCATGACTTTAAAGGCAGGGGAAACTGATCCTCTGATCACTGCAGATATTGGTATTAATGTTGAAAAACTAAATAAATCTCAAGCTCAAATGTTGATAAAGGAAAGAGATGCATACAAATTGAGCTGTGAAAGACTAACAAAAGAAAATGATTATTTAAAGGATGCTATTAAGAGCACCTTTGGGGGGTCAACAAGGAGATTAACTCAGGGTGAAAGTTCACAGGGCACTCAAGCACTATCCACAGATCAGGCAGCACAAATTCAGATGGATACACTTGTCATAGTGTTACAAAGAAGGCATGCAAACATGGTACATTGGTTAAACCTATTTTGGGATAATTACTTTCAGAATTATAAAGCAATTCGAGAACATGAAAGGCTCGAACAAAGAGTACAGGAGAAATTGAATGAGATACAAAGTAAAGATGATTCTGACATTGTAGGTATTTCCAATACAAAAGCATTGATCGAACAACATCAGAAATATTATGATCATCTTAAAGTTGATTCTAAGGAAGGTGCTAAAGCTTCAAATGCAGAAGTACTCACGTTATTCAAAAGTGATGGAGAACTAAAAAGCAAAGAAGAGTGGAGCGTTGATTGTCAAGCTATGTTACACGAGGCTATGGGAGCTCTCAAAGACAAAAACTCTGCATCTGGAGAAGCTTGCAAACACCTGGAAAAGATGGTCACAATGGATGTGATTACAAGAAATGCAATTGAACTTACTGATTTCCATCGTGATCAAGAATACTTAGACCATGTAGCTAAAATTTACTTATGGTTGAATAGAGCCTGATCATGGTTATGTAATAATTGTTAATCTGGTTAATTTCCCAAAAGACTTGTTGAAGGGTTATGTCTCTTCACAAAAATATCTATATAAGTTCAAACAATTGGTGCTGAAACATCATCAGCAAGAGAATAGATATATATATATAAATTACAATGTTTAGAAAAGACCATGTTGCATATTTTCATTGAAGAAGTAGATTGAAGTTCTCTAATTTAGTGGTTCTATCTTGGTATCAATTGTTTGTTAAAGTTACTTAATTATGTGGTTGTCTCTAGTTCTATATTTCCTTGTTATTCAGATTAATATATCAAGTATATATTTAATTTGTCAATACACATTCGCTGTATCTGTGTGATTGAGTAAATTGGTTTCCAGTTGAGGAATTAAAATCCTTCTGATCAGTCATGGTAGCCTGGAAGTATTAGTTTGGATTACTAAGTAGAGCCATATAATTAGGATTGCCATTCTGTCTCCAAGATAATATTATCTATTATTCTTGCACATTCATTTCAATTGGTTCCTTCAAGAAAGGATTAAAATACCTTCTGGTGAATTATAAGATATCTGATTATATTAGTTGGATTATCAAGAAGAGTTTGTCAGTCACTTCCTTGCATGTTTATACAAGTTATAAACTAAAGTTGTGCCAAACAATTAGAATTAGTACCCACTATAAGCCACTAGTCTCTGTCCTTTATCTGACTCTGTTACCCAACAAAGCACTGGTCTTATTTCAATTCATCATTTAAAATCCTTTTCACCTTGATATTGCTTATACAATTTCTACCAAACCATTCATTAGACATTAGATATAGAATCAGATAGCAAGATTTTCATCTATCCTACACCCTTTGCCATTGTAGATAGATTTAATTAGTCAATACATTTACATTTAGTCTACTTTAATTTCCAAGGTTCACCCACCTAAGTGTAGCAGGACCTAAAGTGTAGGAAATCATCAAACCCTAAAGATTGATTTCGTTAAGTTAGTTCAAAAAATGTTGCAAATCTAAGCATAGAGCCTGGCATCCTCTTAGGTTAGCAACTTGCATTTTTGAGACCTAACAAAGAGTAAGGCTTATAACACAATATATGCCCCCACCTTAAAGTGGTTTCTTACTCCATTAAGGAGTAATTGTCTTTAAGTTAGAGTGAGGAGGAAATGTAAAAAAGGCATGAGAGCTTTCTAAAAAAACATGCCCAAATGACGTGTTTTTGAAAGCTACATTGTGACAAGGGGTTTCCCCCTGGATGAGAAAACCAAGGTAATGCTTACAAGAATGATACACAATGGATTGTGTAGTTATGGTATGATGCTGATCATTGCAACATAGTGCCACATACATATAAAGATGGTGGAAGAAAGATCACATGAGAGCACACATAAATTGAATCATGAAAGGATGCTAAATCATCCAAGAAAAATAAAAAAATTGCAAATCACGACATATAGAAGAATGAAGATATGCATAGAGGAATGACACCACACATTCTTACTCCTTGTACCTTTGTCTATTGTGAGAAGTACAGGGATCACAATACAGGGATCACATTACGTACAAACATAACACAAATGAGAAGGAGACATCACTCTTGTGAGTTGGCCTATAACATATTATCCACCCCCAACTTTCTTTATAAAATGGGAGGACAAGGTTCTTTAGGGACTACATCAAGTGTGGTGAGAAGTACTAGAGCAAAACCTTGTTCGAAGTTGTTGAATTTTGTCACCCAAGACTCGACATTCCTTAGTGGAATGGCCAAGAATTCAATGATACGTACAATAATGAGGGGTTGAATGATTATTTTGTTTAATCTTTTTGTGTTTTGGAGTAGGAAGAGTGATTAAGTGGTCTTTGAGTAGACTCGGCAAAATACACTCTTGTTGAAATAGAAGAAAATATTTAGGGGGAGTAGGAAGCAATCCTTTTTGTTGAAACAATGGTAGAGAGAATGTAGGAGAAGGCTAGAAACCTAAACCTACTTTAGACAAATGTGGTGTTGGTTCCACAATTTTCTTAATTCCTTGTTCTTTACATCCTAACCCATTTCCATTATATCCTTTTTTAGAAAGTATTTTGAATCCATGTCCATAAAGCATCTCCAAATCTGAAGGAAGAGGAGAGGTCATGTGACTATCTTTGTTGAAATGTGTTGAAGAAGAAGGATCATTCTTTTCATCATGGTGAGGAGGGTCAAACTTTGTTTCAACCATCCCATGAGGGTTAGAATCTAAAGAGACCTCATCACTACCATGACATGTATTAGAATTACATGATACTTTATCACAAATGGCCCCCATTTCTGTAGAAGAAGTTGAATCTTCATCTATTTTAAAGGTTCCATAATCACTAATCTTGAGTTAAAAATTTGTAGGAGTATGAGATTGTGTTGAAAAAATTTCATTTACCTTTGAGGTCTTTGGGTGTGAGGGTGAGACTTTATATTCACCTACAAAGGAGGGTGTAAAATCTAATGGACCCCAATCATCACATTTTTTGATGCAAGAATTCTTTTTGAACACAAATGAAATTTATGACATGATACATAAATTAAAGATCAGATTTTAAATGTAAATGATAGAAGATAAATATGAAACAGGATCTTAATTATAAACCCTAAGTTTTTAATTTGACTAGGTTTTCAAAAAATGCAACCTTTTTTACAAAACCCTAGCAAATGAGATTTTTAAATGCAAGATGCATCACCATGAAAAGATTAAATACTATAATATCAATCAGATCTGATGTAAAAATAAGAAATTTAAATCTTTCTATGATGATTTATGACATATGCAATGAAAACAATGCAATAAATATGCCTTTTTGTAAGCCTAAAATGCTTTATTTTTCACTTTTTTCAATGCAAATATATGAGAATGTCCTAAAATAGAAAGGATGATAAGGTACAGAAAATTAGAATCCTTTAATCAACCCAAAAATACAACAAGATCTGAAACAACACACCAATCTACAAACCCTAGGTTGAAGATTAGCTAGATTTTCTAAAAATGTAGGTTTCTTCAAACCCAAAGAATGAAACAATGTAAAGTTAATCTATGAAAGCATGAAAATTGATGATTGAATGAATTATAATCAGATATAGGGTAGAAAATATCTCAGATCTTATTCAAGAAGGGTTCCAAAGTGCAAGAAATGATGGGTTCACCAAAATGTTAGATAGAAAAGAGAGACTAGCCCAAAAGATCAAACTAGGTCAAACCCTCTTCTATCCAAAATTAGGACACAAGTAGAGCTTGGATTATACCCAAGAAGGAGAGTAAAACTATAGATGTTTTATCCCTTTGTTGTATAGAGAAGGATAAGACAAATCCAGCCAATCAAGCTAGGGCAAAAAAATGAAGCCCTAGTTGACAAAGATTAGAGCATAACAAACTGTCAGAAGTAGAAACCCAAAAACTAAATAGATAGAAAAGATCAAGGATTAGATCAAAAACTAGATCCTAATTTGAGAGGCCAAAGGACTAGGGTTCTTGAGTGATCTAGGTCTTTTTTAGGGTTTTCCGACTATGATAATTTTAGTGTCTTCACCTTCCTGTGTTCCTATCCCCTATAGCTTGATTCCTACAAATTCCTCTAGATCTATCTTGCACACACACAAGAAGGAAAATAGTTGGGTGATATTTAGGAGCTTGTCTAAGTCAATCTCTATGTATGGTGTTTCCACTTCCGCAATAACAAAGATGAAAGATAATGAGTGTGTGCCCTAGGAGGGCAGAGGCATATATGAAGTAGAATGGAATTATAGAAAAAAGCATGAAGGAAAGAAGTCACCATGAGCATGGAAACCCTATCATGCCTGATGCAACATCACAACTTGACTCAAGAAGTTGGTGTATCCCAATGAAGAAGAAAGTTCTTCACAAGACCTACAATATGTTAGTGCCACAACAATAATTCACCATAGAGAGCTTTAGAGAAGAGTAGAGAGCATGAGAAAGGAGAGAGAGTGCAAGAGTTCTTAGATTTCTTAGAGAACTTAGAGATGTTCAAATGAATAGACTAACTTTCTTTTATATTTATTCCCATTAATTTTTAGAGAAATAAACTAAATGAGGCATACATTAGGAATCAATTAAGATGTCCTATGCCAACAACCCACCAATTTTGGTCAAGGATAAAGAGGGGACTAGGGCACTTGGGCACCCTAGTCCTTTAGCCACATAACCCCTAGGGATAAGTCACTTTAAGTGTTCTTAACCCATCCTCATAATTATTTTCCAGGCTTTGTGCATTGAGATTAAGAATTACACTTAATGTTAAAAAAGGTGCTAAAATATGTCCTAATTAACAAGTGCAAACATTTTAGGTCCACCCAAGTGCTAAACTAAGTGTAAAAAGCTAGTGTACACATTTTACGACATAAAACATTGTTTACCTTAATTTCTAACATGTATGTGTTTATTGTTATAGGTTGTTATTCTATTGTAAATCTTGTATTGGGAAGTGTCTTGCTTCATTGGTGCTCTATGTATGAGGTGATTGTGAGAAGGGTTACATCTATAAGTTGGATACAAATATGTTGACTTGGTGTGTGTGGGAGTGCTTGATAAATCTCATCTTGCTGGTGATATGATATGCACACCCCTATTTTCATATTGTGGTTATAAGATATTTATTTTGGGTAGTTATGGCTGTGTTGTTTCTTTCTCTTAATTCAGGTCCTTGTTAATTCTCCTAGCTCGAGGGATGACTAAATCCTCTAATAGATTTATGATTCCATAATGGATGGGTGGAGAGATTTATTCTCCCCATTGGTTTCTCAACATAGTTTTCAAATATTGAAGATATGCACTTGGAGGAGTCCTATTGTTGTAGAAGGATGAAATATTGTATCACTTGAAGTGAGATGCTATAATGTAACTGTTATGTTTAAAAAAGGAATGGTACCTATTAGATGAGAAAATAATCTCCTTTTAATTATTATTTTTTGATTGAAGTTATGTGGATAATGTTTGTGGATTGATAAACTTTTGGTTAAACTATTTAATAGTCCACTAGTTGTATTGTTAAATTATTCGCATAACCATTTTGGAAGAAATGTTTCTAAGTTTTAATGGTAGCTATAAATTTCCTAAGTTTAATATGAACAAATGTAATTGGTGTTCAAATGATAGTAAAACTCTCTATTTATTTTGATAATATAATAAAATTGTGAATCTATTGTGTGTCTAAGGGAAAGAAGTCAAATCAATACATTCACTTTGCTTATTTTGTTATTGTTGTCTCTAAAATAGGTATGTATGTAAACCTAAATACAATATATTGGGGAAATAGATATATTTTATTTCAAAGTTAAAAATATATATAATTACTTTATCACATAATACCTTGAAATAAAAAGAAGTCTATAAATAGCTAAAATGATACACTCCAAACCAAACCCTAGTAAAAATTAAAAAGACAAAATATTTTTTCAATCCATGGGGCAATAGTGCCAAAACTCTTCAACCATGGTGTAGCCAAGTAGAGGGGCCATGGGGTCCATGACACCACTATGGGCACATTTGAGCTAGTGACCCACATGGGGGCTACAGCCCAAGGGGATCCATTAGTCCATCAAGGCTTAAAGCCCTCAATCTCTTTTGTTATTTGTCTTGTGTAAAAATAACACAACTTAGTTCTTTAGCATATGTTTTAAAATAAAATATATATATCCTAATTTATATGCTTAAGATATACTCTAATCTAATATATATTATTATAAATAAAGTATATTATATTATATACATATATTTATTTATATATTTTTCATATGTGTACATGAATCTTAGAAATGCATTTATATTTAAAAATACCCAACATAAGAATAATGCATACTTCCAAACATATAATGAAACTTCATTGAATTAAATGAATAAATAGGAAATAAATAAAAATTTATTTAAAAATTCATGTTGTTTGAGATATTTGATCCTATTACTCCCAAGCCACCCATAACTCCTCTCCTCATCTACTTGAATGAGACAAAAAGAGGAGAGAACCCATTTTAAGTGTACCCTTAAGATTTAGGGAAATATCTTGCCCTAGATCTAAGGAGTGAGAATAGATCTCATACAATGGATGAGATATGTTGCTCAATTTAATCACTAATTAAGTTAAATGCTCCTTTAGTTAAATAAATTTAACTTGGGAATTAATTCATGGTAGGGGACTATATTTCATAGTACCCATGACGTAAGTCATAACATAAGTGACTTTTTTAAAATTGACATTAAATAAATGATTTAGACTTTATTATTAGACACATTTATGTATAGAGTATTATTAATAATTAAATGGTTGTTTGATGCAGGAGCATCCCATGTTGAAGAGAAATCTTGCATCAACCAAAAATATCTGCTTTCTTTTCTTTTCTTTCATTGTAGTTGTAATTAAGTCATTTATAGTTCATCATTTTCTACCACATCTTCATTTCAAAGATCATGGAGAAGTATTTATCTTTTATTCCATGTTAGCTACATCATACTCAATTTTCATGAGATTTAGATTCATCTGTAGAGAGATATTGCTATCAGAAGAACATCAACATTCACAAGAAAAAATAATTCATCATTTAGTTGGAGTACATAACATTTGTGGAGAACTTTTGTGACTTGCAGAGCCAAATGTAACATCATAAAAGGCAATTTGGGACCAGATAGACCTTCGTTGAGAAACACATCAAGTTTCATGCATTTGTGGAGCATTACCAAGAGTTATAGGCTGACCTACATGTTTCCTACATGTTTCATTATTCATTGGAGTTTGAGATCTCTTGAGGCCAACATGGAGGACTCTTTGAGCTAGATATATATACCTTAGATGCATTATGAAGGTAGTTAATAGATAAATGATTCATATCTGATCATGGAATAGATATATAGTTCTTTTCTGGAGGCACTTCAATGCCATATCTTTCATGTATTTTGTAACCTAGAGAGTAGGCTTGTGAGCCCTTTGATTGTAGCCCGCATGTTGCTGGCATATATGTATTGTAATTGGCTGATATATTGATCATATAAATCTTCCATTTCATTCTGTTATTGTGTTGTTTCCATTGTGTTTACTCTAGCTACATTGTTGGACAGTCCATTCTCTGGACCCTCCATCCATGACTGCACCAAGTGGTATTAGAGTAAAGTTTGCAAATCCTTTGGGAGTGAAGGCATTTTAGAAGATCTTTTGGTGAAAAGATCGTCAATCTAAGGCAGTTTACTTATGTTTTCAATAGAGCACCGATTTTGAGGTAGTTACTACCCTATAGTCAAATCGTCAAATTGAGGTAGTTGTACTAGATCCTAGGAAGAGATTCTACCAAGGAGGATGCCTGTTATGGCCAATGTCGTTGGAAGAATGGAATAAATGATAGAGATGATGAGGACAGTGAAAGTTATATTGGATGTTGTAGAAGAAGATAGAAGAAGAGGACTAAACCCTAGACATGAAGATGAAAGTGATGATGAAGAATTTTAGTCAGTCGACCAAAATGAAGAAACCCTAGAAGAAGAAGAATCAGATCAAGTAAAGTTTTTGAAGGCTATTTCTAAGATGGGTAAGAGACCTAGAATGGAGATATCAAACTATACCATAAATTTAAAACCTAAGGAATTGATTGACTGGATAAATGACCTAGAAGAATACTTTGAATATGAGGAAATTGAAGATCTGGAGAGAGTGAGATTTGTAAAAACTAAGTTGAAAGGACATGCTACTATTTGGTGGAAAGAAGTTTAATTAGCTAGAAATAGGAGAGGAAAAGGGAAAATCATAAAATGGGATAGGATGGTGAGAAAGTTGAAGAATCAATTCATACCTAATAACTATGAGTTGGAATTATTGAAGAGATTGCAAAACCTAAGGCAAAAGGAGAAATTTGTGAAGGAACACACTAAAGAATTTCATAAGATGATTATTAGGGCATGACATAGTGAAAAATGAAAGGAGAAAGTTGTGTGATACATAAATGGATTGAGAATGAATATTCAAGAAGAACTAATTCTAGTAAGAATGACAACTATGGAAGAAGCATATCAGTTTGTATTGAAAGTTGAAGAAAAACTAAATAAGACACATGAGAAAAGAGAGAGATGTAGAGGAGGAAGATTTCAAAGAGGTAGAACATATTCCAGAGGAGAAAGACCATGTGTGGAGCTAAATAAGGAAAGTAGCCCATACCGTAGAGAAGAAAAGGACAATAATTCATACTACAAAGGGAGAGATGAGAGAAATTTCTACCATAGTAGCAGAGGAAGTCATAATTCTGACCACAATGAAGGATACCAAAGAGATGAAATAGGATTTGACCAGAGATCATTCACGGGAACTTATTTCAAGTGTGGAGGTGAAGGACACAGCGCATATGAATGTCATCAAGGGAGTACTAGAAAAAGGATAGAAAATAGTGCAAGAGTAGCTTATGCAGAGGAAGAACCAGTTGGATCACCTAGTTTAGTGGGAAAGCCAAAGAAAGGAGAGTCATTGGTCATGAGGAGGGATTTATTTCAAGCAAAGCCAACTGAGGAACCAATAGAAAGGAAAAGTTTGTTCTGGACAAGCTTCAAATCAGGAGGTAAATGTTGTAAGGTTATCATTGACAATGGTAGTACATATAATTTCATTTTAGAAGAGATGGTGACGAAGCTGAATCTGGAGAGATTGGAACATCTGAAGCCCAACAAGATAGCATGGATTCAATATGAGCACAAGGTATTGGTAAGTAAACAGTGGTAGGTGAAATTTCATATAGAATCTTATGTTGATGAGGTATTGTGTGATATTATGACGATGGATGTGTCATATATTGTTAGGGAGACCATGGAAATATGATAGAAAGGCAATACATGATGGAAGGAAGAATAATTATACTATAATATCAAATGGGAAGAAACATATCTTGATACCTTTGGAAGATGAACCTAAAAGTGAAGTATGTGAAAATGCTAGAATCTATTTTGTGGATGGAAGGAAATTTTTGATGGATTGAGACATGAGAACATGTGTTTTTCTTTTATTCAAAAGGAGTATGAAACCATAAGTGTAGAAAAAGCTACTATAAAAGAGGAAGAACCACCACTGCAGGAGATAATTGAATTATTGTCAGAATGATATCATTTTGGAGAATGTACCTAAAGGATTGCCACCAATCCAAAGTATCAGTCATCATATGGAACTTATACCTAGAGCTAGTTTACCTAACAAAGTAGCACACCAAATGACACCAACAGAAAATGTGGAGCTGAATAGACAGATACAAGAGTTGTTGAGGAAAGGATTGATTAGAGAAAGTTTAAGCCCATGTACAGTACTTGTAATACTTGTACTGAAGAAGGATGGAGAATGGAGGATGTGTATAGACTCAAGAGAAATCAACAAGATCACTGTTAAGTATAGATTTCCATTGCCAAGGGTGGATGATATCATGGATTGTTTGAGTGGAGCAAAATATTTCACAAAGATAGACTTAAAGAGTGGATACCATCAAATCAAGATGAGAGAAGGAGATGAGTGGAATACTACATTCAAGACAAATGAAGGATTGTATGAGTGGTTAGTCATGCCTTTTGGATTAACTAATGCACCAAGTACTTTCATGAGGTTGATGAATGAGGTTTTAAAGAAATTCTTGGGTAAGTTTTTTATTGTATACTTGGATGATATTCTAATTTTTAGTAAGATAAAGAAGGAACAATTGTGGCATATTAAACAAGCATTGCAAAGGATGAGAGAGGAGAAACTATTGATAAACATCAATAAATGTAGTTTCATGAAGGAAGAACTGGTATACTTGGGGTTTGTGATTTTTACAAAAGGATTGAGGATGGACCATGAGAAAGTTAGAGCAATTGCTGAATGGCTAACACTTCTAAACATTGGAGAGGTAAGATCATTTCATGGACTAGCAAGTTTCTACCAGAAGCTCAACAAAAAATTTAGTATTGTATGCACACTGATGACAGAGACAATGAGAAGTGACAAGAAGGATTTTAAGTGGACATCAGGAGAAAATAAGAATTTTGAATTATCTAAGAAGAAGGTGACAAACCAACTAGTGTTAGCATTACCAGATTTTAACAAAGTATTACAAGTGGATTGTGATGCCAGTAGAAATGCAATAAGAGCAATGTTAAGTCAAGAAGGGAGACTAGTAGCATAATTCAGTGAGAAGTTGAATGATGCAAGGAGGATATATTTAGTTTATGATGAGTACTATGCCATAATTCAAGCCTCAAAGAAGTGGTGACATTACTTGTTGCCAAAGGAATTTGTGTTGTACACTGATCATCAAGCTTTGCAATATTTGAACATTCAAGGTAAGTTGAATCAGAGACATATGAGATGGGTAGCTTTCATGTAGAGTTACACCTTTGTATTGAAGCACAAGAGTGGGAAGTGAAATAAAGTTGTAGATACATTGATCAAAAGAAGGAATTTATTGACAGAGATGAGGGTAGAAGTACTAGGATTTGAAGAGCTTAAGCATATGTATGAAGAGGATCTTGATTTTGCATAAACATGGAAAGCATGTAAGGAACCTATTGTGATAGATAGAAGTAAATGGTTGGATTATTTCATTTAGGAGGATATGTTGTTCAAAGGAAATCAATTGTGTATACCTAGGAGTTCAATGAGATATAATTTGATCAAGGAAAAGCATAATGGTGGATTAGCAGGACATTTTGGTATTGATAATACAAAAGATTTGGTAAATGAACATTATTTTTAGCCTCATATATACAAGGATGTAAGGAAATTTGTTCAGAGTTACAGAGTTTGTTAAGTTGCAAAGTGGAGTAGTTAGAATACTAATTTGTACAAATCTTTGACAGTACCAAAGAGACCTTGGGAAGATATAATGATGGATTTCATATTAGGTTTGCCAAGAACACAAAGGGGATATGATTCTATATTTGTAGTAGTGGATCAATTTTCAAAGATGGCATATTTCATTCCTTATAAGAAGACAAATGATGTTGTACATGTTGCTCATCTATTTTTAAGGAGATTGTGTGATTGAATGGATTACCTAAGAGTTTAGTTTCAGATAGGGAAACAAGATTCATAGGATATTTTTGGAGGACATTAGGGAAGAAGATGAAGACAGACCTAAAGTTTAGTTCATCATTTCACCCACAGATAGATGGATAAACTAAAGTGGTAAAAGGAGTTTGGGTAACTTTTTGAGATGTTTAATAGGAGATAAAGCAGGAAATTTGGATCTAATTCTAGCACAATTAAAGTTTGCATACCATAATTCAGTAAAAATAAGTATAGGGAAGACACCATTTGAAGTTGTGAAAGGAGTACAACCTAGAGGAGTAGCAAAGCTAAGAGACATTAGCATGGACCACACAAGGAGTGCAGAAGTAGAGGAATTTGCAGGACACATGGAAACAATACATAATTAGGTTAGGAAACATTTTGAAAAGATGATCATCAAGTATAAGGAACAAGCAGATGAGAAGAACAGACATAAAAAAATTTTAGTTGGAGATGAAGTTATGGTATATCTTAGGAAGGAGAGATTTCTAGTGGGGACATACAACAAGTTGAAGATGAGGAAGTTTGGACCATGTAAGATTCTTAAGAAGTTATATTGAGTAAATGCATATGAAGTGGAGCTACTAGAGACATTTGGTATATCACCTATATTCAACATTGCAGATCTATATCAGTATCATGAGGGCGAATCAAGTGACAATCTTGAAGATGGACTGAAGGATTAGTTACCACAACAACAACCAAGGAAGATAGAGTGGATTTTGGATAGAAGAATTAGTCATAGCACCAAAGGTGATGTAAGAGCATCCCAGGTTGTAGAGCAATTTTGCATCAACCAAAAAATATTTGCATTCTTTTGTTTTCTTTCATTTTTAGTTCAGTTTAGTCATTTACAATTTTAGAATTTTGTATTGCATCTTCATATTAGAGATCATAGAGAAGGATTTAACATCTATACCATGTCATCTACATCATATCAAGAGTTCAAGTGATTTGGATTTGTTTATTGAGAGTTATCACTATCAGAAAATCATCAGCTTTCTTAGAACAGAACATCCAGATAGCTAGTTTGAAGGAGAAGGTTTACAAAGCACTTTTGTGACTTGCGGAGCCTAATGAAACATCATACATAGAACATAAGGACCATATAGACCTTCCTTAAGGTCCACACCAATTTTCATTCATTTGTGGAACAATACCATGTGTTGTAAGCTGACCTACATGTTTCTACACATTTCATCATTCATTTGAGATTGTAACCTCTTGTGGCTGACATGGAGGATTTTATGAGCTTGAAGATGATATATATAGATCTCCTAGATGCATTAGGAAGTAGTAGTTTTAGAATTTGATTTAGAGTTGGATTTTCTTTTCAGAAGGCAATTTAATGCCATATCTTGCATATTTGTTGTAATCCAGAAAGAAAACCTATGAGCCCTTTGATTGTAGCCCGCATGTTGCCGACATATGAGCATTGTAATTCTTTAATATATTGAGTATATGGTGCAGGAGCACCTAGTGGATCTCATGCCTCCATGAGGCCATTATGTCATTTATTGTTTTATTTTTTGGTATTGTTCATGTAATAAGGTCTATGGGACCATTTTGGACTTGTTTTTACATAGGTGTAGTCATTTAAGGTCATGTTTAGTTATTTTTGTAAATATTGCAAAAAAGTTGCAATTGTTGATGTAAGTGGAAGTTGAACAGTTGAATTTCAAGAGGTAGTTAGTTTTTGGTGGGAAATGGTTAGAAATGTTATAAAATTCCTATTTATGGTCAATCATAGTGGTGGAGAACATGTATTGAAAATTTTGATGAAGGAATAAACATAATTTTCTGAGTTTTACCACGTTTTTGCCTGTTCTCTTGATTTTGCATGGTATGTATAGAATTTTTGTGACCTAAACATGATATATGTTGTAGAAGAATGAATCAACTTTTATTTTCTACCAGTTTGGTGGTTTTTCATTGAGTTGGAGAAAGTTATAGGTGATTTACTAAAAACTATCCAGAACCCTTGTTAGGGTTTCTGAAATCTTGTGAGATGGAGTATTTTGTGTGTATTTATTTATTCCAAGATTGCAAGTTCCAGGGTTTTGGTTTTCATGTGTTTTGGTGACGCCCTAGGTCAGATTTCCTTATGTTTTTGGTCTAATATTTAGAAGAAAAGTCAATTTTTAAAGGTCTTGGTTCAAAGCACCTCCACTTGTACTTAATGTATGTTGTGTAAGAGAATAATGGGTATCCAAAACAATTTTTATCTCATGGGTTGGAGTCATTTCCTTCAAATTATGTCAAAAATATCCCATTTGTTGTCCTTATTGGCCTAATGATGAACTGTAACAGTCAATTTTAGAGGGTTTCATTCCAAAACAACCCTATCCAAAATTTTGATATGTTTCTAAAGGGAATAAAGGGTATCTAGAATAGTGTTTTTTTTCTGGGTTTGAGGCCTTCTCTGAAAGTTATTGTGGAAAAACCTTGTTTGGAGTACTACTAGGAGAAGTTGAAGAGTTTTGTGAGAAATCCACCAAGTTAGGGTTCCAAAGTTGCAAAGTTTATTCATAGTGGTTGTGTTGACATACTTTACCCTGTTCTACATTAGTATATGAATCTTCCATTATATTCTATATTTGAGTTATTTTCATTGTGTTTACTCTAGCTACATGGTTTGAACAGTTCATTCTTTGAACCCTCTTGCCATGACTGCACTAAGTAACCTATCAATGCAAATTTTTGAATCCTTTGGGAAGAGAAGGCATTATGTAAGATCTTGTGGGGAATAGAATGCTGACCTGAGGTAGTCTAGTTGTGTTTGTCAATAGAGTGCCGATTGTGAGGCAATTGCTACCTTGTAGTCAGATCACCAAATTGAGACAGTTGCACCAGATCCTAGGAAGAGATGCCACCAAGGAGGATGCCTGCTATGGCTAATGTTTCTAGGATAATTGAAGAAATGATAGAGATAATGATGATAATGAAAGTTTGATTGGATGTTGTAGAAGAAGATAGAAGAAGATTACTAAACCCTAGACAAGAAGATGAAAGTGATGATGATGAATTTCAAGTTGTTGATCAAAATGAAGAAGCCCTCGAAGAAGAAGAATCAGATCAAGTGAAGATGTTGAAAGCTATTTCTAAGATGGGAAAGAGACCTAGAGTGGAAGTACCAAACTATACTGGTAATTTGAATCCTGAGGAATTATTTTATTGGATAAATGACTTGGAAGAATACTTTGAATATGATGGAATTGAAGATCTAGAGAGAGTGAGATTCACAAAAACTAAGTTGAAAGGACATGTTGACATTTGGTGGAAAAAAGTTCAATTGGATAGAAATAGGAGAGGAAAATAGAAGATCATAAAATGGGATAGGATGGCAACAAAGTTGAAAAATCAGTTCATACCTGCTGACTATGAGTTGGAACTATTGAAGAGATTGCAAAACCTAAGACAAAAGGAGAAATCTGTGGAGTATACTAAGGAATTTCATAAGATGATTATAAGGACTGGACATAGTGAAGCAAGCAAGGAGAATGTGGTAAGATACATAGATAGATTGAAAATGAATATTCAGGAAGAACTAAGTTTGGTGAGAATGACAACAATAGAAGAAGCATACCAATTTGCATTGAAAGTTGAAGACAAGTTGAACAAGAGGCATGAGCAAAGACAAAGAGGTAGAGGAGGTAAATTTCAAAGAGGTAGAACATATTCCAGAGGAGAAATATCTTATGTGAAGGAAAACAAGGAAAGAAGTCCATACAAGAAATAAGATAGAGATAACAATCCATAACGGAGAGATGACAAAAGTTTCTACTGCAAAAGCAGAGGGAATCATAATTATTACCACAATGAAGGATACTGAAGAGATGAAAGAGGATTTGATAAAAGATCATTCAGAGGAACTTGTTTTAAGTGTGCAGGTGAAGGACACAAAGCATTTGAATGTCATCATGGAAGTACCAACAAGAGGATAGAGAACAGTGCAAGGGTAGCTTATGCGGAGGAAGAATCTATTGAATCACCTAGTTCCATTGGAAAACCAGAGAAAGGAGAATCATTAGTCATGAGGAGAGCATTATTTCAAGCAGAGACAACTAAGGAACCACCACAAAGGAAAAGTTTGTTCTAGATAAGATGCAAATCATGAGGTCAATTTTGTAAGGTTATCAATGATAGTGGTAGTACTAATAATTTGGTTTCAGAGGAGATGGTGACTAAGCTGGACCTAGAGAGATTGAAACAACCGAAGCCCTCCAAGATAACATGGATTCAAGATGAACACAAGGTACTAGTGAGTGAACAATTGGTGTAGAGGCACCATGTAAGTCCAATCATGTAAATAAGGTCTTGTGATAAATTTTGGTGTGTTAAGTTTTTTGTCAAGTGATAAGGTCATAATAGACCATATTTGGTGTCTTAAGTCATTTAGGGGTTCATTTTTGTAAATGTTACAATATTGTCAAAGTGATGTAAAATGACAAAAATGCAAAACATGGAAGTTGAATAGCCAAGCCATTCAAAAGGTAGGTGTGATCATTGGTTTCTAGTTGGTTAGGATTGTAAATGGTTAAATATACTTGTGAACTTCAAGTTCAATCTCCAGAGGTTGATTTTGAAGTGAAAAACAATAAGATATTTCTGAATTTCTACATTTTCCCTATGTAATTTACTGTTTCAGGCCATTGTGCAATCCTGTACGGAAGCTTTGTGCCATGAAATTGATCTAAGGTGATAGTTCTTGGAGTTACATTTCAAATGCACTTGGTTTGAGGATTTTTCATTGAGTTTTGTGACTTTTATCAATATTTTTCTGAAACTTCCTGTGTGAATTCATTTCAAGGGTTTGATGGTTTTAAAAAATGAAAAAATAGGCCATCCACTTATTGTTTAATGTTGTAGCTCAGTGGAATGGCCCAAATAATTATGGAATTTTTGTTTGCGTGGTCTTAAAGAGTGTGGAAGGTCTTTTGAGGGGTATATGGTGATGCCCTATGTGGATTTTGGCTAGTTTGCAAGCAAATAAAGAGGTATGAGAGTTGGGTTTTGACAAGATGCTATTGTGAGTGACCATTTAATGGTTTGGGAAGTAAGTGCAGAAATTTTTCAAGGTGTTTGAGGTGTTGGTATAGTTTAAGAAGGTTTGGAGATGGTATTTCCATTAACCCCTCCTTGTTTCAAGCCTAGTTTGGCCTATTGTGAGGGTTTGGCATTTTGATGGATTTTTGGTTGTTCCATTTGTTGAAAGTGGTGGATTTAGTCCTTTTGTAACCTACCTAGGGTATGTGAGTCAAGTATGTGAGTCACGTTTTCGGGTTGAGGGAAGATTTAAAGAGGTGTTACTTTGTAAAAGTGGGCTAATTGAGCCCTAAAACAACAAGACAATCGATTTTTGGAGATGATGGTCCAAATTGACCCTATGAGATTTTGAGATATGTCAAAGAATGTCCAAAAAGGTATCTAAAAAACCCTTTGGTTTCTAGGTCTGAAGTGTAATCAGAAAGTTATATTCAAAATTCACTGTATGGAGGGCTACAAGGCTAGTATGGTGAAATAGTGGATTAGGGGCAAGATAGTGTTTTTGTGATTGGAATGTGGATTGAAATACCTTTGATTAGTGTTGTTGAAGCATTTCCTCTCTGCATTGCATCAATTTGGTATCAGAGCATAGGGATTAGATCTTTTGTGGGTGAGAAGTTGTAGATTGAAGAAGGAAAAGTGGAAGTTGAAAAGACAATATAGTCAAAATGCATTCAAAAGATAACATGGCAAAGGAAAACAAAGAGTTGAAGGAAAAGGAAGGAGTACTATCAGAAGAGAAGGTACGGTCCACCTTTAACAGGTACGGATGCAGGCATATGGATGCTACACCGGTAGGAGGAGCCGGGTCGATCGAACAATGAAGAAAAGCGGCCCCTCTTCTCGCCCCTTTCCTTGCCTAGAGTAGTGGGCCGAGTGGTAATTGGTGGTGTATTTATTGCCGAGTGGGCAATGTCCGATAGTAGGGCCTGGCAGCCTATAATTCCCCCCCCACCTGCTGGTTCGGGAATATAGAGGTAAAGGGCCTCCCCGTGCGAGCATACTATCAATACTATGAATGCCGGCAAGAAACAATAGGCTGCTCGTTGAGGAGTTTCTGCTCTCGGAGGTTACAGTGCAGAGATTAGTATGAATGTAATGCCCGGTAAGAAACAATAGGCGAGCAATGGTGAGGGTTAGCAATAATAGATGCAGAAGGGCGGTTCGTTCCTCACCGTCCGAGCTCTGAGGTTGGGGTAGCCCCTCAACTATATCCTCCCACCCACCCCTGACCCCACCGGGGTGCTCCAATTTCATTGGTCGGGTGGGTTTGATGGGGTGGTTGTTTGGTCGGACTGTCTTTGTTCGGACCCAGCCCCAAACAACAACTAAAGTTGCCCGATAGGGGGGTCAACCTCCTTAGGCATCTACCTCCAACAATGGCATATACCTCCCTCCGGCGATAATTGAAACCGTAAGGGGGGGCAACTAAACTATAGTTGCCCCTGGATCTAATCTAGGCAGTGGCATGGCCAGCAGCCCCTCTCCCCTTTATGATACTAAACCCTCCCTTCCTGCCGTGGCTGTAGCCTCTGCTTCCGTCTCCGCCTTTTGTTCTGAGCCGACCCCCTCTTCTTCCTCGAGCTCTTTTGCCATCACCGAATCCCTCCTCCTCTCCATCCATATATAATGGGTACCTAGGGTTGGCAGCCCTTTTCGACCGTAAGAAAGCAACCTTCGTCTGCGGAACTCCCGTATGAACAGACTGGAACTACTGAGTCAACTGCAATAATATAAAAGAGGGGGGAGACCTATGTCTCTGATGCCTCTCACCAAGCTGCTGTCTATGCCCATTCGGTCTGACTCTTACCACCCCTGTGGATCTGCTGGGTCATTCACTGATTCAGGATCAATTAGTGCTGGGTCAATGGGGTTAAGCCACTGGGTCCGCTCGATCTCGATCAGCCATGGGTCTCCATCCTGATTCATTCGGACAAGGGTGAATCTGTTCCCGGAGCCTATAATTGGGGATGTGCAGAAACCCAGAACGGGACGAGATGCTACCCCTGCCCATGGATTCGTAACCGGTTCCCGATCCGGATCTATATGAGCGTTCCCGACCAGTTGGAGAGAGAAGCCATTAGCGAATAGAGAAGTTATCTGGAGACAGATAGGTTAACCCACCCGTTTCTAGCCCATAGAGCCCAGAGGAATGGATAATCGTAGCCCAGGACTAGGAATCGATTTGATGCAATTCGATGCCCGAATATAACCCCCCACCCAACCCCGAACCACGATAATATACCTCCTGCCAATCAAAATATATATTGCCCACCCACCCTGCTAGGTGGGGGGTTAAGTTGCCCCCCCACCCATTATAGTAATGGTTTCCGAAGAAGTAGTTCCCCGAGGCACCCCTTCTTTCACATTATTGAGGAGGCTTCTTCCTGACCATAACAATCAAAATCAAAGTTCCTTCCCAGACAACTGTACCTGCTACTACTGGCTACGGATCTGGATATGTGTATCGATCTCCACGCTATAATCCCCTCCCACTCGTTTATAATGGTTGGAATCACTATAATGAGTGGGGATCGACTACTGCTGGAGGTGTCGCAGAATTCCCTACCTATATAGCTGGGTTGTGCGATCTATCCATCTCTCTTTGGGGCGAACCAGCTCCCCACCTTTCAACCCACCCATTATAGAGAGAGGGGGCGGTCGAGCCCTTGCATGCACGAATCTGGGATGGCTTGAGTAGGCGAAGAAACTATGGGCAAGAACTAAGAGTGTCGGCCATAACCTCGCGCTATACCGGAAAGCAGCATTTCGATAATCAATCCATCACCTAGATGGCGAATACAATAATATAAAGAAGGGGCAGGTCAACTGTTTAGTGGAGAAGACCGCTATTCACCCGAATGAATGTTAAGCATGGCCCAGTATCATATAAGTTCGAAGATGCGGAATAAGATCACTGAAAACGGGGCCCCTATCCATAGTCTGGTGAAACACGGACGGATAGATTAGCTCCTTGGTTATCTCGTTCGGGAGGTCTAGTTACAGAGGACCTGTTTCCGGGTGCTACATCAATCCATGCACGGACCTAAATGAGGGGCAGTGATTGCTATTCCCACGCTCCAGACTGGCACTCTCACATCCTTTCTTTTCTCGAGACTTCAAGGTGGAAAGTAAAACTCCTCTCATTTCAAAGAGACCAAAACCGCCTTTCTTTATATAGTAGGGGCCCCCCCTACTCTAGATAGTTTGAATAGGGAAAAGCAAAAACATTGAGCTTAGCTGGTCCACCTTTCCTCCACTTTTACCATATACCACTTCAACTCCTTCCTTCCAACAAGACCTTCCTTTCTCGACCCCGCCCTTCTATTTTGTTTGGACCTTCCTTCCTCCCAATTATAGGGAACTATAGCGGGCGGCTAACTCCCTGATGCCTAAGATTAGAGGATGGGCGGCTGTTCAATGAAAGCTAGTAATGTTCTACTTGCTAGTCGTTTAATCGTGAACGATAACTACTATCCGATCTCCCTGGGCTAGAACTTGATACCTTCTTTCCAACTCTCTATTGGGCTCCCTCCCCAACTGCCATTGAATAGTCTTCCTTCATCCTTGTGCCAGTTGAGCCTATCACGTATATAATCTGGCCCCTCCTTCCCACACCCCTGGTTGAGTGAAGGAGCATCAAGACAGTTGTTACTTCCTTCCGGATGGATGGTCCAGCCAACACTTGCCCAGGGGTGGGTGGGAGGCAATAGTGCCGGGTGGGTGGGTGGGAGATAGTGGGTGGGTGGGAGGGTGATTGTTGTTGGGTAGGGAAAGAAAGACAATAAAACAGCTAACTAACTTGATGGAGATTCCTTCACCCACGGCCAGCCAACAGAAAATGGAGCTACCGGGAACAATCTCACTACCGGGAAAGCTTCAAATCAATACTTCCTTCCGGATAGAAACTTTGGATCCTCCGGCAGGGGGTAGAAAATAAAGGATGGTCGGATGAAATGATCTTGCCTCCCACCCACGGTAGGTAAATTGCCTATCCCACCCACGGTTGAATGAAATGATCTTGCCTCCCATCGGTCTGGGAGGGTCCTCGTTGCTATGGGGTCCTGCCGACCTTCCTGCTGATTGAACCATTACCCACCCCGCACCAACGGTTTCACTAGTTGCCGGGTAACCGGTTTCACTAGTTGAATTCCAATTAGACCTTCCGGGGTTCGTTCCTTTCTCGCTGATTCTAAATTAGTCCAAAGAGAAAGGTAAGTTCGTTTGCCGCTATCCCGACCTCGAGCTTGCCTTAAACATCCAACTTTCTAATCTAGTCTCCCTGGCTGGGGTAGGGAATCAAATTCCTTCCTTCCGAATAGCTGGTCGGTCTGAACAAGAGAGAGTAAGAGGGCGATCATTATTCATTCGAGGAAACTTTCATACAGGATCAGATACCAGGGATTATGGTGGGGCTTTTGGTTGGAAAGTCTATCTATTCTATTAGTGCCAGCAATATAGTTCTACAACACCATGAAAGGGATGGTGGTTTTGAGAGTGGTTCTCGGCCAGGGGTGGGCGGGAAAGAAAGAGAGTGGTTCCGACTCATCAGTATGGTTTCACGCTTGCTTCCTCGAGAACTGGTTTGTTTTTCGATTCGAATTCATTGGAAGAGAACGTTCTCACCCACTCATTCTTGCTGGCATATTTCATCTCCAGCCTGAAGTAACCGACTGGTTCCACACAGCACGCGGATCCAGTTTATGATCCCAGAGAAGAGGGAGGTTGGTAGGTTTCTTAATCCAAACGCCATTACCCCAATCAACCGAGAGCATAGGCGGTAGGTATAGAGCTCGGATAGGTGGTTTGTGGTTACACTAATCCGAGAAGTCCCACTCTGGTGTTGTATCTCACGCACTACCATCTACTACAGAATAGTCAAAGTCTCTAGCAACCCGCTGATCTATAACGTAACATCCCCACCCTTAACACCCTCCCTTTTTAGGAGAGTATACTGGGGGGCTTGTTTCCTAAAAGATATCCCCAAAGTTCTAACCCGTTGTGTTTCCCCCCGCGTTCCGGCCGGATGCCCGTCCAAAAGAAAAAAGGTAGGGGGGAGGTGACCGGTTAATGAGAATTCCCCCACCTCCCCGACCTGTACACTTTTTGTACACTTTTGTCCATTTTCTGTACAAATCCGTACAAATCTATACACAACTATTCGAGATGGGGGGGTACACATTTGTCCACAACTACCTGAAGAATAGGGTACAAAATCTGTACACGAATGTACAAAAATCTGTACACTTTGTCCACAAATCTGTACACTTTTGTACACGGAGGTACAAAAATCTGTACACTTTTGTACAAATACTTTTGGTCAGGCCCCCGGTAGATTATTTGTTAGCAACTATGCCCGGGTGGGAGGCTATAGATTGCCCCACAGGTGTATAGAATCTGGGAATCAATCTGGCTAGTTGATGACCCCTACTATTCGACCACCCACCCTCTGGGTGAGAGGCATGTTACGTATAGAATCTAGCGAATCTAGTCTAGCCCTATAGTTCCCACCCACCCGGTCTAATGGCCCAACCGAATAGTAGGGTTGATTAATGAGTAAATTAATAAGCCCAACTAGAGTTTCCCACCCAACCCGGGTGGGCGGTTAAGTTCCCTCCTCGGCATTATAGTTGCTAGAATAAGCAGTCAAGACTCGAAGAATTCTAGTGGTGGGGGGGATTATAGACCCAATGGCACTATAGTCCACGGCACCCCTACGGGCATTGGCACTATTCATCAACTTCATCGGCACTTTCTATAGTTGGTTCTATACTCAACTATAGATACTCGATAGTTGACCTTTCTCGATTCTATACTACACATGGGTGGGAACAACTATATTAACAGCTGGGCATCGCTATAATTGATAGGCATGCAGGGTGGGATCGCACCTTCAACCGACGTTTCTAAGGGAGGTAGATGCCGGCCCTCCCACCCTGAATTAGAATTGTGAGGGTGGGTGGGGATAGTAATTATTATAGTTCGGTAGTTGCCAGCCGAATAGTAATAGTTAGGTGAACTATATGTTAGGCAGGCCGGGAGCACTAGTATAGAATCTGGCCGAGGAACCTACCTTCTTTCCAACTCTCTATCGGGGGCCCCCGGATGGAGATGACTTTCTTGTGGGAGGCCCAGAGTCCTACCCTTCCTACACTAGCTAACTACCTTTCTCAGCTTGCCTCTCACCTTCTATTTGTTCTGGCCATCCTAACTAGTTCTCCAGGGGGTGTAAAGATCCTCCTGTATTTGTGAAGGCGGGGGTTCAGGGTGGAGCCCGGGGGTGGGGTCGTTACTTCCTTCCGAACTAGTTGAACTCCTTGGAGATGGGGGTTCAAACAAATAGGAGATGGGCTAGCTGTATACCTTCCTTCCGGTCTCCCTGCCTCCCTCGTCGAGGTTGTTTCATTGATAGTCTACTCCCTTCCCTTCAACTAGAGAAGATCTTGCCTCCCACCCAGAGATAGCCTAACTTCTATATCCTCCCTGGGGTGGGGGCCTAGCTGCTATAGTTGTACTTTCTAGACCGGATAGCCATATTCTCTGAATAGATGGGGCCCATCCCTCCTCGTAGTTCTTTGTTCCCCGAAAACTAGTCCGAATCAAGGGGGTAGGTTTCTGTGCCTCCCACCCACGGTCCGGTAATAGTAGAACTATCCCGACCTCGGTCCAGGTAACCTAATCAACTACCGGGGTTCAACTATCAACTATCCTACCAGCTTCATTGTCTACTGGATGGTAACAGCTCCATGGGCTAGCTTCCGAAGGAGATGGGCTAGCGAACTGCCCTGCTTAACTGTCTTGCTTCTTCTCGGTGGGGTTGATAGCAATCTATGCAACTGCCTCGTCAAAGCTAGCTGGTTGGAAGGCAACTGGCTAAAAGCCAATAAGGCGTGCGGCTGTCGTCGTTCGGGGAAGAACTGTCTTTCTCGGATGGGTAATGGGAGCCCCTGCCCTACTATCAATTGTTAACTCGTTACTTCCTTCCTAATTGTATACCTTCTGAAGGATGGAGCTTCATTCACCCTCGGTATACAATTATCTAGGGATAGCCGACATCAACTATCTTACCGGGGGTGAAGGATGGAAGCAAGCTATTAGTAGGAGGAGCCCAACCCCCAGGCCGAACAATCCAACCCAAAACCCCTACACCCCCATTGAAGGATGGACAAAGCAGGACATACCCTCCCATTCTAAACCATACCCTCCCATTATACAATATTGGATTTCTTCGGATGGCACTCCCCACCTTCACTTTTGCATTCCAAACAAATCACTAGAATTCTCCCCCCCATCCGCATGTTACGTATAGAATCTGAATAAGGTTTCTCTCTGAATAAGGTTTCTCTGGAAGAGATCAATTTAAAGGAAAACCAACCACTCACTATTCCTACACCGACTCAAGCTTGAGACACCGACCTAATCTCCATCCATCGATCAAAGCTTGAGACACCCCTATAGTTTCTGAAGGCAGATTAAGACACCCCTATAGTTTCTGAAGGCATGTTCCCACACCGAATAAAGATTACCACACCGAAGGAAGCTCTAGACACCCCTATAGTTTCTTAAGGCAGATTCCTACATCGAATCAATATTCCCACACTGACTACCATCCTCACTACCTCCCGACAACCTTCACTCCCCCTGTTGTTTCTTTAGGCAACTTGGTAGGTGGGATCAAACCTCATAGGTGGGTTCATAGACTTATAGGTGGGATCGAGCATCGATAGATGGGATCATAACCAATTTGAAAGGGAGGGGGGGTGGGTTCGAACATCTTGAGGTGGGATCATAACCGTGGGTTCACAACCAGGATCGAATCGCCCGCCTAAATTCAATTGTGGGGTGGGTTCAACATTGACTAGGTGATACTAACATCTATATAGCAACATCCCCATCTACTCTATAGGCTATAGGCAGGCAGGCCAGGCCAAGTAGCAAGATTTAGATCGGAATGGCAACCGAGAGGGCGTTCATTATCGATCCAGTCAAACAAAGGTTAGTTGATTAAGCTCGCAGTACACTCCCGATGAATGGTTCTGTTTTACCGAAACCAGGCATGGGCCCCGTCACCTTCCGGGTGGGAGGGAGCCCAAGAGAGGGGTGGGTGGGTGGGTGGTGGTTGCAGCCGGGGTGGGTGGTATAGGCTATTATTGCTCCCTGGGCTAATGCAATGGATTTACTTACACGGCCCCTTTCCTATCATTCGGAACCTGAAACACTCTTTCAGGAACCCCGTAATCTGACGCAGTTTATGGAATTAGAACAAGGGGGGGAGTAAATAAAGCACTGTACCATCCGAACGAAGACTAGCGATCGATAAACCCAGGGGGCCACTGGATGGGTGGGAGGCCTACCTTTATCTTCCTCCCACCAACAACTATTCCCTCCCCCCCCGGGGGGCTAAAGGGCCCACCCATCCTCAGGTAGTCGGTAGATTAGTAGTGGGGATTAGCCGAACTATATCTTCCCACCCAACCTGGGAGGCCAACCCTATTGCATGAAACCCACCCTGCTTCCCCAACTATGCCCCCCACCCAACTATGCCCGCCCACCCATCCCCACACACATGTACACCTGCTAGCCAACTATAATGCCGGCCCCCTACTATTTGCCAGGGCTAGCAAGCTGATGCCATTTAGTGGGTAGACCGTACTCTAGCAAGCTGATGCCCATAGAATAGTAGGGTCTTAGAATAGTAGGGGCCCACCCAACCCAGCAGGGTGGGGGGCTAAAGCGGGGTGGGTGGGTGGAACTATATATCCCACCCAACCCGGGCCCCGGTTCGGCAACCCCTGGCGAAAACTATACTAGCAACCGGGGGCCCTTAGAAAACTATACTAGCAACCCCCCGAAAAATCTATATTCCCTCCCACCCATAGTTGGGGGGCTAAAGGGGCCGCTGATCGTACTAATAGAAAAGAGGGGTGGGTGGGGATAAAGAAAATAGAGCCCTACCCTACTCAAGCTCCCCCCCAGAGCCCCCCCCCTTGTATTTGAAAAGTAGTTTTCATCACCGGGGGTGACTAAGGGGGGGGGTGACGAGAATTCCCAACGACCAACTAGAATTTGCCTATATAAAGAAGGGGCCCCCCCCACCTCGGAGGGAATAGAAGTTTAGCCCCCCGGGGCTGCAGGGTGGGAGACTATAGATTGCGGGGGGGAGGGCCCTCGGTTGCTAGTATAGTTTTCATTGGTAGCGCGGATATCCGATTTTCCAAACCTAAATCAGTGCGTATTTCCCGTTGCCTAAAGAAACAAGAGGCCGCTCCGACCATGTTACGTATATAATGGAATCGAGTTCCCGTTGTTTACGTTCCCGCTGTCAAGTCTGGGTGGGGGGGAATTATACTGCTCTCTTCTCCATTCGAAAAAGTATCCACCTAGCAACGTGAATTCCCTCCCACCCTGCTGGCATGCATGCAGGGCCGGCAAGAAATAATAGGCTAAAGGCAGATTCTTACTTCCACATGCCCCGCCCCCATCTGTATTTTGGACCGAGTGAAGGCAGCAGTGGAAGCAGCAATCCCTTGCCTCCTGGAGGAGGCAAGTACTGACCTCGGGGCCTAGAATTCCCCCTGGGGCTGCAGGGTGGGAGGAGATAGATAAGAGGGGCATGATATAGTTCAGATGAGGGTTTCCCAATTCTAGATAGTTGGGGGTAGCATTTGAACTAGTCCCATCTTCTCTTTCTCTCAATAGTCTAGATGCATCAGTCGACTCTGTGGATTCTGTTTCTTCTGGTGATCCACTTGCCATAAGAGCCGGTTCAATAGCTAGAGTCAGGAGTACGATCAGGTCCTATCTATGCCCTTGCGACTGCTCTATAAACTGGTTCCCTTCGCACGTTACAGATATAGTTGGAGCTCCATATCGAGTAGCCGGGTCAGAACCCATTGACTCAGTGGATTCTGTTGACTATGCAGTCGGTGAAGATCTAGTTCCTGGGCCAGCAACATCCCTTCCATATCGAGATCGAGTAGCTTATTCAGTTTAAGCACCAGTAGCACATGTTGCCCTTCCATCATCGTACCGGTTTAACTACTAGCACTCCCGGTAGTTTCATTTCCGGATCGAGACCTACCACCAGTGGGCTAGGGCTATCAAAGTGACGAAGATGCTAGTCCAGATCGAAGTCCCTGGTTGCAACAGATATTCCTACTATAATGTGCGAAGTCTGACAACCTTGCCATCTACCTAACCAACCGCTTTACCTAACCAACCGCTTGCTTCGCTCACTGATCCCGTGCTTCTGGGTTGGGTATCGATCCTGATCAACAGTCTCCTTCCTCTGCCCACACGCTAGCTACCTTTACTATAGCTCAATTACTACAGCTCGATCTCTATCTGCCTTGACTTAGTAATGGAAGGAAGCCCCTACTATCTTAATTGTTGCTGGACTGGCACCGAATACTATGCTGGTGGATGGATCAATACGAGGATAGGAGTAGGAATAGTAAGATCCTTTAGTTGCAGATTCAGTTTCCCCAGTTGCTGGAACATCCGCCCTATTATGGTTCTCTTGGAACAGCAGGTACAAGCGCACTAGCACATGCTAACACCTGATTTTGACATTGATAATAGCTAAATGGAAGATTACTACGGGTAGGCTCTGACAGGCATAGACTGGACTTTGTTCAATCACTCAGCACAACAATCACCCACCCACCCACCCCAGTTTGTAGTGTATTAAAGATTGGAATAACTGCCGGCACCTTTTGAGGATTGATTAGGAGAGGGCATTAGAACCGGGGGTTAACGCATGGAAAAGAGAATATTGCAGATGACCCTATTATTGGGTGCACTATCGACTGTTTTGCTCGAATCAAAAGGCTAGTAGAGAGAAAGTCTTATTGCATACATGTTATTGAACTTGAAAAGCCTATCTCTCCCCCCGACTATAGTTCCTGCTCATTTACTTTGTCTATGATGAGAACTCCGACTGAATCGAGACCCAGCATCTCTCCTCCTGCTTCTCTAGCTACTTCTGCATCTTGAACTGCTTCACCGACTGGAGGATCTGCTGGATATGGGTCTTGATCAGGATCTCGATCAGGAACTGGAAAACCTCCTTATGCTGTTGGTCCTGCTCCTACCGTAGCTACCTATGCCTCTGCTGCTGTTGGAGAATATGGAACTGAGCGGGATGCTGCTTCAACTCGAATTGGAGCTGGAATTGGAACTAATGGCTATGACCTAAAAAGATACCACTCGACTTATGCTTGCTTTGCTCTAGCTACCATTGGTTCTGCTGATGGATTTGCTTCTGGTCCAAGATGAACTAGTTCTTATTACTATATCCTCCTACCTACCCAACTCAATCACCAACTTCTGAACCGCCCCCTCTATATATAATTGGAGGAGGGGCAGAATCTACTGTTGCTTCATCGAAATCAATGCAGCTAGGGATCGATCTCAATAAATAAGAAGTACTTGCACGATTATGGCATTAGGAGCGATATGGAACGTTAATGAAAGATGGTGTTGAAACTCGGTCAACCGTCCCTGCTACTGGTGCTACTGAATAAAGATCCGCTACTGGCACTATAGCTACCCCTGCTGGTTTGGTAATGGACTTGGAGCTGTCTCTCGCTCTCGAAATGGAGTACCTACTTTCCAGGCAGGTGCAGGTGCTAAGCTTTGACTAATAACGTGGTGAAAGGAAGGACATTCCAAAGCCTGGTGCTGGTGCAAAACCTGGTGCTGCTTCAGAATCTACTTTGACTGGATAGACTTCCGGATCGACTTCTGCTGGTCCTACTGCTACTGGTGGATATGATGGGTATGGCTCTCGATCTAGATATGCTGCATGGGGTGGGTGGGAGGTAACCTATATCCACCCCCCCACCCCTGTTCTAATCCGGCCTTTATTGGTTCCAATCGGTTATCCCCGAGGAGCTGCCGGCCTTATTGACAATCCTCCTGCCTAAAGCGTTCGTAGCTGATTGAGCCCATTAGTGAGAATGCTTTCCTCTAAGCTAGATTCTAATTCAGGCTTATTGCCAAGGTGCCTGATTCCTTGTCTCTCAACCATTAGTGATTTCCTGTTCTGATTGGGTTAAGGTGGAGTCGGGTGGAAGAAAGGTTGGTGTGGGGGCCGGCCCGTCCCGCCTGACCTACGCGGCTTATGGCTCTGCACTCTCTAATCTCAGGATCCATCCCTGGCATTAGTGATAATCAGAGACCTGATGCTGGAGTGCCTGCTCGTCCTCCTGCTCGTCCTCCTACTCCTCCTCCTGATTCTAATGCCTCCTCCTGCTCCTCTTCCGGCATTTTAATGCTTCCTTCCCACCGTATTTTGTCTTTGCTGAATTCCTCGATGCAGCAGATTGCACGCCATTATATGGAGGCGTTATAAGAGCACGCCATTATAGAGTATATTAGAGGCCTTTATTTGGGGGTTGGGACCTGACTTGGGCACTTACTGAAATAAATGCTGTGATTCCATGGCCTGCCGGCCTGAATGCTTTCCTCAAGTTTCTGACGACGCCGGTGGATTCCTTCGCAGTGTGAACTCTTTAACGTCTTTTGTCTATTGAGGCAACTCGGGAGAGTCCTAGGGTTCTAATGGGAGCTAGCAACCTGAAGAGCACAATCTCGTTAACGGGCTTTCCTGAAGCTGCGTACCAAGGTTTCTGCTGTTCCTTCCGGCCTTATTGGCGAGATTCCTGATGATTTAATGGAACCCGCGCGTAATCCTACCTATGAACCTTTGATTTCTGTCTGGCTCAACTTTTGACTTTCTGGCTACCCGGCTTTACTCCAGTAAAAGGGAACAGGTTAATCCCATACTCACCCGAGATAACGGGTGAGGGTTAACGTGAAGTTGCTCGCTCGGCTTGAACTTCCTTTGTATTCCTAACTCTATTATGATGTGATCGTGGAGGTTATTATGATGTGATCATGGAGGTGGCCACTTTCTAACCACTTTCTAATCGTACTGGCTGAGCAAGCCATGATTACAACTAATGTAATTCCCTGGCAACTTATGAGAAACACTGTATTCATCCACCTGGGCAATAGAATTCTCACGCCAAGCTGTCTTTTCTGTCCACTGGAATCCTTGCGCTATTGCAACCCGAGGTATTGTACTAAAGGGGGCAGTCAGTTCCTGGGGGATCAGTAGAGGGTTAGGTTAGGGTGACCAGCACTAAGAATGCTTCATCCTAGACAATTATATATAGTTGTCCGCGGCAGATTTTTCGTCGAGATTATATAGAGGCTACCCTGCGGTGAGGTCATTCATTCTGTCGAATCTGGAGGTGAATCCGAATCTAAGTTCCTGCGTCTTTAGATATGGCTGAGTTTCTGGGGGTCCCTATCTTCCGTGTTTGCTGGACTGGATCTCCTCGTCCCGACTGGCTAAAAGGTATGGGAGAACTAGATTGATTCGTAAGATTGGTGGGTGATGGGTGTCTGTTAGTTGTAGTGCCTGGAGTGGGGAAGTAGGTTGTGGTTTTCTTCAGAGTAGCGGGGGTTGGGGCTGCGGGTGTAGTGGAGCCCCTGTGTGACTAGAAAGGTGGGGGCTCTTCTTGGTTGAGCTGTATCCTGATGGAAGTAGGGTCCTGACCCAAATAGGGTGGCTGTCTAGTCCCCCCCCATATAGAATAAGGGATAAGGGCCTATCGGCACTCGTGAACACAAGGGAAGGGCGCGGCGCTAGACCAGATAGATCTATAGGCACTGTCGATCGAGTGCCCATGGATTCTATAGACCTACCGCTCACACCTCGTCCTATCACCATATCCATCTATAGGGTGCCTACTCTCTATATGGCCGTTGCCATATCTTAGGGCGGGCCCCAGACCGAGTGCCCAACCTACCATATATATAGATAGGGCCTCCCCCTCCAGATAGCACCTCTATTCTACCTGGAGGGGCGGCCAATGAAACTCTATACTGCGCCCATATCTATATCTGGGGGGGTTGGGTTGTGACATTCGATCAATCCAATCCAATCATGCTACGTATAGAGATAGAAACTATTCTTTTCTGGATGGATGGAACGGGTGGATGTAGAGGGCCCTATAGATAGAATATGGCGGAGCGAGCGTATCTCAAGTGGCGGTGAAAGAGCGTATCTCCCTATAGATCGGATCAGATCAGATCTATATGGACGGGGGGACAGGGACGGTCTCTATCGGTCGGAGCGCCCTATAGATCAGATCAGATCAGATCTATATGGCAAGGGGGGCAAGGGCCCCTATAGATCAGATCTATATGGCAAGGGGGACGGTCTCTATCAGATGGATGGAGATGTGCGGACGGTTGGTTGGTTGGTTGCGAAAGTGACCCGACATAGAGATTTCAGAACTCCTCATGCTTGTCGTTTCTGCGCCACCTAAGAACTCTACATAGCAGTTGAGGGAGGGGAGATAGGGATGAATTGGTTTCGGTATCCATGTCCTCCGCACTTCATACCCTAGGGAGGAGTATCTGCTCGGAGAATCTATATCGGATTTGAGGGATAAGATAAGCCATCGGACAAAACCACTTAGATGCAGTCTTGCCGGGCCGGGCCGAGAAAGTCAAAACTGTTTATTCCCGGGATTAAGGTCCGGTGAGGCTTGTGCCTATTAAGAGAGGGGGGGTTCAGAATTCGATTAGGATGAAGTGGGCTCAGTCAGGCTGGAATGCGCACGCCCTACTATCGGGCCCTACCTTTATATTGGCAAGGTTCGATGGCTCGTGTGTCAGTCTCGTTCGTCCCCTCCTGCCTGGGGGCTCGCTGTCGCTAGTCATATTACGTATCATCTAATATGGATACGGGATCAAAAGGAACGGGTGGGGGGCCCCTACTATCTATAGGCTAGTTGTATGGAATTGGAGTTTGCCCCTTTGGCAAGCTCTAGAAATAGAATGGGTTCAAAGAATAGTAAGAGGATTGCCTATCTATAGTAGGGGGAGGTATTGAACGAGGAAATCTTGGACAGCCCGGCTACCACTATAGTAGCGGTAGGGGGTAGGGGCCACGTTGAAATTGGAACTACATGCTGACCCACTCCCTCCACGATCGGTGTCCATTCGACCTACTCTAACCAATCTCTCCCAGCTATTGGTACTCCGATTCCCAGAATTCTAGTTGGCTTATTCTAGCGTATTCGCCGCAACTAGAATTAGAAGGGGCGCCGCAAGCAAACTATAGTTTCCCACCCAACCGGCATCGGCGAGAAAGCCCACCCCTGCATGGGGGGCTAAAGGGATGAACTAATTAATTTACTGATGGCATTATTCTAGCAAGTTTATTAATTGTACAGTGGTGCATTGGGAATTCTAGTTGGGAACTCTAGTCGGTAGATGCTTAAGTTGTTGTTGGTGGGTGGAAGATAAAGCGAATCGATCTCTAGCTACTATCTCCTCCCGGGAACCGGCCCCTCGCGAATAGTAGGGGCAGGGGTGGGTGGGAGGATATAGTTGCACACCCGGCCGTTCCAGAGAATTGATCGATCTGGCCTAGCCATTGAAACCAGGCGATCGATCTGGTTCACCCCACCCCGCATCTATAGTTGGGTAAGATGAAATGGGATTTGAACCCCAACCCCACTATTATAGGAGAGGGGGGCGAGGAATCGATCCGGGGTGGGTGGGAGAACCAACGCCCCCCACCCATCCCAACGTTTCTACCTCCAACACCATAATCTACCTCCCGGGGGGCCACCCACCCACCCAACTATCATCCACCCACCCACCCCGCTATAGTTGGCTATTCCTCCCACCCTGCAGGGTGGGGGGCATAGGCGGAATGCGAGGGGGCCCACCCGGGCACCTTCTATTCCCCCCCACCCCGGCGAAACAACTAATCAGGGGTGGGTGGGAGGCGTCAATTGCCCCGTGTGTGGGCAATATCTATTTTTATTGGGCCCCCATAGTTATATATATTCTGCGGCCCCCCCCCAACTATTGCCTCCCACCCACCCCTAGATGTTGTTTCTATATTCTGCCGGAACAGCCGGCTGCTAGTTTAGTTGCCGTTTAGTTGGAGGTAGATTAGAACCAAACAACATATAACCGGGGCCGCAGCCGGTAGAATATATATATGCTGGGGGGTGTCAGTTGGGGAGATGTATTCTTGAACCGCCGATGGATCGACTTAAGTGCCCTCACTAGAATTCCCACCCAACCCGGGGGTGGCCGGAGTAGCCATCGATGATGTATCACCCGGATATGCGATATGCCCGATAGTGAACAGGGAGGACCCCGGGGAGGTCGGTCGATGATCCACGATAAAAAACGAGCAAACCGACTATAGAGATAGGGCTCGTCCTACCCTATGCCGTATCCCGCATTGACCAATAGATTGAAAGGTTCTTATTATCTCTCATTGACTCTGACTCCAATATAGTGGCGGAAGGCTTCTACTGTTCTTCCTTCGTTCGTTGACCCATCTGATCTCGTTTCTTGCCTTGCCCCCCCGGGGTGCCCTACCGCATCTACAGTGGGGCCCTCCCGGCCTATAATAGCGGGAGAGGGGGAGGGCACCCCTATCCATAGTAGGGCGATCAGAGATAGCCGGCCGATAGGTGAGCCCCTCCGGGGCATTGGATGTATCGTCAGGGTCGAATCGTTCAGTTGCAGAGAATTGATCCCTTCCCCGGTCCCTCCAATCGACGGGGTAGGCAGGTACTATGGATCCTCTGACTCCCAATCAGGGTCGCCTTCCCTTGTGTTGGGTCTTGCCGGTGTTGCCTGTAGGTCGCAATACGCTCCGAGATGGCCGTCTGTCTCTTGTCCCCCCTAGGTGGGTAATCCGCTCCCTGGCCTCTGCTGCATCTGGCCCGTCCCCTAGGCACTCTCGGAAGGCGGGGAGTGTTACAACGTACGGTTGCAACTACGGTTGCAGGGTTTGGTGGCCCGAAGACTCGGCTTCGTCGAAAGGCTAGCTCGCTTTCGCTCGCGTTCCTCATCTCTAAAAGCATCAGGCTCGCAAGGCACCTCGCTCTTGTGACATGCTATGCTCCCCTTCTCCGTTCTTGAGGAAGGGTGGGTCCCATGCTCACGCACAACTATAGATAGTTGTATCCCTACAGGGTCGTTCGTGTAGGCCGCCCTACCTAAACCAATCATCATATCGGTCCCTAAGCCCCATTGCTAGAAAGGCTCAGCTTCAGAACTGTACGTGAAGCTTCCGCCTCATACGGCTCCTCTCGGGATCGGAGATCTTCGTTGGCTCCGGGATACGGGGAGTCCGAGGCTGTTGCACGCCCCCCCGAACATAGTTGTTGTTGTTCAACTAGAAACAATTCCAATCAACCCACAGAAAGAACTCCCTCCTGCCCCGCAACTAGAGTTCCCCGACCCCCCCGAACCCAGTCTTTCTATGCTTTCAACCACGCGAACTATAGATGCGCCCTTCCCACCCACCCGCGCCCTATATCTATATCTCGCGAAAGAACTATACTCTAGTTGGGGCTATAGATAGGCGCGAACGGAGTTCTGCTAAGCTTTCTCGCTCCCCTTCCAAGACCTCTAGTTGGGGAAGACTGAGGCCGGGCCTTGGGCTGCCAGATCCATGAGCCCTATGGGCACCTCAGACGATATCGGTTCCCGGCCTCCCTATAGTCGAATCAGAGGGGCGGCAGGCAACTATACCCCCCACCCAACTATCTCCGAGGTTATACCTACATCTGAACTTCGTTCAGTTTACGGGGAGACACTCTTCTGAACTTTGTAAAGATTACGGGTAATTGAATTGCCTTTCTCCCTTCTCGTCATTGGAGCAAAGCCCTTCCCTTCCATAGAGATTAAGGGAGATGGAATTTATGTCATGCTCGCCCTTGTCATCGAAGCCCGCTGAACCATACGATACGGAACCCATTTCTGTTATGCTATCGATCGAGGGAGAGGCACCCTATCTCCCTATGGCAATTCTGCTGTAAGCAGAAATCCCTATCCCCCTATGGTACTACCGTTCACCCGTATAATCCCCTCCCTTAAGTCGTCGGGTGGGGCCGTGCAGGCCCTCGGAAAGGAACATATCCACTTGCCTGAAGTGTTTCCGAGTGGTTCACTACGTGAACCCCTCGATTAAGGGCATTAACCGAGTGGTTCGCTACTTTATTTATAGCTGCGCTCACCGGGTGGTGGTTGGGGACTCATCGCAAAGCCTAGCCTAGCCTCAATGCCGACTGGGGCCTTTATTTATATAGCCTCTATATAGATTCTATATGATAGTTGTTCTATGCCAGAAGGGAGAGAGCGACAGAGGATAGAGAGCCCCGATATATAGTTGCGGGGGCAGGATTCGAACCTGTAGTCTTCAGGTCATGAGCCTGACGAGTTGACCAATTACTCTACCCCGCTGCGACCCTATAGTCTAGTTCGAGAGAAACCAGAAGTTGAGTTCTTCAGAAACGGCATCTGCCGAACATGTGAAGCCTATCCCTCCGCTTCGACCTAGCCGAATTGTAGGGGCGGGTGGGAGTTCTAGTTCCAGATTCTATACTACACATGGGTGGGTGGGCCCCTACTATTCTATGGTGGAGGGCGATAGTAGGGCATTAGCCAGATTCTATACGTAACATGCCAACCACAGCCCCACCTATAGATGCTTCAGAAAGAAAGTGAATAATATACTGTTTTGTTGTTTTAGGGAGGGGGGCCCAACAAATATATATTGCCTCCCACCCACCCCAACTATCTCTTCCCACCCACCCGAACAATTGGCATGTTACGTATAGAATCGAGAAAGGTAAACTATCTGAAGAGTTCTAGTTGGTGGGAGAAATATCCCACGGTAGGAGTGGATAGATGTTCCTAATCAATTCCACACAGTTCCGGCCCTCCTCCTCAGCATTCTATAGTTGATGCTGGTAGGACTAGATTCTATACGTAACATGCCATTCCCCCCCAACGGCTAGCCACCCACCCGGGGTGGAACTAGACTATATCTTCCCAGGGTGGGAGGGAATTCTAGTTCCGGCACTATTATCCCCCCCACCCGGGAATCATAGTTCCGCAAGCCGGATAACGGCTAGACGGGGGTCAAGTTGTTTTGGGAGTTCAAGAAAGTCAAATGTGGGAACTATTAATTTGCCCGGTTGGAAAGAATAACAAATTGACCGTTCGGCTCTTTCGCCCTGCCTTCTTCTTGTCTTCATCCTTCACCGGCAACTACATTTCATTGTCTTGCCTCCCACCCAGAGATAGTTCTTTACACCGGAACAGCATGAGCCCTTCCCTTCCCCGGCTCCGAGCACAGAGCCGCCCTATCCTGGAGTTCAACTACAGGTGGAGCTACCAGGGGTGAGGAGAAGAAAGAAAGGAAGAAAGCGACGATTTAGCTATAGTTCCCGAGGGTTTACCTAGAACCCAGAATCTTCGTTCAGATTCCGCCTGGTAGAAAAATGTTACTAGCAGTCGGGCCCTCGCTTAACCCGTTTTCCATAACCCCCCACCCGGCAACAATTAATCTACCCCCAACAAATATATATTGCCTCCCACCCACAATATAATCTACCCCCCCGGGAGGGCCCCCCCACCCGGCCTATGCCCCCCACCCAACCCCACACACGCAGTTCACCCCCGGATGGAAAACAATAACAATATCAGAAAGACCGTTGGATCATCACTCCCAATGAAGGACTACCCGAAGAAAGGAAGGACCGGTGGTGAATGAAGGAAAAACAGAGGATGGGAACTATAATTATCCCGCGGAGATCGAGATTGAGTTCCTCCATAATGCAACTATCCCTCAGAGCTGGGGATGGAGGATGGGTAATTGCAACTAGTTTTATACCGATGGCAGGATGAGTGAAAGCTTAAACTAACGGACGAGCTTCCATCCGGTTAGGATCTCATTTCCGGCTGGCTGGTTGGAAGGCAACAAGGATAAAAGCAGGGTGATAAAAGCAGGGAGTGAGTGTTATAGTTCTCACCCGGGGGTCGAATTAGCAGGAAAGCAATCCAACCGTGAGAGGCAAGGAGCCAAACATTAACGAGGGAGGGAGGCCCCGAGGAGGTTTATTAGTTTAACCAGTTGATTAGCAAATTAGTTGATTAGTTTACCCGGTGGCAAGATGCTTTGTTACTTTCATCCGACTTCCTGCTCCATCCTGAACCCCCGGTGGGAGGGCCAGCATTACTTTCCCTCCAGCCTGAACCCCCAGGTAAGGATGCTAACCCATCGGGTGGGTGGGAGATATAGGGAGGTTATATTAATTGTGGGAGATATAGCAGGTGTTCAGTTCAAAGAAGGATTGTAACTAGCCCTTTACTCTATAGTTGCCACAGCCGTCAGTACAGGATGTGTCAAACCGGTGAGAATCCCGGACCTGGACTGAGAAACGATTTTGAAGGCGTCATTTGGGAATGGTTCGGAGATAGATATCGACAACAACCTCTCCTCCTCAAGCAGCAGGTTTTTTTGTTCCGAACTTATCCCATTCTCCCCGACCAACTCTAAATAGAATAGGCCGGTTCAATTGCTATCTGGTCGGGCATTCTATCAATGCTTGAGCAGCGCCCTCCAATTTCTTGATTCTGCATCCACCCACCTCTGGATGGGGAGATATAGTAGGGATGCGTCCGGCCTATAGTTTCAACTAAACTAGCAGCCGGCAGATTCTCTACTACACATGGGTGAACAATAGCTAGAATTCTTTTTTATTTGGGTGGGAGAATATAGTTGGGTGGGAGGGAATAGTGTAGGTGGGTGGGAGGGCCATTCCTTACTGACATAGGCAAATAATCAAGTATAGTAATAGGGCTCACTAATGCTGCGTGAAAGATAGCCCAGGTACAGTTCAGAGACAGCATTTCTGCCACCCGGCAATTCTAGTTATCTCCGTGAGCTCAGTATCGCAACATTACTCAGATCAGAGGGAAATCCATTACTAGTATCTCAGTTGGTCCTAGCGGCACTAAAGAAACCATCCATCTGAGGCATTCAAAGAAGTGGCTAACTGGGAAATGGGAGTAATCATGCTTTATGCATGCATGCCGGCCAACTATCTCCTCCCACCCGAGTGGGGGGGAATTCTAGCTATCGTAGAACCCAACTATGTATGTCAAATATTTTACTGCCGAATTAGAATTGAAATTGAAACTATTATCTTTCTTTATATAGTTGGGGGCATGTTACGTATAGAATAGAAAAAGTTGTTCAAACCTTTAGAAATTAGTTTCAATTGCCGGAAAGGGTTGGGCGATAATATACCGACTAGAATTCCCGCAACTAATCTACCTCCCGCCCACCCACCCCCCAGAAAGGTAGGGCCACTACCACTATATAAGGTAGGGGCCCCCTCTCCATAATCGTTGTAGGGTGGTATGGCGATTAGGCTTTCTCTTTTATACCTAGAAGCATTCATTTCTGAACTCAGGTTGAATGTGCATTTATATCGCAGGAAGATATAGCAAATGGAAGTTTGAATAGTGGCGACTTGCCTATTTCCTTATATTCCTTCCTGCTTTGTTACTTGTTGCCTTCCTCCCTGCTACTTTGTTAACTTCTCCGGGTCGGGTAACCTTCCTTCCGACGATAATACCATCTCGAGCTAGCCAAGAGAAAGTTAGCTACGGGGCACCGGCAAAAGGAACTATAGTTGACTCCTCGTTATCTTCTCCTCGTTGAGGGAGAGCTATAACTCCCACTCTTGTTAGTTGAGGGCGGCTAACTCCCTGATCAATCTACTTCGGCTAGAACTCCCTGATCAGAAATAACTACCGTCCAGCCTGAACCCCCACCCAGGCAATTATGATTTCTGCCCCCGCCCCCCCTCAGATAAATTGCTTTCTTTCGCATCTTCTCCTCACCCCGGATAGTCGTCAACGATGGCGGGGGGTGAGGGAAGGAGATATAACGTGTTGGATAGTTGTAGAATTATGGAGTTGCCGCAACAGGGATAGTTGCACCGGCTCTGAGGGATAGTTATTATGGAGTTGTTGAGGGAGAGCATCTGACAAGATAGTTGTTAATTGGGAGAGCATCTGATTTATTTCTAAATAGTTGTTAATCTCGATCTCGCCCATCAATAGTTGAGGGATAGTTACCCGACGAGGAGAAATACAACAGAAAAAAGCTAGACACGGGGCACCAGCCAATCAAAACAACTGTCTTGCCTCCGGTCGGATGCTCTGTATTCCACTCCGTGAAGGCCTGCCCCGTCCTCCACCCCCGGTTCAGGATGGCATCCCGCACAATTATATATAGTTGGCCCTCCCTCATTTTGATAGGTAGGCAGTGGGGTCGCCAGCCAACATCAACTCAATATCCACACCATCCGTCTTCCGGAAGGGTGTTGGTTTGCCTAGGTGGGTTGGAATAGGATGCTGGGCGGATCAGTTTCTATTCTTTCTGCCAATTCCCACCCTGGATGGATGGATGGTAAGAGTAGTTATTGATGGTAAATGGTAGATGCCGCAGGTTGCCCCGCCCCCCCCCCTATATAGAATTGTGGAGGATCGAATCCTCGCGTTACAACTACCTGGCAACTACTATATCCGGGTGTGCATGAGGGCCCCTACTATTCTTAGCCAGGTAGTTGTGGGAGGGGATTTGCCGTTGGGTGGGAGGGCAACTACCGAACTAGAATTCCAGGGGTGGGTGGCGGGTGGGAGGGAGTTATAGGTGAGGTAGATTAATGAAACGGGCCCCTCAAATTCTATGGCCCTACTATTCTGACGGGGGTAGATTAGTTGAAGTGGTGGCTTATTCTAGCAACTAGAATTGCCCAGAGAAAGGTGGGTGGGAGGAGATGGGAGATCGATTCTACCATTGGTTGGGTGTTGGATAGCTCGATTGGTAGTTGGGCAACAACAATAATATACCTCCCGAACAATAGTGCGGAAGGGAAAAAATAGATATTGTAGGGCTTCCCATGGGTAAAGGAGAGCACTGTAGGGGATTCGAATTGTTTATGTGGCTATCTCGAGCAGGTTCGGTTGCCCATGACCGAGGGTAGGACAGATAGAGACAAATCAGATTGGGCGGGTGGGGGGCCCCTACTATTCTATGGCTAGTGGTGGGTGGGTGGTTAATGCTCTCCTGAACGCTAGCACCATCTCCTCCCACCCACCCCCGGGCCCCCCGGGAGGTTTCTCCAATTATTGTTGTTGTGGGCATGGATAGTATAGAATCTTCAAAAGTTGAGAAATACGTGGCATCTAATCTTGCGGGGTCACAATAATATACCGAGCAGTCATACTGAATGAATGATGGGGCAACGGGGGTTCATATCGAGATACAAATCACGCATGAGAAAGCATTTCTTATCAATACACCCCGGCACTTCGGCACGGCTAAAATTCAACTATAATCCCCCACCCGGGGAACTATGATTCCCGCCCACCTGGCTATAGAGCGGGCAAATTTATTGAGTAGGCCTCGGTAATTCTCTATCCTGGAATCCGGGTAGGGCTCTATCCTTGAATCCTTATATTGGGTATAAGGTTGAGGATAGAGGGATTCATAACTCCCCAGCAGGAGGTAGACAGTTTTGGAGGAGAGTCTACAGCGAAACACATCGGTAGCCCTAACAGCAAGCAGCTAGCATTCTTCTCTCAGGACCAATAGGGCGTAACCGTTCTTGAAAGAACAGGCGGACTATTTCTTTACGTGGGGTGAAACGTACGGGAACGGAAAAATCATTTATGAATACCCGCGTGGTATCTGCCCAGTTTCATATTCCCAACCTATTTCGGATCACTTCTGTTCGTGGAAGGAGAGTGCGTGGTTAGCCATAGAGGACAGTGATCAGACGATCATACGCTCTCGCTTGCTTGAATCCCTCCGTTAGATCATCACCCCGCCCATTGTTTTTATAGGCAAGGATTGATGGGGTTCCCACAACCGACGAAGAAGAGTAGGGGTGATGCGGGGTGCTGGAAGTCCAGTTGTCGATGTGCAGTTTGGGTGATGGGAGTTCACCCAATGCTAGAAAGAATGAGTTAGCCATGGCATGCTTATGGGTGGGGGGGATTATAGTAGTTGCCGTTGGGGGTGGGTGGGAGGATATAGTAGGAGAAAGTTCGATCGATCTGTACGGAGAATCGATCTGCCCGGGCGAATAGTAGGGGCCGGGTGGGGGGGAATTCTAGTTCCCCGGAGAATCGGATAATTCATTGCTAAATATCATTGGGTCACTTTCACAGTCATGTCCGCGAGACACCATCCATTCTTTCTGGCCCGGTTGGAGTATCGCAAGAATGCCTGAGACCCCGGTCGGCTTGAAGCTTCGAGAGGAAGAATCGATTGTGTAACAGGATGAGTACTCATTTCTGGATAGGGATCCGCCGGGGGCAACATCTCCGATAAGGTCGAGTGCTCCATTGCCAATAATAGCCAACGACATCTACTGAAGCAACTATAGCCTCCCACCCAACGCGGCAATATAACCCCCCTATTCCCCCGGTCTCTCCGGGGGTGAACTGCGTCACTTTCCACCCGGGGGGCTCTGTGGGGATGGGTGGGGGGTTCTATTCCGAGGGTTCACCGGTAAACCCGGATGAAGGTTGGGCCCATAGAATAGTAGGGGGCCCTCCCCCCCAACGATAGGCTATTCCACCCACCCTGGGAAACGGTATAACCTTGGGCCCCTACTATTCTATGGGCTAGTATGGGATGGGGGTCCTGGGGTAATTGTGAGTGGGGGGGGTGGCTTTTGGAGCAGTAGTAGGGGTGGGGGGGGCTCTTGGTCCGATGCTAAGGGTGAGGGTGGGGGAGGTAGCATTCATGCTATTGATCGACAGCTACCTGGATGGAGGGAGCGAGCTGGGAGGGGGGGAGTCGAACTTCTAAGAGGCATGGTCCCTACTCTATAGTGGCGGGCTCCTCGCGGAGGGGGGATTATGCTGCACAATCGATCAGAGAAGGCCCCTACCTTCTCAAAGCGGAATCGATCAGAGATGGATTTATGAAGCAAATCGGGCAGGGGTGGGTGGGGGGAGATAAAGGTCGATATTTGGCATTAGAGCCCGTCGATATTGCATGTTCTGAACTCTGGCACGCTATCCCGGCTCAACTTGCAAGGGGCCAGAGTTCCCAAAGCCTTACCCTGGACTCATTCCCAAACCCCAGACCATTTTGTATGAGACTAGCGGAGGGCGATGACTAGGGGTAGTCGGGGTCGCGTCTGGTAGGGGAAGGAGAGGCCACTAAACTCAAGATGGGGGATTGCCTCTTCTGACCCTAGGACGGCCGATGTGGGTAAACCTGCATGCAGTCCCCTGACGCGCTTTGGTTCACGGTGATATTACCTGTCAGGGGGCATTGGTCTGTTGGTTCTTGTCACCAAATGAGAGGTCACAACCTCCTTGGGGCCCTGGGGAGGGAGGCGAATGTACCCACCACCCTAAGGTGTTTACACGGTTTCACACCTGGTATTCGAGTGAGCATGGAAGAGGGCTCTGCTGGAACAACGGGTAGGGGAAACAATGAACCGGAGGGGGTGGGGTTACCATCACTCTATAGTCGTCACTCTATCGTCATCACCCTCTCGTCGTCGCTCTATCATCATCACTCTCTTCTTAAGCACTCTATCGTAGGCGCCTGCCGCTAGAGGTCCAGTTCACGCAGCACATTGGTACTTACCTTCGACATGATGTCCTGCCCCATACGGATGCTCGAGCGACGGCAGTCGTCAGCCGGGGAGGACTTTGCACGGTCCCTGTACCTTCACAGACCCTGAGAACAAGAACGTTAACTGGGCGTAGTAACTCCCATCCGCCCCTGATCCGACCAACGTTTCTACCTCCCGGCTGCTAGTTTAGGCATAATCTACCTCCCGGGGGGGCCACCCACCCACCCTGGCCACTCACCCGGGGGTTTATTATAAGTAGGGCCTCCCACCCACCCCGCAGACCTTGAGACTTGGATAGGAAGATGGGCGCTTCTATTGCTAGGGATTGGAGGTTGGAAGGTTCTATTCGAAAAGAGTCGGGTCTCAAGATTCGAGGTCGCTCGAGACAGCTGCCTGTACGATGGAATAGCTGTGGCCGAAACCTGAATCGTGTCGGTTATGGGAAACCGGATCGAGTTGCTCCGGTGGACGAAGGGGCTTACAAAATATCGAGTTGATTTGGTTTGAGTCATCACCAAGCCGGGAAACATCAGAGCTACTCCTGCACCTCGCGAATCCCACCAATCCCTTTGATTCTTTGGAGGGAGGGATCGATCTGACGCTGGAGAAGTAGCAACCGATTCATTCGCTGCGCGAGATCGCCGCTGCCGCTTCATTCCATCATCGATAGAAGAATATGGAATGGTTGCTTTTGACATGCGTGAGAAGGACCAACACAGATTACGAATTCGCTCCTCATTCAGATCTCTGAGATTTGGCTAGCTGCCCCATCCATTCCATTCGTCTCTATTGGAGAGGAATGTAGGATTTTTGATTCAATAATGGGAACTTTCAAAATTGGGGCAGATATTGAATTTTTCGGAGGCAGTAGAGATTCAGGTGGATCATTCAATAGCGGGATAGCTGGGATCGGAATGGAGGGTTGGGTTAGTACTAATCCCAACAATAACCCCCCGCCCATCCCCACAGAGCTCGACTCTCTGGCTTGAAAGGCGACCAGGCTATCTATTTCTCTCATCGGCGGGGAGATCAAATCATCAATCAGCTGGAGAGGCATGGGGGAGAGGGGAATAAGACCTACTTTCGCAGCTAGGGGATAACCAATCAAGTTCCTCTTCTGATTCCACCGCTGCTGATAACGGTGGGATGGTTCGGATGGGATCGGTTATGATAGGCAAGATAGAGAACTAGGGAACCGCCGGGATCAGTTTCGGTAGTCGATCGCATAGAAGGGGATCGGGCGAGGCAGACTATGAGGCAGTAGTAGATGAAGGATACTCACGGCAGGATCGGGCGTTCGTAGGGCACCAGCTTCTGGGGAATGGAAGGATAGAGCCCGAGCAAGGGCTGGTCAAACAACTGAATATCCGGACTCGACTGATAGAATAGGGGATGGTGGTGGAAAGGAAGGATAAGCTCTCCTCAATCCGTTCGAGGGCACGGTCCAGGCATGTGCCGGGATGGAAGGATCAGAGAGTGGGATAGCAAGGTCAGGTGGAATGGAAGATAAGGGATCTCCTATTTAGGAAACTGCTGGATCGAGGTTTCTTTCCTATCCGGATGAATCAACTGACTACTATTCTAGTAAAACCGGATAGCTAGGAAGGGAATACTTGATTCTCACGGGTTGATCGACAGGGCGGGAAATAAGAAAACTACAGCTATTCGATCACCGGGGGGGGAAGGAAATGGAACACTCCCATCAGCTAGTCACCTTTCTCTCAGTAGGGCATAGCTTCAGTGGGATTCTTTCATCAGCAGCGGATAGAAAGGCAGGTCAAGGAGTAGGTCCTCACGACGCGAACAAATCTGAATTCCGGGGTGGGCGAGAAAGAAAGGCATGGATGGGTGGAGCCAGGCTGGTCGAACTGACTTCTCACGGCGGCATGGAAGGCTGGGAGGAATGGAGGTGAGTCAATCAGTTGCCTGTCGGATTCGTCCTCCTATTCCCTCCCTAGGAGGATCATTGTACAAGACATTCCTTTCTTCGCCGGCATCCGCTCACTCGCCAGGCAGTGGGATATTGGAAGGGGCGGATCATTCGGTCTACTGACTCCAAGGATAAGGATCGGTGGGTGTAGTTTCACTGCCGGGATCAGCTAATGAAGAGAGGGAATCAGCGGGTTCAGTTGGTGGCTTTCAAGCTGGCCATTCCCAAGTCCATCAGCTTTCGGATAAGTCATCACTACTTGCGGCATTCCTCCCTCCCACCCACCCCAACCTTCGGGCGGGAGGCCCCATCTATCTCCCCCCACCCACCTGCGGAATGGGGGGAGCAGTAAAGCGGTATCCCCCACCGACTACTACTGGGATCGAGGTTTCCTCGCCGGCAACTCTTTCTTCCCTTCCCGATAATGATCCATCGACCTGGCCAACCACTTCCATCAGATGGGAAGGATCAACCTTTCAAGCTCACTCATCCCCTGGTCTAGTTGTTGTTGGATTGGCCTTACTCTATTGCCACTGAAGAAGGGAGCCCCCACGTGTGTGGGGTTGGGTGGGGGGCATAGGCCGGGTGGGAGGGAGTCCTCCCACCTATCAACGTAGGGAAGGAAGGGCCGGGGTGGGTGGTCTAACTAGAATCCCCACAACTACCAGCCGAATTGTAGGGGTGGGTGGGAAGCCCCCCCAACTATTGCCTCCCACCCACCCCTGATTAGTTGTTCCGGGAGGAGATAGTTGTAGATTAGTTGAAGGTGCCCAGGTTGGGCAAAATCTCTGCTCAATAGTACGGGCAATAATACGGGTGCTGCCGTGCCGCAAAGCACGACCATGTTCCATAATGGATAAGAATACGTTCTACGGTTGGACCGTGGGGTGGGTGGGAGGGCGGGGAGGGTGGGTGGATAGAGGATAACCCCCCTGCAGGGTGGGTGGGAACTATAGTACGGGGGGGCCCCTCCCGGGGGGGTAGATTAATTGGATAGCCGATTGTTCGCCCGGTAGATTAGTTGTGGATGTTGATCTTCTCGATGGCATCTTTCGGCCCGGTTGGGCTATAGAAGCTCACTCATGTTACGTATATAGTCTGGACTGCTGAACTCTATTCCAGACTGGACTGTAGAAAGGCTCAGCTCCACCGGTTACTACTAACTGAGACAGAACGCACAACCTAGGGCAACCAATATTATCCCGCGTACAAAACTAGAAAACCCCCACGGGATGCAGGGTGGGAAACTATAGAAAAAACCGGGGGAGGGTGTTCATGAGGATATAGTGATTGGTGGGTGGGAATAGTCAAAGTTTCGGCTATAGATTGGGGTGGGTGGGAGGAAGAGGGGGCCAGCAACCGACCGCAGCCACTATGGTATCGCAATCGGTAGAGTAGAATTCTCGTTCAGTGGGAATACAGGAAGAGGCTGAGGCATGGAACAGCATGCGCGATGCCCAAAATTTCTTTCCCGATTCACTCTGCAGACTCTGATAAGGAATGGAACGACTATAGAGTAGCCGGGTGGGTGGGTGGGTGGGAGGAGATGGCACTATCGTGAAGGAGAGTATTAACCGTACTCTAATTCCTGGGCACTTCGGCGTCCCACCCAACCCCGGCTATAGTTCGGGTGGGAGCCCGCATATAGTTCCGGACAGTTGTTGGGGGGCCACCTCCGTTCACCGAATACCAGTGGTTGATGCAGTTCATCACTTCACTGTTCGATTCGCCATCAGATATAGAGCCGGGGGGAACCGGTTCATGGTTCATCTAGCACAGCTATGGATTAGGGTAGGGGCGGGGGAGAGCCTGACTATAGCTCCAGCCATAGATAGTTCCCCAGGGGCCGGGGAACAACTAAACAAAACGGCGAACCCCCGGGGCCTATAGTTTGAAAGGGCACCACATCATCCATCTATTAATCAAGGGCAGGGCGGCTATACGTATTAAGTGGCGTGGCACACAATTGATTGAATGATTGGAGGGAGGATGCCTACATGCAGGTTTTGCTTAGCTTGACATACTGTGGCGGAGAGGCTCGACTGCACCTGGATAGGAGATAGGGCTAATCTACCCGATCAATCCATCCATCGATCCATCTATCCCCGGCCCCTACCTATATAGTCGATCCATCCTAGCCCCACTATAGAAGGTAGGCTACCCAACGGCATATTCGGGTGGAAAGGAGGGGCCCCCCCCACCCCCCGACTACAGTTCTATAGTTGCAATCAGTTCACCGTTCCATTGTTCTCACACATCATCCATCCGTACGTGATACGACTGATATCCGTACTCGCATAGAATACAATGTACACCATCTCGGATGGATGCCACCATCCATTCTAGAATGGATACAACCAGTCATCTGAGTGATTTGTATAGAACACGAGATGGATGGCCCCTATAGGCAAAGGGAGAGAGCTGAGCGATAGCGAACTCCCATTATAGAAGAGTAGGGGAGTGGCTCGACCATCTCCATCTATACACGTGATATGATGGGAGAGGGTCAGAGAAATCGCGATAGCGAACTCCCATTATAGATGCGTAGGGGGGAGAGGCCCTCTCCCTTTCAGTGCCATATAGGTAGGGGGCCCCCCCACCCTAACCCCCCCACCCTCCCCTCTGCAGTTGGGAATTCTAGGTAGTTAGGATGAGTGGTTGGCCCAGAATGAGTTAGGGGAGAAGGCCAAGCGCTCATATCACATAATTCTATTGCCCGGGTGGGGGGGGCAATATAGTCTCCCACCCACCAACTTTGAGCCTCTACTATAGCGGGGCCGTTTAGGGAGGTATATTAGTTGAGTTTCCCACCCACCCGGAATAGTGCGTTCATTCGTCTATCATCAGAGCGGTTTTATTCCCAGGGAGAGAGATGAAACGGCAAAACCAGAATCGAGGAAGGCATAATCGATAGGGATTCTACTGATGAGCTTTGTGAGTATAGTGCCAATGGTGTATGTTCGCACTCACCGGACCCCCCGAATCCTTCTTTATCCGAGTTTGCTCCTACCAATCGAGATGCTTTTCAGGCAATAGATAGTTATGATCCTAGTTCAGCTCGCATTGATTCGAATGGTTATGATGCCCCCATTGACAACGGATTTGCTCCCCGCTCGGAGAATGAATACAGTGGGTTTCGAGTGTGCTAGGTGTGTAGGAATTCGATGGGGTGGAGTGAGCCTAAAATAGGGATTCATTCCATTCTCGTATCGATCCCGGCCTCTCTTTTAAAGGTTCTTCAATAAAACCTATTTATTCTGAAACCGAGAGCGGGGGTAGGTGGGAATAGCGCCGTTGGTGGGCGGGAGAACTTTAGAACTATAATGGAACTCCCACTGCCATAACTATGCCCCCCTGGGAACCCGGCTGAGGGTGGGTGGGAATAGTCAAGTTCCGGCTATAGAGTCGGGTTGGGTGGGTAACTAGAATTCCCGGGTGGGGGGGCTCATTATAGTGGTGGGTGGTTATGTTGCCGTTCGCCTGCGGCAACTATGCCCCCCACAATTAATCAGGGGTGGGTGGGAGGCAATAGTTGAGGGGCCCACACACGGAAGCAATAGTTCCGGGTGGGTGGTCTAACTAGAATTCGGAACTACCTGGCGAATAGTAGGGGCCCCCCCACCCAACGGCCCCTTCAAATAGTAGGGCTATGCAGGGTGGGAGGGCCCTACTATTCTATGGTAGTGGTGGGTGGTTATGTTGCCGTTCCGGGAAACAATAGTTCCGGGAGGGAATCTTAGTTCGCGGGCTATTCCTCCCACCTACGGCTCATCCGGGTGGGGGGGAATGTCGAATTGTGGGGGGTTCTATTGCCGGGTGGGTGAGATAAAGAAGCACGAGTTACCGCAAATCGTATGGATCTTGCATCCCCGAGGTAGACTCATATGCCTACCGACGCTTAGACCTATGAATGGGGTGTAAATCTATCCGCCGCTTCAGCATACGACTCATTTTACCCACTCTGATACCCGCCCTTGACCAATCTTGGAATCCAGTGAATCCATGCCACCCACATCCATCCCAGCACTATTATAAGGTCACAAACACTCTACTCGCTCGCTTATTGGTCACTGCCTTTCCCACCTCTATCCTCAGCATTGGTAACACGATGATCCCAAATCCACCTCCCCTTATTTGAGATAGGGCGATTCCCTTCATGTTGGTACCGAATCTGTCTCTAGATGATCATTCTAAACCATTCTACCTGCTCCATCTGCAAACTGAGCTATTGGAAAAGGAGGTCCGGGAGCACGAAAGCCCCCCTTGGCACCTTTATTTGAACAACAACAACTAGACCAGGGCGCGGGTTAGCAGGCCCTTGAGAATGTTAGGCCAATCCAACAGGTATTAGGACAGGAAAGAAACCAGAAACTGGCAGGAAAGAAATAAACTATAGCCGAGGGGCTAGTATCCTATTGCCTCCCTAGCCCTGGGGTGAAGGCCTTCCTAATTTGACTTTCTTGAACTCCCGGGACAGCCAAACAATAAAGTAGTATTCTGGATGGATGGGAACAAACTGTCTTGGGTTGAACTAGTTCGGGTGGGTGGTTATGACTCTCCTGAACTATATCGTGAAGGTGAGGGTGGGGGGGCAATATAGTCTCCCACCCACCCCGGTTAGTGACGGGAGGGCTACTGTAGTTCTAGTTGCTTCTGATTTAGTTAACTTCTTTCTATCCGGTAACCTTCTTTCCAACGCCAACTCTCCATCGGCCATCAATAACAAGGATGCTCCATCGGCCCTTTAATTAGACTGCTGAGGGAAGCTCGAGAACGGCAAATAGATTCTTCGGAGCCTAACAAGGATGCTCAGGTCCGGTTGAACGAGATAGCTAGTCGTTGACTTCCTTCCGGTTGCCCTTTACTCTATAGTTGTTGAATTCTGAGTTCCTGCTGTTGGTTGAATTCTGGAGGAGTTCCTGCGAGAGAATGGAAGTGTGAGCTCTTCGAGCAGTGGTTGTCAACAACTACAGTAAAATGAGGAGGAAGGGAGTTCGTTACTTCTTCCCGAGCTAGTAGTTGAGGTCCGACCATCCGAATCAAAGAAAGTCCATACTCACCCGAGATAACGGGTGAGGGTTGCCTGGGGAACTATAATCATACTCCATCCTGGGGAACTATTGCCCTAATCAAGTTAGTTTCTCCTTGCCGGATAACTGCATTTGTTTAGCTTCTTTCTTTCTGCCCTATTGATTCTTAGGCAACTCAGAGAAAGAGAAGTTAACACCTGTTAGGCCTCCCTCGTCGAGGTAATGATGAAACAACCGGAGGACAATAGAAAAAAGACCTTTACACCCTCGGTTAGGCACTAGGCCACTATAATTCCCTCCCACCCGCCACCCTTTCTTTACACCCTCGGTTAGACGTCCTCTAGGCCAATCCAACTTCTACCTCCCGATGGGATAGCTGTAGTTGGAGATGTCCCGATGGGCTAGCTTCCGAACTACCCTATCTAGCTTGCCTGAACTGAACCTCCCTGCTGTCCGCCACTTTCTAGCGGTTGGACCGGATGAAGCTGCGGAGTAACCTTACTTTCTTGAACTCCCGGGAGAATTCACTCTAGTTTTCGGTTCTCGGTGCTCCACCCTAACACCCTCCCTCGGATGGAACAAAAATGGATGAGGGCAATGGAGAAGGAGATAACGAGTTAACCATTCAGTGCTACTCTCTATAGATTCTAGATTCTATATTCTATATGAGGGTTTACGACCCATATGGATGGGGGATGGGGGATGGGAGATGGGAGATGGGAACAGGCGGGCGGCTCCCTCCCGATAAGAGATGGGATGGGTGGGGTGGAATGCATCGACTCGATTGGTGACCGCTGGTTGGATTTAGATTAGTCGGCACTCACCCAACTATCAATTGTCGGGGGAGGAGCCTATAATAGGCTGTATATCGCTGGACCCACGGGTATAGTTGTCCTGGGCTCGACCCCCTATATATAGATGGGGAGAGGAGAGTAGAGCGGCCCCCCCGGGAGGTTTATAGTTGTCTAATCGAGGGGCGGGCATACGTTATAGTCGGGCAGATGGCTAGTTCAATCCTCAGTGGTGGGGAAACAAACCCATGTATCTATGCCGCCAACTATGCCGCCTGGGCACCTTCTATTCCCACCCAACCCCGAACCGACGCCCCCCACAATAATATATATTCCCAGCTTGTTGGGGCGGGTGGGAAGCCCATCCCCACACACGGTTCACCCCGGCTGCTAATATGGTTCGGAGTTCACCGCTGATAGGAGCGGAACGGTTCTCTCCGGGAGCCCTGAACTCTTATCTGGGGGCGGCTATACTATATATAGATATAGTTGGCACCCTATATATCTATATGGCTTCAGGCCTATATATCTATCTAGGAGCCCTATATCCCATATATTCTATCACAACCCAACCCTCTATATCCCAACCCAACCCGAATCATTTCGTCAATGATCGTCAACACCCATCTATTCGTATATTATAGACGTGATACAATGATCGTACTATTATTCTATACGTAACATGATTGGATTGGATTGATTGAATGTCACAACCCATTGCATTGATAGATAGGTGGGATCAGCGACCGCCCGCCAACAAGCCATAATGGGCAACCTTCACTCCCGAATGGCAACCTTGACTCCCGAATGCCTTCACTCCCATACCCAAGCATGACCGACCTTCCCCAATCTACAACTATATACGTAACATGACCGACCGACCCCCGGCTCGGCTATATGGGCAGGTATGACCGACCGACCACAGGTTGTACCGACCGGATAAATACCGACCCCCGGCTCGGCAACTACTATTCCCTCCCACCCAGCAAGTTGCACCGACTGATGACAGGTTCTCCTGACCAAGTTGTACCGACTGACCCAAGGTGGTACCGACTGACTAAAGGTTGCACCGACCGCCCCGGGCAGGTTCTCACTCCGGTGGTACCGACTGACTACAGGTTGTACCGACCTCTCAAATACCGACTGACTCGAGGTGGTACCGACTGATGACAGGTTGTACCGATCAGATAAATCACTACCGAATAGAGGTTCTACTCAATATAGATGGGATCACAGACTGATAGGTGGGATCATTCGACATCAACATCCCCGCTATATCTCCCTCCCACCCCATAGCAACATTGACATATACTATGTCTATAGAGGTAATACGACATTGACATCATGATAGCAACCTCCAATCCGCCATGGGCAACCTACCCATCTATATAGCAAGATTGAGATCCTCATAGCAACCTACCCAGTAGAATAGCTGACATATGAATAGCATCCTCCCCATCTTCATAGCAACATTTACATCCCGCCATCATATAGCCATTCCCCCCCACCCGCCTCCCACCCATAGTTGCCTGCTAGAATAAGCCACCACTTCGGCTATCCACCCACCCACCCCAACTCAAATTGGGAGTTCTAGTTGCCCACCCACCCTTTCTCTTCCAACCATACTAGCAGCCGGATCCGAGACGCCGAGAAAGAATTTGATCCTCCACCTAGACTATTGTTTCCCACCCGAAAGATAGGGCTCGCCGATCTACCTAAGTAATATTGCTTTGTCGAGTTGGGTGGGCCCCTACGAACTAAGATTATTCCTCCCACTTTGCCCATCGAACAAAACTCCCACCGTGCTAACTCAATCCTGTACGTAATACCCGAGGCTCAAGACCCCCCGAACTAGAATTAATCGTAGGGTGGTTAATGGCAGAAACCTGCTAGAATAAGGAATCACTATATCATTCTAGCAGGTTGAGAAATTAAGCGGGGGGGAACGGCTAGGGGGGGTGGGAAGCAATAGTTCTGCACGGGAATTCTAGTTGTTCAATTCCCACCCTGCAGACAACTGAAACCGTGTGTGTGGGGTTGGGCAATTCCAACGGCATCTACTTAATGGCATTAGCCTGCTAGAGTAAGGAACTATGGGTGGGAGGGAACTAAACTACAGTTCCTATGGTTCATGTGGAAAGTAAGCGGCTGATTAATGGCAGAGGGTAGATGCCGTTGGTGGGTGGATATAGGATAAGTCCTCCCGGGTGGGAGGGAATTATAGCAACTTCCACATAGAATTGTAGGGGCCTCCCACCCGAGGGTTTACCTAGAACCCTCGGATATAGTTCCAGTGCGTTCCGGGAGTCAAATGTATCCGTCCGACTGACATCCGCCAGACGTTGCCTTTTGGATGGACCGACTTCCCCTACTATCTATTGGCAGGCTTCGAGTTAAGGTTTCCAGTTCGAGCTTCTATTGGCCAGGGAAGGAATGAAAGCCAGTTACTAGCTATTGGCAAGTCAAAGCTTTGAGTTAAGCATAATTGATCGAATGGAAAGGAAATGAGTTACCGTTGTTGATGTGTATATAATAGCATCGAGAAGGGTTGGATTGACAAATGGGTCAGTTTGTCGGCCATGTCTAGACGCCCGCCACTTTGAATGGCTTCTCTTCCTGGTATTTATCGGGTTGAGTCAGTTTTACAGCTATGTCTGGAGCGCCCTACTCTTCTATAGGGGTAATTCTCTTATGGTCGCATGGGCTGGAATTGGGTTGACGTCACTTGCCATATATGTCCGGAGCGCCCTACTCTTCTATAGGGTCATTTGGAAATCACTCATGGGCCAGAAATGGGTTATGTCGGTTTTACAGCTATGTCCGCACTATAGGGTCATTTGGAAATCACTCATGGGCAAGAAAAGGCGTGAATTTGCATCTCTATTGCCCCCCGGGGTGGGCGGGTGGATATAGTTCCGGGTGGGAGGACTATATGAAACGCGAATTAGTTGTTGGTTAATACGTATATGACAGAACATGCCCTACTATTCGCCAGGGATTGAGTTCCATTTGTATCGATTACAACTATAGAAAGGGGGTGGGGGGCTTTGCTAGTTGCAGCTTTTTCGAGTGTGTGAGTTTATGCTTCCTTCCCTGCTCCAACTACCCTTGTTTCTGTTCCCATCTATGACTCTGCTTCTGGGTTTCAATCTTGAACTGCTCGAACTCCAACTGAAGGATCTACTGCTCGATCTCGAATTGAATATGTTCCCGGCTCTGTTGCTGGATATCGAAATGATGAAATAGGCTCTGTGGCCTATGCCTCTACAACTATAGAAAGAGGGGGGGTGGGTCCGGGTCAACTGACACGAAATCTGGATATGAAACAACTCAATCCGCGATTAGAAGAGAATATAGAATTAGCACTCGAACTATAGTTGCCCGGATGCTGCTTCAATGGGTTCAAATGCAGCTGCTAGATCAATTGGTAGTGAACCCGCCTAAAGAAACTACAGGGGGCCGTTCAATGGGGTTTGAATCACTTGAATCATCAATGGGTACTAGTTCCGGTCCATGCTTATGCGCTGGTTCAAAGTAAACAACTGGCCTAAAGAAACTACAGGGCTCTGCTGCCCTCGGAATTGGCTCTGGCTCCGCCTATGCCATCGTTGCTTCCCCCACTGTCTCTGAAGCCTCTTACTCTGTCTTTTATGCTTGCTCCCGGCTCTGGATTTGAACCGTAATCTCCGTTCAGATTACGGGTTTCCCTAGAGGATCTACTGCTTTAACTGTACTAAAGTAGTCCGAGATTGATTCCTATTGATCGGTCGATCCCACCGGTCCCATTATCAATTGCGGGAGTATGCGACCTATTGATTGGTGCACTCGACCAACCAGCCATAGTACCAACTAGCCATAGTCTAGTTATTAGCCATAGTACCAACCAACCATAGTGATTGGGCCCGACCCCCCTCTCCTGTAGTGGGCCCTATAGATAGTAGGGGCCCCCACCCCATTATAGTTATTGCCCTATCTCCATCCGCAGTTCCCGACCTCTTGATTGATAGTACCAACCAGCCAGGCTCGACCTATTGAAGTGCCCCCGGGCTCGACCCCCCTCTCCTATAGTGGGCCCTATAGATAGTAGGCCCCCCCCCCATTATAGTTATTGCCCTATCTCCATCTGCAGTTCCTCTCGGTGATTGAACTTAAGGCGGTATGGGGGAATGCGGTATGGGCTCGAGTCCAACACGAAAGCAATGGTATGATCCCAACATGACTACCGACCGGTTGTTTCCATCTTCGCCCCGGCCCTCCCCCCCAGTACTTTAAGCTACAATAATCCAAAACCCCCCACAATAAAACTATAGTAGCCCTCCCGGGGGGGCCCTCACCTGAACTGATCGTTCAGGAGAGAACTAATCTACCTCCCGGGGGGGCCCTCCCACCCGCTAATGTTCCTTGGCCCCCCCTAGATTATTGTTGTTGGAAAGTCCGTGATCGGCCTGTTTCAAAAGAGCAAGGGAGTTAAGTTCCGCGGACGAAGGTTGCTTTCTTATGGTTGAAAAGGGCTGCCAACCCTAGGTACCCATTATATATGGATGGAGAGGAGGAGGGGTTCGGTGATGGCAAAAGAGCTCGAGGAAGAAGAGGGGGTCGGCTCGGAACAAAAGGCAGAGACGGAAGCAGAGGCTACAGCCGTGGCAGGAAGGGAGGGTTTAGTATCATAAAGGGGAGAGGGGCTGCTGGCCATGCCACTGCCTAGATTAGATCCAGGGGCAACTATAGTTTAGTTGCCCCCCCTTACGGTTTCAATTATCGCCGGAGGGAGGTATATGCCATTGTTGGAGGTAGATGCCTAAGGAGGTTGACCCCCCTATCGGGCAACTTTAGTTGTTGTTTGGGGCTGGGTCCGAACAAAGACAGTCCGGCCAAACACTTCATGCGGCTCTTGCGGTGTATCCCCCGCTTCGGTCAATCGATCCATCCCTTCCTACTCCCACCCACCCGATCGGAGGTTTCAATGAGATGCTAGCCTCCGCCAGATCCTAGCCTCCGGTCATTATAGAGGGACATGAAGGGGAGGGATACGGATTAATGGATGGAAGGAGGGAGGAAGGGTGGACTGATTACTGATACGGATGGGAGGAGGGAAATGAAGCCACTACTGACCGGATTACCAAACTTTTCTTTTTTCCACTGATGGAGCTAGGATTAACGACTAATCAAGAAGGCGATTACTTGATTCCGGTGATCTGAATATTTCTGCATTAACTACTTAAAAAGCCGATCAAGATAGATATGGGGCTTCACTTCACAACGTAATTGGGATCAAGGGGATCAAGCTTTCTCGAAAAGAAGGTAGGCGAGAAGGCATTGAGGTTGGGGCTCATGAATCCAGGCTTGGAATTGAAAGAATAATAGATCCCGTTAATCTGACGTATTCCGGATTCCAGCTAATGACCGGATCCTGGGTTGGCCCCTTCCCTCTTCCATCGCGAATGAAGTCAGTAATGAAGGGGCTTATGGCATAATGCTTCAGTGGTTGGATCCCCGGATTGACACAGTGAATCGATCTGGTAGCAACTGATCAATAATAGATTTGAAGGGCGGGGTGGGTGATTAGCATGTCTTTTGTTCCGCAATCAAAATTGGCTTGCTCGGATTAGCCCAGTTGGTCCCTGGGATCTTAGCCTATCTGATGCTTAGTGGGAGCTTCCCCCGCTCTAGTGGTAACCTAGGCCAACATGGCTCGATTGGGACAGTGTGGTGAATGCATCCTTCCCCGAATGAATCTGGTTGATACACCTAAGGCTTCCTCTGGTTGGCTTTTCTCATTCCTCCAGCAGAGCTGACCGGGCTAGAAAGGAAGGATGAATGGGTGGCCCCTCTTTTCTATTATTCTGGAAAGCTTCGCTATCTCCTCCCACCCACCCTCTCCTTGATTCCATTCCGGTGAATATGCCTCTGGTGGATATGCCCATGGAAGGTTCTCCCTAGCCTGGGTGATTAGCTTCTGCTGGCTCATTAGCCCAGCCGAGTAGGAACAACTGAAGATGGGTTCCGGGGTGGGTGGCCCCCCCCGGGAGGTATATTATTGTAGCTGGGGTGGGGGAGCCTTAAAATATTCCGCAGTCGAGTAACTATCTTTCTTAAGTTCCTTTGGTGCATCTCGAATCGGTCCCGCTATCGGAAGGCCGCAGAACGCTATTACCCCTTCCCCCCTTCCGTATCCCTATGGCTAGGGTCTGCCTTAGCTGCATCATCAGTATCGGGAGGTCGCCACGAATCTACGCTGCTGTTGCCGGTGTTACCGTTACGGTAGTACCTGCCCGGTTCCCATCAATTCCCTTATTCGCTACCTCTACACCACCCTACCCAGAATACCAGTACCGTAGGCTACCTCTGTACTAATGCCGCACGGATAGATTCCGTAGGCTGCCTTTACACCACCATACCCACTATTTCTTTATCGATGGGTTCACACCCCATCTCCCTATACCTTTCTCTATACGGAATATCAATCCCCATAGTTGGGGTTACACCGATGCATGCCCTATTCTCCTCTCAGTAGGTCGGGGCTGCCTTACCTGGAATTCCAGTCTCCGTAGGATCATACCGCCACAGTTGGATCTACACCGCTATACCGGGACATCCCTATCGATACTGCTTCTTTCCCCCACTGCTATAGCGGGACACTCCTATCGGTAAATGCCTAGGGCGAGCTGGAATATCTGTTTGGGCTTGCACCGGCCTCCTATAGTCCCCAGGTTGGGGGGGATTATAGGGCCTCTCAGTGGGATGGGCCATAGATTGATTGGCACCGAAGGAAGCGGTACATTCCTATCGGTAGCTATAGGATGGGATCATACCGCCTTACCTGGAATACCTGTATTGAGAGGTTTATACCGCCACAGTTGGGGTTACACCGAAGCAACCGGGACTGTCCTATCGATCCCTACCTTTACACCGTTCAGCCCCTTACTCCCACCCATAAGAAGTAGTAAGTATGAGAAGAAGTAGTGAGTATGAGTGGGTGGGGCACCGGCTGGGAATAGAAGGAAAGGGCTAGTCGCATCAAAGGTAGGGAGTGTGGTCCAACCATCTATTACGTCATCAGCAGGTTCAGAGTGCCTGTAGTTTCTTTAGGCAGGCCCATCCCCAACTTAACCGAGGGTTTACTGGCGAACCGGGGGTTCACTGCGTCACTTTCCAGTAGGGAGGGGGTGGGGGGGCCGGAGATTCTGGTATAACCTCGGAAAGTCTCCCCGGGGTTGGGTGGGGGGCATAGTTATTATTCTAGCAGGTTTCTTAATTTACAGAATTCTAGTCGGTATATATTTGTATAGTTCTGGGTGGTTGCTTTTGGGAATCATAGTTCCTATGCCCCCCCGCTTCAGTAGATGCCGTTTAGGAAAGGGTGGGAGGAAGATAAAGGCGATTGCGGGAAGAAAAAAAGGAATCTTAGAAAGTTGGTGGGGGGGGCCTACTATTCGCGAGGGGAGTGCCCGGGCATGTTACGTATAGAATCGGGGGTAGGGGAGAGGGCCAATTATAGTTGCCACAACTAGAAGGGTAGGTGATCCAGCTAGCTGTAGATGTAGATGTAGACAAGGGGGAGCGGAGCGACCCCGTTGTATCTAGTCTCTGGCTGTCTGTACCAATCTCTGTCTGGGGCTATCTCTCCAGCTGGCTATCTATCGGTCTATCTATCGGTCTATCTCTGGAGCTGGCTATCTATCCAGCTGTCCATCTATCTAGCTGGCTATCTATCCGGCTATCGATCGATCCATCGGTCTCTGTCTGTGTTTATGGGGGTATGGGCTATCTCTATCTCTCGGGCCTAAAGCTAAGTAATCTAGGGGGAGGGGAGCGACCCGGTTCTGATGTATAGCTCTATCTCTGTCTCGATCGATCTATCCATCGATGGCTGATCAATCTCTGTCTCTATCCCCGTCTCTCTGTCTGCGGGTAATGGGTAATGGCAAATTGATACATAATAGGGCTATGAGTGTTGGGTGCTGGGTATGATCTTCTGGAGTATGGGGGCTCATCGTTAATGAGAGCAGGGGTGGTTCCTGTGGGTGAATATAGGGGTGGTCCCTGTGGGCTATTGACTAACTATAAGTAGGGAAGGGTTGACTGATCTGTGCAGTCGGGGGGCCCCTACTATCCATAGGCTCCCGCCCCCTGTCAATAATATACCTCCCGGGGGGGCCGGGTGGGAGGGAGATAGGGTGGGGGGCCCCTACTCTATAATGGTTGGGTCCGGATGGATGAGAAAACCTAGAATTGTTTCGTCCAGCTCCCGTCAAGTCGTGGGAAACTCGGATCTCCACCGACGACTAATATAGTTGGGCACGACTTTGAGTGTTCAAGGCTGCCTGGACCAACCCCCCTACATAGCCTGATCGCTATTACGTACGTAGTATACGAGACTACTATTGCATCTGTTACTATGTGGGAGCCGGTTGCGAGTGCATTACGGTATGAAAGATGATCCTACTGAACAAAGGAAGTTGCCGAGGTCCCTAGGTCCTATTGTCTTCATGGTCTCTTCCCCTACTAGGTGTCTGTGATTCGGGCACTCACCCGGACCCCCCTATAGTTGAAGTTGAAGTTGAAGTGGAACTCAGAACCCATTCTGACACTGCTTTGGGGTTTCCCGACGACCCGCTCGGCCACTCTCTGGACCATCTCCACAGCATGCCCATACTGCTCTATGAAGCTATAAGTAACCTATGGGTGGGTGGGAGGATATAGTTGCTCCGACTTCAGATCTCAATCAATCATATGCCCCCCCACTGCTCTGTCCGATGCCTCCATTGACTACTTTCCCTTCCCTTCTCGTTCATCCTTCCATCGAGTGATTTCAGAAGTCCCGGAACCATCGGATATAGATTGGGGTGGGCCACCACATCTTATTAACGGGCGAAGGAGATTGAACCCTGAGATTGGCGGAACCGAACCGACACCATAGCTTTCAATTCTATCAATCAATTGATTGGGGTGGGTGGGAGGAGTGAACGGAACACCCTCTCTTCCTTCCAGTAGTGGGCAGCCCAAGCAGGGTGGGGGGGAACTCTAGTTGGGGTGTGGAGGGCCCCTACAATTCTATGGTAGTTCGGGGCCTCCTAATTTCCCACCAACTAGTTTTGGAGGGCCCCTGTGGCGTTATCCTATCCATAGGCACTCCTTCCCAGTTGCCTGCTTCCGGGCTTGACTCGCACCTATAGGACCTGCTGACCCGCCCGAGGAGATACCTGTTTTCATATGAATGGCAATTCCCTGATTGAGCGAAGCAAGCACCTCTTCAAGAAAGTGGAGCTCCCGGAGCTCAATTCAATTGGATCGAACCCGCTCGATTCTAGTTGGGTGGGAGGGTAGCAACTCCAGCCATCAACGAACAACCGCCATATCTATGCAATGCCTAGTCGAATTAATGAATCATCTCGTTTCATTCGTCGGCTCAACTCATCGGTGGGAATGGGACATACGTGGACTCACTATTCACAAGCGACTGATCCAGGTCCTTTCTCCTTCTTCCCACCCCCCCGTTTGTTCATCGATGCCGGTACAGCTACGACAATCAATGGTGGATATTAGCTATCGAGACTGATTGAATCGAAGGAGATGGACCAGGGGCACTAATGGGCAATAATATAACTATAGGGGTGGGTGGGAGGCCCTTTTCTGGGGTGGGTGGGTGGGAGATAGCGGGTGGGTGGGAGGGTGATTGTTGTTGCCAATCAAAATATATATTGCCCGTAGGGGCCGCTTCCGCTCACTAATGAATCTGGAGAGCATTCCTATTCCCACCCTAGTTTTAGGCTATGAGAGCAGGGGTGGGTGGGAGGAGATAGTGCCGAGAGGCCCCATCCTATCCGGGGAACAACTAGAATTCCCGGGTATGCACAGGGTGGGGATCGGGGATTAGCCAACTAGAATTCCCTCCCACCCGGGAGAACCTTAGCCCCCCACCTAACTAGAATTCCCACCCTGCATGCGGGGTGGGGCCTGGGTGGCCCCCCCTATTCTAGCTTATTCTAGCTTGATTCTATAACTATTTTAGCTGCGGGGGTTTCTTGAATTGACTGATTCCCTACAATGGCGCATTAATGAACTGATTAATCAAGAGGTAGATTAGTTGAAGTGGTGGCTTATTCTAGTGTATTCTAGCTTAAAATAGCAGGCGTATTAATGAACAACTTAACCCCCCACCCAACCCCACACACATGAACGGATGGCATGAACTGATTCATGGCAGAATCTTAGTTAACTAGAATTCCCGGGTGGGAGGGGATTATAGGGTGGGAATTAATTAGAATTCCCCATGAATGCACTTCATTAATAAGTAAATGGCATCCGTTCATTAATTAACCTGCTAGAGTAAGCTATAGATTTGGTTGGGTGGGAAACTATAGTTCATGAACTAATTCATGAACTGATTCCATTTGCCAACTATGCCCCCCAACCACCCCCACACACATGAACTGATGCCATTTGGCGGATTAATGAAATGATGCCATTTCTTACTCTAGCGAACTTGGGTTCAATTCAATGCCGTATCATTTATGCGCTCGCCCTACCTTTATAGTGGGACTACAGGTTATGCGCATGAAGACCCCCTCTATAGATATGGGAGCACACGAGGCCCCACTATTCTATGGACCACTCACTTTTTGATAGTCGAACTAACATATAAATCCATTCCCGAAGCAGCTATCTCCATCGCAACTAGATGGAATAGGTATCTATAAGTCTCTCGGATATAGGGTACGCCCAATATTGTCAGGAATAGCAGTGCGGGGTTGGAAAGAAGGTAAGCTGTTGACTGCTCTTCCTTCTTCGGTGTCTGGCAGGGCCTCTCACCAACCTAGGGCGGGATAGGATTGCGGCTCTTCCTCAAGTCTGCCAACCATTCATCACAAGGAAGCTTGCTCCTATAAACCCGCCACTTTCCATCCATCAATCTGAATGGAGGAAGATCAGTATTGGATGGCTGGATGGAGGAAGATCAGTATTAGATGGAGGAAGATAAGTGCTGGAGGAAGATCAGTATGATAGGGCTAAAGCGAGTTTCTATCCGGTCAAGCCGTCAAGCTCTTCATTCTCTCCGGAGCTCCTTGAACGTTTCAGACAGCCCTATGGAGACCCCCGACTAGAGTTTAGTTTAGTTCAGTCTAGTCGGCGTTTAGTTTAGTGCCGGGCTCCGGCTCCACTCTATATATGCTCTGCTCTGTTCTTTCCCAACTAGAGTTGCCCGGTCTTGGTCATACAGTCATAGACTATGGGGAGCCAAGCCCCTCGATCAGTGGTGCTTATGGACTGATATTGCTATGTCTCATCTCCGGCCCCATGCTTTGGAGTAAAGGTGATCCTATGGTTTGTGGCTCACGCACTACTAGGAGCCCGCCCTTCTATATCTATGGGCACTGAATGCCCGCCCATTATAAGGGTAGGCGGCGTTTATTCTCTTCCGGCAGATAGCGAAGTGTATGTGAGTAGTGCATAAGAGATAACAACAATCGTTGTATAGATAGGAAACACCGGGTCGATGACGAGAACCTTCGCTTCGAGGACCGGAACGGGGAATAGAATTCTTTCTTGTTTCAAGAACCGGGCTATCCAATCAATCCCTTATCCTGCTCCACACACTTCCTCTGATTTGCTCTAGACTGTATTACCGGTTACAAGCGCAGGCGCCTGGGTCTCGCCCCCGTAGGCCGAAACAAACAACAACGATGAAACACATCTAACCTTTCAATCTTTCTGAAACCGGCCGGCCCCCGATTGACCCCACCTCCCATCCATTTATTCTGGAAATTGAACCCCCTCCCCCTGACATTCGCATCTTTACAGCCTTAACGGAAGGCCCTTTATTATATTAGGCAACCACGGCTGGACAACCGACAACCAGACATTCGCATCTTTACCGCCCCCCCCCGGAGGGTTTGTCTAGAACCCTCGGAACGGGAAGACAACGGATGTTGACCAAGGGAAGGATAATGGAAGGAACGGAGAGACAACGGATTTGGATGGATGGAAATGGATGGATGGAACGGGAAGACAACGGATGTTGACCGAGGGAAGGAACGGAACCGCTCCCCCATCCATTTTCATCAGGGAGTGTAACCCCATACTATACACTGCCTAGACACCCTACTCAGTTCAAACTAAAGAGCTGCCCCGATGCCTCCTCAGCTGAGGTATTGGTTCGGGAGTAAGCTACCGTCAGGAGCTTACTCACCGAAGCACAGCCCCTACTATTCCCACCCACCCGTTCCCCTCCTCCTTTACACACATTGGTGACCATGAACGCCCATGCCCCCCACCCCGAGGGTTCTAGGTAAACCCTCGGGAAACAACAACTATGGGAAGGGGGGGGGACCCCCCCAATGCTACACTGCAGACTATCCCCCAAAGTCCCTCCGATGAAGGGCTAGCTGCTCTCCTCATCTATCATAGTGGGAGAACAACTTATCTCAATACTTCATTCACTTCAAAGAACAAGGACGCCACATCATCAGCATCCGATGCCGCATCATCAGCATATAGACGTAATATGCCTAAGGGATGGGAGGAATGGTAGGGGTAGGATAGCCCTAGCTACCAACCAGATAGTAGGGTATGGAGGATAGCCCTAGCTACCTACCCTAGCTACCTACCTTTTAAGAGGGGAGGGCAGACGAGTTTAGTTGACGGTTAACCGGAACCAGCCCCTGCCCCGACATTTTGTTTAGACTGGCCAGCCCCTCCCCCAACAAACATTTTCTCTCTCTGGTCACGGAAGGAACCCGCCTTTCACCCACGCACCCACCCCAGTCCATCATCGGGGGCCCGCTCAATGCCAATTCTAGTTCCGCCCGAACTATATCTATATTGGTCCCCGGGGTTGGGTGGGCTATCCTATATCCACCCACCCACCCAACTATCATCCACCCTTTAACTGCTCCATCTACTCAAACTGGATCTACAAAATTCTGCTAGATCAAGGGCTGGATCAGCCACTGTATCAACCTCGGATGCGTCACTTTGTTACTGGTGCAGCGTCACTTCATTACTGGTGCATCTGGATCTCTATATGGAATCGGTTAAGGACCTAGAACTGGGCATGGGACTGGAACTGGGCATGGGACTGAAACTGCCACTTGGTCACCTGGGGGTAAACTGCTTTTGGTTTTGGGTCTAGATCCAGAACTGAAACCACTACAGGAGCAACCCGGTCAACTTCAATGGCTTCTATTTCCACCCCTGCTGCTATGACAGGTACTTAAGCTCACTCGGATGTTTATGCTGCTTTCCCCACCTTCACAATTCAATTGCTCCGTTGCTGATTCAAGGTGAACAACTGGAAGGGATGCTAGTATGTGCTATTTATACGATTCATTAGGAGAGGCCGGGTAGCAAATGACATCTAAATGAAACCGGCAAGGGGTTTGACACTAGCTAAATTGCTTATGGCATATGACCCGACATACTATAGTGCGTTTTTCTGGGCGGGCGGGCCCGGTAAACTCTCTACGAAAGTCAATTTCATATATACGGATCCTGGGTTGGGTGGGAATGAGATGTGGTGGTAGTAGCTACTGGCTAGCTAGCTGGCCCCTCTTTTCTATTATTGTAGTAGCTTGTGCGTTTGGTTATTGTGTTTCATTCCCGAGAAAGCGCTATGTTGGAAAGGTGAGTGCCTACCTGGTCGAAAAGGAACAGGAGAAGATGTGCTGGGCGGGTGGGCCCCTCCTTCTAGTTGAAGTGGATTGACTGTAACGATGTCATTTTCCCCGGTCAACATCTGCAGAATCTACTGAATGAACATCGGAATAAAAAGAGTCAACCGCAGAACCGGCTGCTGTTGTACCTTTAACCGCTCTTGCTTCTTGGTCGATGGAATCGACTGCTTCATCTACGGAATCAATTGCTTCATTGATGGAATAAACTGAATCACAATCAAAAGTAGGGCCAAGAGAGAGATATTTTGGGCTAGGAGGGAACACGTACAAAATATCGGCGGGAGGGACCGTCTGCTGATCGTACTGAACAACCGTTGTAGAATCGACTGAACGGGATAAACTGGAAAATCAACAACTGGTACCTATGCCCTTGCACCTGAATCTATACCCGGTATACCTGGTTCCGCCTTTTCTTTTGGTCTCGGATCAACCGTCTCTACTGCAGGGATTGGATCTTAAGCACCGGCCTATGAATCTGGAAGAGATGCTGCGAGAACCAACTGACTCCGTTCCATCTATTATGTAGCTCACTGAGTATTCGATCGTGCGGAATCTTGCTCATCGGAGGGACAGTATAGATAGTAGGGCATGGTTCGTTCGTGTCCAGCGTATCGGTGGCTTCACAGAAAACTTCACACCAAGCTGTATCGACATAAAAGTTCCGGGCGAGTCCAAAAAGAGGTTGTTGTTTACTCAACTATAGAAGATAGGCATCGCACCCAACTAAACTACGACCGGCTCTAGGACCAATGAGCGGAATCAGTAGATATTACAGGTCAGGTGCCACCAGCCCATTCACGAGAAACCAAATCCGATAGCATCGGCTCAGTTATAGCCGGCAAGCAAGCATCATTGGCGCTCCCACAGGTTATACCCGTAATCTGAACGGAGTTCAGACTACGTAAACCACTCTTCTGAATGGAGTTCAGATGAGGGGAGCCCGGGGGGGAGATATAGCATTGGGTGGGAGATTCAGGTTCGTGATGGGGTGGGTGGGTGGCTATAGTTGGGAGACCGGAATCTTTAGGAGATTCCGGTATTGCACTCTTCTTCACGAAGTAAAGAGGAGGGGTATTACACTCTTCTGAACTATATCGTGAAGATGAGGAAAACCCGTAATCTGTTAGAAGTTCAGACTACGGGCTAATTTAATTAGAACACTCGGAGCCTTATGGGGTGGGTGGGTGGATATAGTTGGGTGGGTGGGAGGCTAAAATTGCCCCACACATGCGGGGTGGGTGGGAGGAGATAATTGCGGGGAGGGAGGGCCCCTACTATTCGCTTGGGAGTTCGCGGGGTGGGTGGGGCGGGGGGGCCCCCCCGCTTCAGTAGATTAGGAAAGGGAGGTATATTATTGTGGTTCGCATAGGACTTCTCCTATATCCACATGAACACTTAATTACCCTGCAGAATAATTGCCCCCGAATAAAACTTCCTCCCACCCTGCAGGAACTATAGCTTCCCACCCACCCGGAACTAAGATTCCCTCCCTCATCTATAATGGAACTCCCACAACTACCATAGAATAGTAGGGGCCCTCCCGGGGAACTATGATTCCCGCCCACCCGGATATAGATAGTTGAATCTTATTTCGATTGGGGGGGAGGGAATCAGGGGTGGGTGGGAGGTAGAAAAGAACTATAGTCCCTGGGGTTCGGAATTCTCTACCCAGGGGTGCGGAGGGAATCATAGGTGTGGGATAAGTAGTTGAGTTATGGCGTGTGTGGGAAAACGTGTGTGGGGATGGGTGGGGGGCTAAAGAAAGGGTGGGGGGGAATCATAGGGTTCCCGGGGGGCATAGCATGGTAGTGGGAGGGAATAGTTGTTGTGGGGGGTTATATTGCTGATGAACCACCCACAACTACCTTAGAATAGTAGGGGTTCACCCAACTATATAGAGGGGGGGGTGGGGGGGAATTATAGCTATAGAAAGGTCAACTATAGAATAGAACCCCTACGGGTCCTTCTCGTCCCACCCAACTACTTATCCCACAATAATCTACCTCCCGGGGGGTGCCCCCGGCCTATAGTCATGTTACGTGCCTTTCTTTCCACTAAACTATCTAAGCTATAATTCCCTAGAATCCCCCCCCCACGGGAACCCGGCTGATTCCCACCCACCTGTGGATATAGAAGTGGTGGCAGGCTGATTAATTAACCCTCCCACCCTACGGGCCCTACTATCTATAGGGGAAGCAGACGGCCTATAGCCTATAGTCATGTTACGTATAGAATCTAATCCACTTCTGAAATGGCTATGGCCATCGGGGGGCTCACTGTCGCTCTCCATCCCCCAACCCCCCGGTGGGCGGAGGGTTGGTTAGTTCTAGGTGGCACTTTCTCGGGGACGGGTGCATCCCCCCCACCCCTTTATAACAGCGGTTTGGATAGGGGTTTCATCGGTATGATAGATCCCAATCCCCCCCCACCCTTTTATAATAGCGGTTTGGATAGGGGTTTCATCGGTATGATAGAATCTATACCCATCGGTTCGGTCGAGGCCACTCCAGATGGAGTTCAAGTCTTGCAGGTCCCTTTCGTCTAGTGGTTAGGACATCGTCTTTTCATGTCGAAGACATGGGTTCGATTCCCGTAGGGGATATTGTTTCACGAGGCACTAGATCCTAGATAGATGATCTCGCTGCAAGATCCATAGAATAGTAGGGGTCGTTCTGAGGAAAACAATTACACCCTGCTGCGGGGAACTAGAATTCCCCCCCACGGGAACCCGGCTGATTCCCACCCACCCGTGGATATAGAAGTGGTGGGAGGCTTATTAATGAACCGTAGAGGCCCTAGAATTCCCCCCACCCTGCAGGATGTTGGGGTGGGGTGGGGGAAGTTGCAGTCGAGTGCCCTCGATAATGAAGCGGGCCCTCTCCAATAAATCAGTCGAGTGGATTCTAGTCTAATTCCCCCCCCGGATGTTCCCTTACCTGAACGAAGTGAAGGTAAGGATGTTCCTGTGAGTCGAGTGTTCATCAGAACTACCCCAATTAATAGTAGGGGCCCACCCACTGCCCATTAGAATAGTAGGGCCCTTAAGAACCGTAAGTGAGGCAATTAACGAGGTTGGGGAGAATTCAAATAGTTAACTCCCTGGAGTTCTCACAACTATATCTATATATAGTTCATCCGACCAAACTATCTCCTCCCACCCACCCCCGGGCAAGTAACCGGGAACTACATATGGAAGGGGAATTCCATACCCGGCTGGCTCCTCATGAGAAGTTGGATTGTTCCGGATTGTTCGATTGTTCTTTCCTGCTGGAGCCTTCACCCCCGAGTAGAGAAGGTGGGCCAGCCAACAAGAAGGTGAGAGGCAAGGAGATGGGTGAGGTACTTGCAAGAATACCGATCCAGAGAACTTAACGGGTGGGTGGGAAACAATAGTTCCGGCAACAACTAATTGAAAAAACCGTAAGGGGGGCCCCCCCCTCCAATTTAGAACCATACTAGCAGCCGGGGTGGGAGGCTTGGGAGGCTCCGGGGGCACTATCGTGAAGGAGAGGACTTAACCGGGCAGGGGGGCCCACACACAGAAGCCCCAGAAACCAGCCCCGTGTGTGGGGTTGGGTGGGGGGCATAGGCCTCCCACCCGGGTGGGTGGTTAAGGTTCTATTGTTGGTGTTTTGTCTGCCCCTTCCATGGTGTTTTCTTCGCTCTCCCCGAACAAACCACCGATGATCCCTAACTCGGACTAGCCAGCCAGACTTGGTATTTCTTTAGTTAGTAGGGGTGCTCGCCCTTGTTCCAACCTGGTGGACCCGGGGCTCCATTGCCCGTAGCGGTTTAGTCTCGAGATAGAGAATAAAACTAGCTGAAGTGAGCGGGATGGGAAACTAGCTGACTAGAGAGTAGTAGGGGCGTACCCATCTCTGATAGGAAGGGTCCCGGGCTAGGCTAGGAGGTACAGTTAGTGCTCACAAGGGGCGGGTCAAACTGAGATGAATGAATGCTTTACGCCATGATCTCCCACCCACCCCAGCCAATGTTCCATAGGGAGTGGGGCGGAATATATATAGATATATAACTGGCGCCATATATATTGTGGCAGGCCCGGCTAAATGAGAAAGAATGGATGGTGTCTCGCGGGAATGACACCATCTATGTGCTTGCTTCAAGTTGAACCCCTACCATCTATAGGCAACATAAGTGCACCAGCTAAGCTACTACTTAATGGCCCGCATCTCCGGAGTGCCCAACTAGAACTCCAACTATATGCGGTCGGGCGGGCTCCCAGGAGGATAGAGTTTTTTGGGAGGCAGATTCTATACGTAACATGCCCCCCACCCCCCAACAAGAATTTCTCTAAACGGTTAACCACCCCCTCCCCCTCTCGGATGCAGCGGCAAATAAGTGGGTATCCTTTCGAGTGAAAGCTAAATGGGGTGTTCAATAATGCGCTTATCAGTGGTTACCACCCCCCTCCCCCGGACATTCTTTCTTAACGGTTAATCACCCCCACCCCCGAAGATCAATTCTCCGAAAGGGGTGAGGTGGATGCCTAAAGAAACCTTTCTACAGTGGGGGGGCCATTGGGTTATTTCATTCGTGGTAGACTGATTGGCATACTCTGGACACCGTTGAAAATCGTTACCATGCTGTTTCGAGTTCATTCAACCGGAAAGAAAATCCAGTCACTATTACCGGATAGAAATACCAGCCACTGTTGATAAAGCAGAAAGAAATGAATTAACTTATTTCTTGACAATGGCGGATGATCCCCTGGGATTAGTACCAGGGAGGGAGCCCTCGAAACCACCGCCCACTTCCTCAAGTAGTGCCGCTAATCCGGGCCGTGCAGAGGGGAGGGATCGGCGCCCGACCCCGCCGGCTAGAGCAGGAGGCTGAGTATCGGCTAGAGTAGGAGGCTGAGTATCGACATTAACATTTGGCAGTTTCGAGTGTTCAAGCTCTCCCAGAGCGGAGGCCGCGAGGAGGCGCTCCACACATTCCCTCACTTCTTGGGTGGAACTTGATCCATAAAGCTCCGTCCATCGTTTCTCCAGAGCTTTAAATAGCTCAATATTGTCCCTCATCTCTTGTTTATTCCATCCATCAGCCCCGGAACACAAAGTCAAGAGCTAATTGGTCTGTAGAGGGTGCAGTGGCTACTTCCTTCATATTGATCGAGCTCAATTGAGTAGTTTCATTTGTTGTTGCCGGAACGGAGTTTCTGCCTTCCGGCAAAGGCTGCGAGGAGGCTGTTGCTGTCTCTACCACTGTTGTGGTATTCGCCGTAGTTTCTATCTCTCTCGTCTCTGAACTATTTTGTTCCTCGGAGCCATCTCTTAGCTCGTCAATTTCTGGTAAGCCCTCTCGTAGAGTGGAGAGCCCTTCGAGTAGAAAGACTAAGAGTCCCATTAGAAATGATAACAAAAGACTGATTAACCATAAAAATGTTTGTACTACTTTAGACCACCGGTTCAAACCCGACGGCGCCCCTCTTTTATATTATTGTGGGAGGCGTGGGATCATTTCCAAGCTGTTTTCCATGAGGGAATAGAATATTCCCAATCAGAATCCCCAGCACCAAAGCCAGAATGCCAAATAGCACTCAGATTATTGCAGATTTGAATTTATTGATGGAGTCCCTGTTCATAAACTGCTTAATTGATTTCACCATTGTCGAAGCGAGTGTCTTCAATTCCCCCAATTGCCCCATCATTATCTTTCATTCGCCTAATTGTAGCTAAGATAGGCCTCCCCGGCCGGCAGAATCATGAATAGTGTAATTGACCGACCCGAGCAGCTCGATCCTCCCCGAACCTAAGAGTGAACTCGGTACGGTCAACCCGATACGCCAGGTCATATACGTAATATGCCCACCCCCTGCCACATAACCTTCAGTTGGTGGGGGGGCCTCATGTTGTGTTCTTGGCCGCGCGCGTGTGTGGGTTGTTGTCTGGAGGGCCGCTCCCTCCGCCCGACCATCCATATTTTCTAGACGGCTCCCTCCCCCACCCCCCATCCATATTTTCTCTACGGCCCTGCCCCGACATATTTTCTCTACGGCCCTGCCCCTCCCCCCAATCTATAGAAGCGGATCAAAGCGGATAGTTTCAAACAATAGTAGCACATAAACAGCGCATAATGAAACACTGCAACGCATAAATTGTTGGAGTTCAAACGATAGCAGCGCATCAACAGCGCATAAACCCGGATAATCAGAGGCCCTTTATATATTATTGGCCTCTTCTCCCTCTTCTCCATCCTCTGATTATCTAGAACAATAAAGATAAAGGCCCTCCCGGGAACTACCTTTCCCACGGGGAAGTTGGAGTGGGCATCTCCCACAACTATACCTCCCGGGTTTATCTCCCCCCACCCACCCCTTGAGATAGTTGACCCGGGACCAAGTTTCTGCTACCCTAGCCGTGGCCCGGCCGGGGTATCCGAGAAAGGGTAGATGTACACAAATCAGTATTGGATGGCTGGATGGAGGAAGATTAGTATTAGATGGAGGAAGATAAGTGCTGGAGGAAGATCAGTATGATAGGGCTAAAGCGAGTTTCTATCCGGTCAAGCCGTCAAGCTCTTCATTCTCTCCGGAGCTCCTTGAACGTTTCAGACAGCCCTATGGAGACCCCCGACTAGAGTTTAGTTTAGTTCAGTCTAGTCGGCGTTTAGTTTAGTGCCGGGCTCCGTCTCCACTCTATATATGCTCTGCTCCGTTCTTTCCCAACTAGAGTTGCCCGGTCTTGGTCATACGGTCATAGACTATGGGGAGCCAAGCCCCTCGATCAGTGGTGCTTATGGACCGATATTGCTATGTCTCATCTCCGGCCCCATGCTTTGGAGTAAAGGTGATCCTATGGTTTGTGGCTCATGCACTACCAGGAGCCCGCCCTTCTATATCTATGGGCACTGAATGCCCGCCCATTATAAGGGCAGGCGGCGTTTATTCTCTTCCGTGGGTGAGGGCAAGGAGTTTACAGGGGGTTCCAAAGGATGGCCGGGCGGCCCCGGTGTGGGATGGAGGACTTCACCCCGGGGGTGTAGGATGGGTTTGCCTTCTTTGGCCTGGATCGATCCCTGTCTGTCTGTCTCTGTGTCTTCCAGTCGAGTTCAGTAATCTGGGCTGGCCTTCTGGTTGATATGCCCATTTCATCTGGGCTAGCCTTCTGGTTGATATGCCCATTTCTCCCGGCGTTGGGTGGGGCCAGGAGTAGGGAACAACTAAGCCGAGCTAATCCAATCCGTTGATCCCACTGCGCAGCGATGAACCCGGCGCGGCTCCCGAGAACAAGAAAGTATGAGGAGCCACCCGAGGGTTTACTGGCGAACCCTCGGATCCTTTGGCCACCTTACAAGAAAGTATGAGGAGGTGAAGGGTGGATCCATAAAACTAGAACTAGAGGAGGTGAAGGGTGGAAGTTTAGGATGGAGCGGTCGGAAGCTAGACTAATCTACCGTGGGGGAGGATGGATGGGGCCCTGGGGTGGGTGGGAGGCCCCCCGGGGTGGGTGGGAGATATAGTAGGGGTGGGTGGGAGGCCCTTTTCTGGGGTGGGTGGGTGGGAGATAAGGGTGGCCGAAAGAATGTAGGGAGGAGGGGACAATCTTCATCTTGATCGTCCATCCCTTCACCCCCTGTGGGAGGACAAGGTGGCTATCCGGAAGGAAGGAAGAAAGTAGTTGAGTCAAGAAGATTGGCTGGTTATGGTATTTCGTTATTGGCTGGTTATGGCCAAGTGAAGGAGTTCCATCCATTTGCCCATAGAATTTTAGGGCTGTTGGCCTTTATGGCTATCCGGTCAACTAGACGTGTGTGGGGATGGGCTCTACGTAACATGCTAGAAGGCAACAAGGAGAAAAGTAGGGAGGAAGGCAGGAAGGAAGTAACTCCAGGGGTGAGGGAAACGAGTTAACAATAATGGCCGGAGGGACCTTACATAGTAGTTGTTCGGAAGGAAGTCCAGCGCCAGCAGCACCAACTCCATAACCTTACTAAGAGAACCAGTGGAAGCCCCCGCCCTTTGAAACTATAGCCGGATAGCCTAACGTAACATGCCCCCCCCTTTCCATAGTTTAGTAGTGGGGGGGACTTTCTTTCTTTCAATCTCCCGGCTGCAACTAAATTAAACAACGGTTGAAACTATAGGTGTTTATTTCAATCAATCTTTCTTTCGCTTTCAATCCTTCTGCAGGTGGGGTTAGTGTCCACTGATGTGGTTGGGTGAGGTTCTAGTTCTCCCGGGGGATCATGTTAGGTATATAATCTGTCCGAAAGCGGTAGGGGAGTAACCAGAAGATCAGAGGCAGATCAGCCTCATCGATCCGCACATCCACCGCTCATCGACCGGAACATCGACCGCACCTCCGTGCCGCACATCCTAGCTGATCCGCCGCACATCCGCCTCACATCGATCTCTATCTTCCTACCACCCCAACTTCAACAGCAGCAGCAACTTTACCCCCCACCCAACCCCACACACGAGCCCCCCACCCGGCAACAATTCATCTACCCCCCTGGGAGGGCCCCCCCAAGGTAGGGGCCATTATTCACATATTACCATAACCAGGGGTGTGGGGGGGTCCCTTCTCACCGAAGCGACAAGATCCACCCACTATGCTGAGGGGAGGGATTTCGCATCAATAGGTTCTGCAGTCCTTCCATCGCTCCGGTCGCTCCTATATATAGTGAGTTGGCACTCCGGTCGAAGGTCTCCGAATAAGAAGCAAGCTTCTCCGGTTTTGTCTTTCTTATTCATCAACGGTTGGATGCGCTGGGCAACTATAGTTCACGCTGGAGAGAGTCAATCTCGCATCTGTTGGGTGCATGAACTGATCAGTCCAGGGGCGGGCCCCAAACCAACGGTATCTACCTCCAACGGCATCTACTGAAGCAACAACTACCGAGGAACTACACGCAGGTGGGTGGGAAACAGTAGTTCCAGCAACAATTCATCTACCCCCCGGGAGGGCCCCCCCACCCAATCCTCACCACCCACCCCGGGCAAACCCTCGGCTATAGTGCCTGAACTATATCGTGAATGGAGAGTAATAACCTCCCACCCACCCCTATCTGGTGTTGACTATATACATCACATGGGTGGTCCTTCCCGTGTTAACTTCACCGGAGGCAGGGAGCAGATGGAAGTTCAGGATGGAGAAGAGTTGATTCTCGAGTTATAGCCCTGGGTGGGAGGACAAGAAACTACATGCTCTAGTTGGGGCACCTCTCCTCTTTCTATGAGAAGCCTATTCATCCGGTGAGAAGCCTATTCTCTATCCGGCCTGAGGAGAGCTAGATATCTCACCGACTCCTTCTCTGGACAGGCTACTGCATGCTTTCATTAATGGCCAAGGAGCCTACCGGCCTTAATGGAATGCCAGCCAACATGATAGGATGGGGGTTCAGTGGATCGACCAGTTGCCTTATTCTAGTTATGGAGGATATAACTTCTGCGTGTGTGGGGTTGGGTGGGGGGAGGAGCCCAACCATTAAATCAGTGGCCCGGGAGCCAACTATAGCCGGGGTTGAGTGGGACTAGAAGTGCCCAGGTGGATGATAGTTGTCATGTTACGTATAGAATCTTCCACCGAAGGTACACTTCCTAACTAGAATAAACCGTCCACATTAATATATTTGAGGGGCTTGCCATATGCCACTATCGCATCTATGCTCCCGCCCACAATAATATATTCGAGGGCCTTTCTTTCTAAGAGGGCGAGATTTTGGAGATGGCGATAATCCTATTGCCCCCCAACTATCTCTTAGGCCCCTGCCACCCCCGCTATCTCCCATCCACCCACCCCGGCTGCTAATATAGTTGCCGTTATCGGTAGAAACGTTGCCGGGGCCCTCCCCCCCCGGCCCCCCCTATCGGTATATTAGTTGAAGGTGCAACTAGAATCCCCACCCAACCCGGCGGGTGGGAGGGAATTCTAGGTGAGGTAGATGGAGAAGGACATACAGCCGGCAATATATGGGGTAGGGCCTCGCTCTGCCGGAAATCCTTCCTTTGTTACTAGCTATAAGTAACCCACCGTGCGAAGACCTTGTAAAGTGAGACCTGATGTTCCTCATGGCCGTTAGGAGTAACCGCGGACTGGACTGAGAGAGGGCGCTGATGGAGGTACATGAATCCGCCCGCCCAACTATCATCCGAGGGCCTATAGTTTCTACCAGGCGGAGAACAGGGTGGGTGGAATAGCCTAAGGGGGGGAGGGCCCCTACTATTCTATGGGCCCAACCTTCATCCGGGTTTACCTAGAACCCTCGGCCCTACAATTCTATGGGGACGCGGTGGGAGGTATAGTTCTAGCGAGGGAGGATGAAGCTACAGAGTAACCGTCACTTTCTTGAACTCCCAGTAGACCGGGAGGCAAGAAGAGTGAAACCGGTGGTGCGACGTGTTAGACCCCACTGATAAGAAATAATAGCTAGTCGATTAGATAGGATGGGAGGACAAGCTTAAGGAGTTCAAGCTATAATCCCGGGTGGGAGGGACTATAGTTGGGAAGGTAAAGTCTTCTCTCGACGTTTTAGAGGGAAGGAGTTCAAGATAATGAGTTCTATCACGTATAGAATCTGGTGTTGACTATCTACGTAACATGGCCGGATGCCCATCCATTCACCCCCAGGTAGTTAGCTCAACCATCGGTGGAGACCCTAACGAGAAGGTAGTTGGGAGGCAGGGATACAACTAGAATACCCGGGGGTGGGGAGGCTCAGAGGAAGGAAGGTTACCTGGCCAGAAGGAAGGAAGCTTTCTCTCTGCTCTCTGCTAGCTCTCCTGCTAACATTGGATTGTTTGGACACCCGGCAATGGATTGTTCTCCAAAGGATGGAGGTAGTTCACCCCCGGTTGGAAGGATGGATGGATAGAGAGCTCACGTTTACTCGTTCACCCGTGTCGGTTTGGGGTACGGTTAGTTCACCGGGAGGATCGCCCTCCCAATTCGAAGTTTTTTCCTGGAAGTTTCAACCCGAACAGAAATGTGCAGCCCCCAGATATAGATAGGGGGCCTACCCCCAGCGGGGGCCTACCCCCCCCACTGTAGATGCGGGTCAGCTATAGTAGCGGTGGGGCCCCCTATCTATACCTGGGGGTAGGCCCCCTTAGGGGGGGCCCCTACCCCCTACCGCTACTATAGTGGTAGCCGGGTAGGGGCTGGGGGTAGGCATCCACTATAGAGGATAGGGCGGATCTCAGGCCACGCGAGAGAATCCCAACAACAATAATATACCTCCAACGCCAACGACTAATCAGGGGTGGGTGGGAGGCAATAGTTGGAGGGGGCCGCATCCGGCAGAATATATAGAACTATATGCCGCAGAAGGGGGCCCAACAAATATATATTGCCGGGCCCAAATTGAGAGTTAACTAATCTACGGGGGGGCCACCCCAGCCAATGGGCATTCTATTTCAGGGCGGCCAAACACCATATAAATTGGCCTAACAATTCTAGTTGTAGGTGGGCGACCCTTCCTATCCCTGCGGCCCTTCCACAATAATCTATTTGAGGGGCCGGGGAATGTGGGGTTAAATAGGCACCCACCCACCCACCAACTTTCTTCTCCTCCAACCCGGAACTATTGTTTCCCACCCACCCGCATAGGCAATTTGTTGGGCTATGTCGTTTGCCAACTATAGTGCTTAGTTGGTTGGATAGGACCGCCGGCCCTACTATCTATAAGGTCGGTTCAAGATTCGTACTGTACCATAGGTGTAGTGATAGTGGCCCATGATCACTAGAGCCCTACTATCGCTTAGGGGGGCTATAGTGATCATGGGGCAGAGATCTGGACAGTGGAGTGCAGGCCATGGTTTAGTAGTCGGGGCAACTTCGTCACTTTCGTGTACCCATCGGCAGACAGCCCTTTCGGGGGTTCCTTAGGGACCGATTCACTCTGCGTAGATTGACTGAATGCAGAAACCCTGGAACTGGCAGGCGATCATGTTTTTCACATGATTCTCGTTACTCATGTCAGCATTCTCACTTTTGATATCTCCAGGAGCGCAAGCACAGTGAGCGCCAGCGAACTACGTTGTTGCCCCTTCTCTGATTCACAGAACGTCCCACTACTGACCCGGATGGGAACGGATCTCGTCGCTTCGGTGAATCACTTGAGCCCCGATACATTTTCGGTGCTATGGAGCTAGACCAGTGAGCTATTACGCTTTCTTCGAAGGATGGCTGCTTCCAAGCCCACCTCCTGGTTGTCATCGCTCGATTACTTCCTTTTCCACTAAGTGACTGCTTAGGGACCTTAGCGTACGATCTGGGCTGTTTCCCTCTCGACTCTGGATCTTAGCACCCAAAGTCTATCTGCTTACTGAAATGGCCTGTACTCAGAGTTTCCTTGGGGTTGGTCAAGCTTTTGTTAGTCACTGCTCATTTCGTCCAATCAGGAGTAGGAGAACTCGACCACCCTTCTGTCAGGGGGATGCTTCCTTCCCCATCCTCCGATCCATCCGTCCCTATCTCTCCCGCTGCTCCAGCTTCCACGGAAGGATATGACCAATTCACGACTCCTTATTCTTGTTTCAGGTGGAGGGGCTATCCGATCGATCACGGTTTTGCCGAGGTTGGCCGGCATTCGTGGATCCGCTGTAGGGGTCAGTGAACTCGCTGATGGGAGTGGTTCAGGCAGTGTTGAGTGGAAAGCTAGCCAACCATTCGGATGGGATGGGCAACTTGAGCCCCCCACCCGAGGCCCCAGGTGAATAGTAGGGGGGATGGTGGGGTCTTGCACACATGAAGAAAAAGTTTAGTTCGATGCTTGGAAACCAAAGGGATGGGGGAGGGGAAGGGCCTCTCCTGCTGATGGAATGATTTCTCATCAATAGCTATAATGGGGGCGGGCCTGCTGGCCCTATAGTGAAGGAATAGCTTTTTCTGATCGTCTCGCCGGGTGTTACGACTGCACATCCCACCTAAACAACTCTCGCCGATAGGAGAAGATACGCAATAATAACTATAAAGGGGCCTGGACGGACTAAATAAAGGCCTTTTTTTGAACCTCCCGTTCCCATTCCTATCAGGCATAAAAGTGAGGGTCAACAATTTACAGAACCAGCTGCCTATCGTTTCTTTAGGCCAAGCACTGGGCTATTGATCCATCCGTTCCTTTCTCATCCTTTCTCGAGTTGGGTGTTTCATCCTAGCGTGCTATCAATCATTGAGAGAGAGGGATGGTGGGGAACCGATACAACATTGAATTGAACCGAATGGATAGCCATCGACCACAGCCGTCATTATTCCCACCCGAGGCCCTTCTCTATATTTGAGGGTTCTAGGTAAACCCTCGGGAACTCTAGTTGGCTCGTCCTTCCTCCGACTCGATCCATCTGACCCCGATTTGGTGGCGGGATGGCCCACCTCTCGATCGGCTTTCCGAAGCATTCCCCTGGGGTGGGTGGTTAATCCGAGGGAAAGTCTAGAACCCGTACCAGGGGTGGGTGGGAAGAGATAGTTGGGGTGGGTGGGTGGATGATAGTTCGGGTGGGCAATATATATAACTATACTAGCAGCCGGAAGGCGGCGGGGGGGAGGGGATTTTAGGGAGGTATATTAATAGATTAGAACTAAACTAGCAGCCGGGAGGTTTCTCCAATTAGTTGTTGGGGGGGCCCCCCCATCCCGGGCTATTCGTTGCTACCCTCTCAATTTGGGGGTTAGAGCTGGAGGTTGGGGGTTCTATATGGGATTGGGGATTGGGGATTGGGATGGGGAGGGCTAGACGGCATGGCATTTATGCTTTTCTCGAGAGGCCAAGCCATATACCATATCCGGGTTGGGCACTTCACAAGAGCGGCCGACTCTCTTCTCTTTTTTATTTTGGAACAATCGCCCCTACTATTCTATTGTTGGGGAGACACTCTTCTGAACTTTGTAAAGATGAGGGAACAATCGAACGAAATCAAAATAATGGTATTCACGGCCCTCTAGCCCCTCCCGGCACTAGAGCTTCAAGAGCCAAATCGGGTGTGGGCCCCTCCCGGCAGATAATCGTATGGGCGGGGGGTAAACCCCCCGTTCTCATTGGGTGTGAACATTAGCTGCCCCGACAATGTATTGTTGGTGGTAGTAGCTCGAAGAACTATCTACCACTGCCAACACCAGTTACTTCCTCGAGCTACTTCCATAGGATAGTTCGAAGAACTCCTACCTTCTACTAGTTGGTCAATAGCTCTACCTCCATAGTGAGCTACCACCTCTATAGTGGAATAGCTCAGCTACCTACTTCTAGAAGTGGAAGCTAGCTACCTCTATAATGTTGAACTAGTGTGGAAGCTAGCTACCTCTATCTAGAATGGTGAACTTCTAGAATGGTGAACTAGTAGAGGTCGAAGCTCAAAGAGCTACCCCTATAGTAGCGGATGGATGTTACTCGAAGAACTAGTTCACTCAACAACCTACTTCAACCTAGAACTCAAGGAGCTCCAACCGTTTATAGTTAGCTCCGAACTACTTGATCCCAGCTAAGACCCACAGCTCGGTCAACTCCCTTGGGTGGAAGCTCGAAGAGCTCCCTATAGTTTAGTGCTCGGTCTAGTCGAAGCTCACTCTAGTTGAAGTAACCCCATAACCCCAATCAGTCAGAATTACCTCGGCCTTATCAATAGCCCTATCGGGCTATTGGGCCTCGGGAAGATAGACTTGCCCCCGGCCGGCCTTTCTCATAATAGTGGGCAGGCCAGGGGTTGGGAGCTGGGATTGGAAGCAAGTGACCCCCCAATGTTGAACTAGCTGTTTTCAGAACAACCTCCTTCCTTCTTGTCCTCCCTGTAATAGGTGCTCTCTGTTTTGCCGTCCGTGCTTTAGTAAGTGGAATCAAATGGATGGGAAGTGAACAGAGGAAGAGGAGGAGAGGAAAGAAGGGGGTTACTATTTGTCAGTGGCGCGATCGCAGCATCTTAGACACTTCTACACAACACGGCTGACCATGGAAGGTATTCCCCCTTCCATGGTGAAACATGAGACTGGCCAGCGGGCCGGGTCAGTGACGTTACCTCACAGCTTACTAGGGGGATCGGTCATCATGCTCTAGCCAGACACTCTCCAGACACCCAATTTATGCTGGAGTGTGGGTTCCGTCGGCCAATCTACGCTTCAGACTATCTGTTCACCGACCAATCCATCCTTCGGACTATCTTCCCTTTGAAGGGACCTGAGTGAGCCGAGTCAACTAAATTGCAACCGGACTATGAACCCTGAGTGAGCCCGAACGTCAACTGGATTGCAACCGAGTCCATCATCGATGGACCGGAACCGAATATCCCGTGCAACCTGTGTCAATACATTGTTTGGGAGCCTCCCCCCCTATTGATGATAGAGATAGTATCGGTTTTGAAAAGCTCTCTATTCGTATGGAGCCAAACCACAGCTGAACCAGGTTCCCCTCCCCTATGTTCTTAACATGGCGAATCACACATGGACTATTGGATGTGTGTTAAGAAAGAGTTTGTGAAAGTAGAGGAAGAAAAGAAGATGGAGGTTGTAGCCACTACAAAGGAAGAAGATGATGAGACTATCAGTTTGAACAATGATTCAAGGTTGGAAGGGAAAGATGATGGTTTGGTGTCAAAGGTAGAAATAGAGAAGGTCAAGGATGACTTAGTTGTAGGAGTACAAGTTGAGTCAGAAAAGCATGATGAGATTGTGATAGGGATAGAGATTTGTCCATTGAAAGAAAAAGAGGTTAGCGGGTAGTTGGATTCTATCAGTACAGAGGTTGGTAGGTAGTCATATTGGTGCAGTCATGGTAGGAGGGTTCATAGAATGAACTATCTAGACTGTGCAGCAAGAGTAAACACAACGGAAACAACTCAAAAAATGGAACAAATGCAGATTTAGTCATTCAATATATCAAAGAATCCAAATACAATTTGGCCAGCAACATGCGGGCTTACAATTAGGGCTCATAGGCCTAATTACATACATACGCAAGATAAGGCTTTGAAGTTCTCTCATGAAGGAGCCAACTATCTATCTTCTAAATTATCTAAACTTGATAACTACTTTCCTAAGGATCTACTATATCTTTATATATCAATTCTGGACCAATCGATTCCTCCGCGTCAGCCAAGGAAGGTCACAAACTCAATGAAGAGCTGTAACATGTTCATAGCTAGGTCAGACCTAAATGCATAGAACACTTCCTCAAATGAATGGAACAATGTGCGGACCCTTGGGGAAGGTCAGCCATGAACAACATGACATTGAATGATGTGAGAATGAGACCCGCAGGTCAAGGAATGATCCACAAGTCTTCTTCTTCAGCTGATTAACAAGAACTATTAGAATGCTCTACTCTAGGAAAACATATGATCTTCTGATAGCAATATCTTTTTGGTAACTTATCTAAATGCTCTGAATTCTTGATAAGATGTAGATGAATGAATGTAGATGCTAAGTCTAGATCTGCAAGATGTGAAATGCTAAAACTGAACCACAAGCTAAAAACTGCTACTGACTGAACTGCCTGACTTGAATTGGAAAATAAAAGAACTAAAATGCAAACAAACTAAAATGCAAATGTTTTTGGTTGATGCAAGATTGCTCTTGAACTAGGGATTCTCTTGCATCAAACATCTGGGGTTATTGAAAAAGTGAGTCCCTCACTTTGCTGGGGCAAGGGGAGAACCAAGACGGTCCACCTCAGCCTAAGAAATCCATGATCTTCCAGTCTACCTTTCCACTTCACAAGATATTCTTTGTATTGTCTTCCTCTAGTGCTGCATCCAACTCTGTTGTCCAAAATGTCTTCAATTTGTTCTGGTGCTTATTGTGGTAACTGCTTCTTTAGGTCTTCTTCCATGTTGTCACTGAACTCTACTTCATGATACTGATAAAGATCTGCAATGTTGAAAATAGGTGATATACCCAATGTCTCCAGTAACTCTACTTCATATGCATTTCTTGAATCAAATTTCCCGAGTATCCTACAAGGTCCAAACTTCTTCATCTTCAACTTGTTATAAGTTCCAACTTGAAATCTTTCTTTTCTCAAGTACACCATTACTTCATCTCCCACTTCAAATTCCTTATGTCTTCTCTTATCATCAGCCTTCTCTTTTTACTTATTGTTCATATCTTCCAAATGTTTCTTCATCTGATTATGCACTGTTCTCATATGATCTGCAAATTCCTCTTCTTTTGCACTCCTCTTTTCCTCTGTACTAATATCTCTCAATTCTACAACTCCTCTAGGATTCACTCTAGTAACAATCTCAAAAGGTGTTCTTCTGGTACTCCTATTTACTAAATTATTGTATGCAAACTTTGCTTGTGAAAGAATCAAGTTCCAACTTCTAGCTTTCTCTCCAACCAAACATCTCAACAAGTTTCCCAAATTCCTATTCACTACCTCTGTCTGTCCATCTGTCTGTGGATGAAAAGTTGAACTAACTTCAAATCTGTCTTCATCTTCTTCCAAAGTGTCCTCCAAAAGTATCCAACAAACTTTGTCTCTATCTAAAACTATACTCTTAGGTAATCCATGCAATCTCACAATCTCTTTGAAAAATAGGTCAGCTACATGCACTGCATCAGTTGTCTTCTTACAAGGTATGAAATGAGACATCTTTAAAAATTTGTCAACCACTACAAATATTGAATCATGTCCTCTCTGTGTCTTAGGCAATCCCATTACAAAATTCATGCTTATGTCTTCCCAAGGTCTCTCCAAAACTGTCAAAGGTTTATACAATCTAATGTTTTGACTACTCCCTTTTGTAACTTGACAAACTCTACAAATTTGCACAAATCTCCAAACATCCTTATATATCTGAGGCCAAAAGTAATTTTCACTCACCAAAGCCACTATCTTATCAATGCAAAAATGTCCTGCCAATCCACCACTATGTTTTTCCTTGATCAAGTTATCTCTCATTGAACTTCTAGGTATGCATAACTGACTTCCTTTGAACAACATATCTTCTTGAATGAAATAATCCAACCACTTACTTCTATCTATCACAACAGGTTCCTTACATGCTTTCCAAGGTTTGGCAAAATTAGTGTCTCCCTCATACATATTTTTCAATTCATCAAAACCCAACACTTCAACTATCATTTCTGTCAACAAGTTCCTTCTTCTACTTAATGCATCAACAACTTTATTTCATTTACCACTCCTATGCTTCAACACAAAAGTATAACTCTGCATGAACTCTACCTATCTCATATGTCTCTGATTCAACTTACCTTGATTGTTCAAATATTGCAAAGCTTGATGATCTGTATACAACACAAATTCCTTAGGCAATAAGTAATGTCTCCACTTCTTCAAGGCTTGAATTATGGCATAGAACTCTTGATCATAAACTGAATATCTTCTCCTTGCATCATTAAAATTCTCACTAAAATGAGCTACAGGTCTACCTTCTTAACTTAACACTGCTCCAATTACATTTCCACTTGCATCACAATCAACTTGAAATACCTTATTGAATCTGATAATGCCAAAACAGGTTGCTCTATTACTTTCTGCTTTAACAACTCAAAACTTTTATCTACTCTTCATGTCCATTTAAAATCTTTTATGTCACCTCTCATTGTCTGTGTCATAGGGTTACAAACTAAACTAAATTTTTTGATGAATTTTTGATAGAAACTAGCCAATCCATGAAATGATCTAACCTCTCCAATGCTTGTTGGTGTAGGCCATTCAACAATTGCTCTCACTTTCTCAGGGTCCATCTTCAATCTTTCTGCAGAAATCACAAATCCCAAATATACCAACTCCTCCTTCATGAAACTACACTTCTTGATGTTTATCAGCAATTTATCTTCTCTTAGTTTCTGTAAAACTTGTCTAATATGCCACAAATTTTCTTCTTTTGTCTTACTGAAAATCATAATATCATCCAAGTATACAATTACAACTTACCCAAGAATTTCTTCAGAACTTCATTCATTAATCTCATGAAATTACTTGGTGTATTTGTCAATCTAAAAGGCATCACTAACCACTCATACAATCCTTCATTTGTCTTAAAAACAATCTTCCATTCATCTCCTTCTCTGATTCTGATGTGATGGTATCCACTCTTCAAATCTATCTTTGTGAAATATCTTGCTTCACTCAAACAATCCATAATATCATCCATCGTAGGTAAAGGAAATCTATACTTAATTGTGATCTTGTTTATTGCTCTAAAGTCAATACACATTCTCCATTCTCCATCCTTCTTTGGTGCTAGCACTGTAGGTACTGCACAAGGACTCAAACTTTCTTTGATCAAACCTTTCCTCAACAATTCTTGTATTTGTCTATTCAATTCTTCATTCTATGTGTTGCTTTGTTAGGCAAACTTGCTCTTGGTATAAGATCCATGTGATGTCTGATACTCCTTATAGGTGGTAATCCTTCAGGTGCATTATCTGATATGATGTCTTCATACTCTGTCAGCAACTCTCTTATCTCATCCGATTCAGTTTCTCCCTTCACTGCTTCAGGCTTTTTAGGAATCAAGGCATAACACATACTTTCTTGTTTCAAACCATCCAAAAATTTCCTTCCATCTACCAAACAGATTCTAGCATTCCCACATACCACATCTTTAGGATCATCTTCTAAAGGAATCAAAGTAATTCTTTTCCCATTTGTTGTTATAGTGTAAGTACTCTTTCTCCCATCATGTATAGCTTTTCTATCATACTGCCAAGGTCTACCCAACAAGATATGACAAACATCCATAGGCATAATATCACACAAGACTTCATCATGATAAGATCCAATATGAAATTTCACCAAATATTGTTCAATCACCAGTACCTTATGATCATCCTAAATCCATGCTATCTAATAGGGCTTAGGGTGTTTCAATCTTTCCAACTTCAGCTTAGTCACCATCTCCTCTGAAACTAGGCTATCTAAACTACCACTATCAATTACAACTTTACAACACTTACATCCTAATTTGCATATTGTTCTAAAGAGACTCTTCCTCTGTGACAGTTCCTCATGTCTCTCTACTTGAAATAGTGCTCTTTGCATCACCAATGATTCTCCTTTCTCTATATTGCCAACTAAACTAGGTGATTCAACAGGTTCTTCCTCAACATAGGCTGGTCTTCCACTATTTTCTATTTTCTTGCTTGTACTACCCTGATTACATTCAAATGCTCTATGTCCTTCACCTCCACACTTGAAACAAGTACCTCTGAATGTCTTCTTATAAAATCCTCTACCTTCTCTCCTATATCCTTCATTTTGGTATGCATTAGGGTTTCCTCTCCGGTAAAAATGTCATCTCTCTGGTAAGCATTGTTATCTCTATCCTCCTTAAATGGGCTATCAAATTTGTTCTTCTCCACAAATGATCTATCATATCCAGAAAATGATCTTCCTCTCTAAAATTTACCTCCTCTACCTCTTTGTCTCTGATCATGCTTCTCATTTAGCTTCTCTTCAACTTTCAGGGCAAACTAATATGCTTATTCCAAAGATGTCATCCTTACCAAACTTAGTTCTTCTTGAATGTTCAATCTCAATCCATTGATGTATCTAGCCGCTTTCTCCTTGCTTTCTTCACTATGTCATGTCCTTATGATCATATTATGAAATTCTTTAGTGTACTCCTTCACATATTTCTCCTTTTGTCTTAGGTTCTGCAATCTTTTCAACAACTCCAACTCAGTCAGCAGGTATGAACTGATTCTTCAACTTTGTCACCATCTGGTCCCACTTTGTAATCTTTTCTTTCCCTCTTCTATTTATTTCCAACTAAACTTCTTTCCACCATATAGTAGCATGTCCTTTTACCTTTGTCTTTACAAATTTCACCTTCTCCAGATCTTCAATTTCCTCATATTCAAAGTATTCTTCCATATCATTTATCTAGTCAATCAATTCTTCAGGGTTCAAATTACTAGTATAGTTCAGCACATCAACTCTAGGTCTCTTTCTAATCTTTGAAATAGCTTGTAACTTCTTTATCTGATCTAATTCTTCTTCTTCATTACCTTCTAGGGTTTCGCCAATTTGTTCAGTAGATTGAAATTCCTCTTCATCATCACTCTCAACATTAGGTCTAGGTGTCAATCCTCTTCGCCTATCTTCCTCAATAACATCCAAATGAATTTGCATTGTTCTCATCAATTCCATCATCTCATTTATTCTATTAGCCATTGTACCAAAAGGAGGAACTCTTCGCGGTGGCATCTTCCTAGGATCAATTGAAAACTACCTTAAATTCAGCAATCGGGCTACAAGCGACAACTACCTCTCAATCAGTGATCGGTTGTGCATAGGTAACCTACCTCAGATTGTTGATTTGCTTACAACAAGATCTTATAGAATCTCTTTCACCAATTCACTCCAAAGAATCAAACTTTTGCTCTGATACCACTTGGTGTAGTCACGGTAGGAGGGTTCACAGAATGAACTATCTAGAACATGTAGCAAGAGTAAACACAATGGAAACAACTCAAGAAATGGAACAAATGTAGATTCAGTCATTCAATATATCAAAGAATCCAAATACAATCTAGCCAGCAACATGCGGGCTTACAATTAGGTCTCACAAGCCTGATTACATACATGCGCAAGATAAGGCTTTGAAGTTCTCTCGTGAAGGAGCCAACTATCTATCTTCTAAATTATCTAAACTTGATAACTACTTTCCTAAGAATCTGTTACATCTTTATATATCAATTTTGGACCAATAGATTCCTTCGCGTCGGCCAAGGAAGGTCACAAACTCAATGAAGAGCTATAAAGTGTTCACAAATAGGTCAGACCTAAATGCATAGAACACTTCATCAAATGAATGGAACAACATGTGGACCCTTAGGGAAGGTCAGACATGAACCATAGGACATTCAATGATGTGACAATGAGATCTGCAGGTCAAGGAATGATCCACAAGTCTTCTCCTTCAGCTGATTAATAGGAACTGTTAGAATGCTCTGCTCTGGGAAAAGAGATGATCTTCTGATAGTGATATCTTTCCAGTAACTTATCCAAATACTTTGAATTCTTGATATGATGTAGATGAATGAATTTAGATCCTAAGTCCAAATCTGCAAGATGTGAAATGCCAAAACTGGACCACAAGCTGAAAACTGCTACTCACTAAACTGCCTGACCTGAACTAGGAAAATGGAAGAATTGAAATGCAAACAAACAGAAATGCAAATGTTTTTGGTTGATGCAAGATTTCTCTTGAACCAGGGATGCTCCTACATCACATATCCTACCATGGCAGAGGTTTGTAGACTTGATTACATAGGGGTTCTAAGAGCAGAGAACCTGAGAGTGCAGATGAAGACAAAAAGAGAAGTGAAAATGCGTATTTGGCCAAAGCAAGTGGGTGAGTCCAAGAATGAAGAAAATGTGATGAAAAAGAGAGTTTATGGAGTAGCTAATCAGTGTTTGTTTGTAGGTGTTCAAGAAGGTTTCACATCATTCTCAGATGAGAGAAAAATAAGGGAACATTCATTAGGTTAGATTGTGAAGATGGAGCAGTACCAAGGTGATAACAAGTTCAATAGGGCAAAGGATGATACAAAGTTTCAATACTTGACCCAGTGGAAGGGACTACTAGGTGAAGGAGCATGTGGAGAGCAAGAAGACAAGATGATCAAGCAAAGAAATGGTGCAGTAAAGTCCTCAAGGGACTTGAGTTCTTCTTTGTCTAGGTGTATGGTGCAGGGGCACCATGTCAGTCCAATCATGTAAATAACATCTTGTGATAAATTTTGGTGTGTTAAGTTTTTTATAAAATGACAAAAATGCAAAACATGGAAGTTGAACAGTCAAGGCATTCAAATGGTAGGTGTGTCCATTGGTTTCTAGTTGGTTGGGATTGTAAATGGTTAAATATACTTGTGAACTTTGAGTTCACTCTCCGGAGGTTGATTTTGAAGTGAAAAACAATAAGAGATCTCTGAATTTTTGCATTTTCCTTGTGTAATTTATTGTTTCAGGCCATTGTATGGTCCTGTATGGAAACTTTGTGCCATGAAATTGATCTAAGGTGATAGGGATTAGAGTTAACTTTTAAATTCACTTGGTTTGAGGATTTTTCAATGAGTTTTGTGACTTTTATCAACATATTTGTGAAACTACCTGTGTGAACTCATTTCAAGGGTTTGAGGGATTTAAAAAATGGAAAATTAGGCCATCCACTTATTGTTTCATGTTGTAGCTCAGTGGAATGGCCCAAATAATTATGGACTTTGTGTTTGTGTGGCCTTAAAGAGTAGGGAAGGTCTTTTGAGGGGTATATGGTGATGCCCTAGGTGGATTTTGGCTAGTTTGCATGAAAATAAAGAGGTATAAGTGTTGGGTTTTGACAATGACCATTTAATGGTTTGGGAAGTAAGTGCAGACCTTTTTCAAGGTGTTTGAGGTGTTGGTATAGTTTGAGAAGGTTTGGATATGGTATTTCCATTAATCCCTCCTTATTTCAAGCCTAGTTTGGCCTAGGGTGAGGGTTTGGCATTTTGATGGATTTTTGGTTGTTCCATTTGTTTAAATGGGTGGATTCAACCCTTTTGTAACCTGCCTAGGGCATGTGAGTCAAGGTTTTGGGTTGAGGGAAGATTTAAAGAGGTGTTGCTTTGTAAAAGAGGGCTAATTGAGCCCTAAAATAGTGAGACAATCAATTTTTGGAGATGATGGTCCAAAGTGAGCCTATGACATTTTGAGATATGTCAAAGAATATCCAAAAGGGTATTTGAAATACCCTTTAGTTTCTAGGGGTGATGTATAATCAAAATGTTATGTTCAAAATACACTGTCTAGAGGGCTACAAGGCTAGTATGGTGAAATAGTGGATTAGGGACAAGATAGTGTTTTGGTGATTGGAAAGTGGATTGCAATACCTTGGATTAGTGTTGTTGAAGGATCTTATAATGATGAGGTATTGTGTGATATTATGCCAATGGATGTTTGTCATATATTGTTGGGGAGACCATGGAAGTTGTTAGACTTATTGCACACAACTAAGAGGGGAGGGGGTGAATCAGTTGTACAAAACTTTCTTCCAATTACACACTTAACTCCACTTAGCAATCTGACAACATAATAATAAACTAATCATAGAAACACAATGCAACAAATCAAGAGCAAAAACACATCAACACATGAGACACCAAGATTTTGACATGGAAAACCTAGTTAAGGGAAAAACCATGGGGTGATTAACCCAAGAAAGTATTCTCTGTTAGAAGAATAGAAAGAACAAAATGACACATGCCAATTAGGGCTCACTGCCTACAAGAGACACACTATCTACAAACAAATAAGTATCACATACATGAACTAGAAAATAACATCTTCACCATGCTTGAATCAGTTCCATTTAATCCCAATACTTCTGCTCTGCCTTTCACTCTCCTCCTCGCTACCACACACTCATCTCCACAAAGACAACTTTGTAATGACTTCGTAATCCCTTATTTATACAAGACATCAACTTCGGAACAATCATCTAAGTTGGCAAACATCCGCAAGATGTGTAACTCATCCGATCAGCCAATCTTAGGAAGAACACTATCATCCAGAAGTTATTCCTTAATTGTGAGCTTCAACTCTAATGTAGACCACCAACATAAACTGGACATGATCCAAAGACCTCCACAAGCTTGCCTGAATCACCAAGAACATCCACACTTCATCTGCTTACTGAAATCCTTCTCCCCTTCATCTGAAACCTCAAGAACATATTCTGTCATTACTGTCACAAAGGAATAGATGCTTGCAGACCTTCAAACCATGAACCAATCTAGTTGACACTCCACAAAGACTTCCTTAACACTCCATCAAATCTACAGAATAGGACAATGCAATTCTGGATCTCACTAGAACTATTTATATCACTCTGTCACCTCTAAACACCTACCGGAACTGGTTTTACTTGAGCGGCCATACCTTATTCAGATCTTCATGTGGATCTTTGAAATCTCTACAGGATCACCTTAAGACACATATCTACAAACCCTTTAATCTGCATCCTCTGATCCTCATCCTATCTTGGACTTTTACCTAATTGTCATCACTATTCTTGATTGAGACTAATTTTCTCAATATCCTCAGCACACAACTCATCCAATCCTTATCATTAATGCAACAGGAGTATGTTGACATCAATGACAACACCGGTTAGATCCATACTTGCAACAGGAAGTATGATAGAAAGGCTATACATGATGCGAGAAAAAATACTTATACCATAACATCTAATGGGAAGAAACATATCTTCATACCTTTAAAAGATGAGCCTAAGAGTTTGAAGTATGTGCGAATGCTAGAATCTGTTTGGTTGATGGAAGGAAATGTTTGGATGGATTGAGACATGAGAATATGTGTTTTTCTTTGATTCCAAAGAAGTGCAGAGACCTAAGTGTACAAAACACCACAAAAAAGGAAGAAGAACCACCGCTAGAGGAGATAATTAAATTATTGACAGAGTATAAAGATATCATATCAGATAATGTATCTGAAGGATTGCCACCAATCTAGAGTATTAGTCATCATATGGACCTTATACCTAGAGCAAGTTTCCCTAACAAAGTAGCACACCGGATGACACTAGTACAGAATGTGGAGCTAAATAGATAGATACAAGAATTGTTGAGGAAGGGATTGATTAGAGAAATTTTAAGCCCATGTGTGATACCTATAGTGTTATCATCTAAGAAAGATAGAGAATAGAGGATGTGTACAGACTCTAAAGCAATCAACAAGATGATTGTTAAGTATAGATTTCCATTGCTAAGGATGGATGACATCATGGACTATTTGAGTGCAGCAAATTATTTCACAAAGTTAGACTTGAAGAGTGGATACCATTAGATTAGAATCAGAGGAGATGAGTGGAAGACTGCATTTAAGACAAATGATGGATTGTATGAATGGTTAGTGATACCTTTTGGATTGAATAATGTATTGAGTACTTTCATGAGCTTGATGAATGAGGTTTTGAAGAAATTCTTGGGTAAGTTTGTTATTGTATACTTGGATGATATTTTGATTTTCAATAAGACAAAAGAATATTTGTGGCATATTAGACAAGTATTGCAAAGGTTAATCAAAGAGAAATTGTTGATAAATGTTGAGAAATGTAGTTTCATAAAGCTAGAATTGGTATATTTGGGATTTCTGAGTTTTGCAAAAGGATTGAAGACAGATCTTGAGAAAGAGTAATTGCTGAGTGGCCAACACTTGTGAACATTGGAGAGGTCAAATCTTTTCATGGATTTAAAGAAAGTTTCTACCAGAAGTTCATTAGAAATTTCAATACATTATGCACACCATTGATAGAGACAATGAGAGGTGACATAAAGGATTTCATGTGGACATTAGGAGCAGATAAGAGTTTTGAATTATTGAAGCAAAAAGTGATAGAGCAACTAGTGTTAGCATTACCCAATTTTGACAAAGTATTTGAAGTAGATTGTGATTCCAGTGGAAGTGCAATAAGAGCATTGTTAAATCAAGAAGGGAGACCAGTAGCATATTTTAGTGAGAAGTTAAATGATGCAAGGAGAAGATATTTAGTTTATGATCAAAAGTTCTACATCATAATTCAAGCCTTGAAGAAGTGGAGACATTACTTGTTTCCTAAGGAATTTGTGTTGTATACTAATCATTAAGCTTTGCAGTATTTGAACAATCAAGGAAAGTTAAATCAGAGACATATGAGATGGGTAGAGTTCATGCAGAGTTACACATTTGTACTAAAGCACCAAAGTGGGAAGTTAAACAAAGTTGCAGATGCATTGAGCAAGAGAAGGAATTTGCTGATAGAGATGAGGGTAGAAGTATTAGGATTTGAAAAAACTAAAGCACATGTATGAAGAGGATATTGATTTTGTAAGAAGCATGGAAGGCATGTAAGGAACTATTGATGATTGTTTTTATACATTCATAACAAAAGTTAAAATTCATAAAATGAACCTAACTGTCTTGAAAGATATGAAGAATCAATTAAGATTGCTTAATCCCAAGTTTTTGTATGGTCAGGTCTTGACCTGTTGGACAGTTCAGTTGGTTACTATGAAGCTGCAATATGTAAGGGGCCTTACGTGATTTAAGGTAATTGCTAACTTACTGGACTCAATTTATGCAAATTGTTACAAATATCCACAAATTATCTATTACTTTGGATAAATCCATTACTGTATATCAAAAGCTTTGAATGATTTATGTTAAAACATGCTTTCCTTTCAAATATGTATAAAGATTGCCAAATATCAACTCAATTTATCTCAATTCCTTCAAATGTTAAACAATCTCCTTTAGATTTCTACATTTTAGCGAATTATTTCAAAGTTTGGGAAAAGTTAGAGAAAACTCAAATTCAACATCACTTGCTACAGGATCTAAATGTTCTATTATGCACATGGTAAAAATTTTAGTAAATTCGATTAAAACAACAGACTAAATCGTTAAATGCAAATGCCTTGAATATTTTCACAAACATGCATTCAAGATTGTGAGCTTTAAGAGAAATTGTTTCAAATATAAAGAAGAGCTAGAGGCCACTCAGACAATAGATGTAGACTTCCAGATTCACTTATATTCAAAACACACAGCCATTTATGGTTTACAATGTAGTAATGACTCTTAGCTTCATTAATCAAATTCACAAAACTTACAATGCTTTATAGATACAGTAAGAAAGCTAGATATTTTCACGTGTTCCTTAGTGTAGACACAGGTAACCTCCTCTATACCAAAATATTCTTTCTATTCAAAGTTTCAAAATGCATACAATTGCTATACTAGTTTCTATAAATCCCTGTGTAAATAATATACATGTAGCAGAGTTCATTATATAGATTTTGAACTTTCAAATTGCTACGGCTACAACCTCCTTTTCTACTTATTTCCGTGGCTTTCTTTCTTTTTTCACTTCATCCCTTGTATCTTTCTTGTGTTTCAGGGCCATCCTGTAGAGGCATACATCTTTTAACCTTTCGTTTTACTTCATGCTTAGGGTTTTTACTGTGAATCCCTACTTTTACCATTTATCCTAGCTTGTTTGTCTTTTATGTCCTTTACCCTTTAAATTCATTAAGCTCTAGTCAACTAATTAACAATTAAAATAGTAATTTGACCAATGCTTACATTTTGCAATGAAATTACTGAAATTAACAGTTCATTTTAACAACTAAAAATAAATGGCGTTTTGGGTAAATACTTGTTTTCCGTGACTGTTTACCTGTTGACTTACTTTTACCATTTTCACCCTTTGTCTAGCTAGTGTAGCTCTGTCACTCTGGTAATTTCTGTTCATTCACTGCCAAAGCTCTCTTTTCTACAATTTTTACTCTTAATAGTATATCTTGAAAGCAAAATAACATTGAAATTGCCCTAACCTTTGTTAAATTTCCTTTGTTTGAGTGTTAAATTCGCATTAATTACATCAATTAATGCACTACAGCCTTTGACTTTCCTTTTCAGTGTATGAGTTTTTTGAACTTTTGACTGTTAGCTTAATTCAACATGCATACATTTTTCTTTGTATATTTCATTGTATGTTTTTGTTGTATCTTTAAACATACAAATCCTTTATGCAAAGAACTAACTAACGCTTCTTTACCCTTTCACTTTTCTGCAATGCATTTGACTCTTTGTATATCAGGATTGTATATTATAAATATACAAATGCCAAATATACAAGGACTTTACCATTTTTAACTTCTACGACAAATTCGCTTTGTATCTCCAAACATACAATCACTTTAAATGTACAATTGCTTGTATATTGCAAAATATACATGATTATTATACAAGCAACAATGTACATACAATGGGGTCCACCATACGTTTCAATAGTACCTTTCTACGATGCTTTTACTCTTTATTGAACCTTCAGACTTCAAACCATTATAAATCATATTGCATTTACCCTCACATCCACAATGTATATAAAACATTGTATATTTCGCCTTGTTCATTCTGAAACATACAAAGACAAAAACATACAATAGAAAAGTCACATTTCATAATGATTTCGGTTTCGGCAATTGTATAAAGTGAAATGTATATCGCAATATGCATTAAGTCTTAATGCATCACTTATACTGTATTTTAATTTCCTCTCAATTCCGTGTTGTATATATCACAATGTATGTCTCCCAATGCACTACATACAAACACAAAATATACAACCATTATTTGTTATTTCATACCCTTTTCGATTCTATTTTGTATATAAACACAATGTATATAACCGAACATACATATACAACGTGCAAAATATACGACTTTGCCAATTTTAATATCTTTTCATTTCCGCGCTATGTATTTCTTGTTGTATATTTTGTTTGTATGTCTTCCGTTTACCAAATATACAAACCAAAATATAAATAGTGGAAATGAACATTTATTCATTTCACTTTGACTCTTTTTGGGCCCAACTTGTACATGACGATAAAACATTTAGCAAGAAATGTAGACAAGTATACCAACATACCACAACCCGATAACTTCCCCTTTGCGACTAAGGCAACAACCCAATATACAAACACATTTGTATATGAAATAACTTTGTATATACAAATGACCTTGTATATACACAACACAAACCCTCTGATTGTACATTTACCAAAAACACTTATAACTTGCAAAATACAGGAAATTTTAAAATGGTTCAAAAAGCAATCCCTATCCATTTTTCACAAAGAATTCACCCATACTATGCACTAGTACTCCATGTTATTTTTCCTTTATTTTCACCAAGGTTTGTACTTTCAGTTACCCTTTTCCCTTTACCACCAAGCAGACCACACATAGAAGCAACCAAAAGCCAGCTATAGCAGGGGTCCTCATTTTGCTAAGGAGTAAAATGGGGCATTTTGTGAGCATCACAACAACTAGCAACCAAATAAAAAAATTAAATTAAAACCATTAAAGAAAACTTAATGAAATAAACTTATAATTTCCAACTATCTTTTCTATGCAAATGATCATTTAACTTGAGACCTAATGTATTCAATAAGGTGTACGAATTTGCCTTTTTAGTTTAAGTGGGTGCACGTGATTAATTATCCTCATCTTGAAAATTAGTTGAACAAACCAGTGACTGACATTAGACTACTTAGTTGATGTCATTCCCTCATAGCCAACCAGATAGAGCCTTGCTGCTAGTAGGCATTCATAGCCCCGACAAGGTTATCATTACAATTCTCCTAAGTAGAGCACCACTGCTAGCAAGCGTCTATAGCCCCGGTAGAGTTACTTAGATAACTTAACTTGGATTTCAATAAAATCTATTTTATTATTTATTTATTTATAATATTTTATACTTGATAGATATTTCATTTGTAACTTCATGATGCAAGGAACAGTCACTTGCTAAAATTAAGCTAAGAATTGTAATGGTAGCAAGGGTGACCTCTAATTTTTCACCTAATATCTACAATGGTACATTCAACAAACCCAAGGATTTTAGGTGTGTCATTGTGAGAACTTCCCTTGAATACTCAACCCATTCTTATTGAATACAAAATTTCACAAGTTAACTAACTTTCTACATTCATAACAGTCACAACAAATTATGCATAAATTTCAAATAATTCACCTGAATATTTAAATTTCATATTGTTTTCAATGGTTGTTAATCTGCTCCTATATACTCTAAAACAAAACAAACATCCCTGCTAAAGAAACACAACACACACAAAACAAACAAAACACACTGCAGAAAAATAACACAAAACAAAACAAAACACAACAGAACCAAAAAAACAAGACTGTACATTATTCACATTATAATACAACAGACCAACAACCCTCACCTCAAGCTTGAAAGTAGTGTTTCAAGTGTTGGCCATTAACTGGTAATGGTACATCTTCTCCAGTCAAGGTCTTAAGCCTGAAAGTGTTATCTCCTATTATTTCTGACACTTGTAATGGACCTAACCATAACCTATCAAATTTTCCATGACTTCCCTTTTTCTCATGTGCTTTGTCCCAGCACAACGCTAAGTTTGAAATTCTAAATGTTTTGACTCTTTCCCTTTTGTCAAACCATCTCTTTACCACTGCTTGATGTTTAGCAAATTTATCAATGGCTTGATCTCTTTTCTCATCCAATTTCAATAGTTGGATTATTCTAGCTTCTCTATGATCATTAAAGCCTAAATATTCGTTAGTAAACTTCCAAAGTGGAATTCTTAAATTAACTGGAAGTATGGAATCAGTCCCATAAACTAAATGATAGGGTGCATTGCTTAAAGCTGATTTAACCCTAGTCCTATCTACCCACAGTGCATATTTCAGTAATGTGTTCCATTCTCTTGGGTTCTTTTCAATTAGCTTTTTGATGATATTTAATAAAATCTTGTTTGTAGATTTAGCTAACCCATTCCCCTGAGGATAATAGTTTGAAGAAAACTTTAAAACTATTCATGTTCAAATGCCCATTTAGAAAATTTTAAATAAGAAAATGTAGGGCCATTGTCACATACCAGCAAATAAGGAGCCCCAAACCTGGTGATGATGTTCTCTTCGAGGAATTTGATGACTACCTTAGTAGTAGAGAATTCTCAACATGTGGCTTCAGTCCAGTTTGTACAGTAATCAGTCACTATCAATATAAATTTGTGTCTTGCAGATGATGGAGGATTGATAACTCCAATGAAATCTAGGCCCCACGGTGCAAATGGGTTAGACTCAATGACAGGCTGTAATGGATTAGCCTAATTTCTCCCTTTGTCTGCTCTAACTTGACAGATGTGGCAATTTCTAATGTGACTCTCTATATCTTTAAACATAGTAGGCCAATAGTAACCTGCTCTTAGTATCTTATGTGTTGTGGCTAAATGGGAACCATGAGCAGTTCCATATTTATCATGCAGTTCTAGCAACACCTTATTAGCTTCATCTCTATTCAAACATCTTAAATAGATTCCTTCATGGTTCTTCTTGAATAGAAAACCTCCTTGCACCATGTATTTCTATGCTTTGATCTTTAAAGCCCTTCTTTGTGAAGATTTCATCTTGCTTGGATACTTTCCTAATATTAGAAATGTGTTCAGATCATCATACCATCCTGATGTCTCATTAGTATTCAATACATATTGTTGTTTTACCAAGTTTGGATCTGTATTGGCTATGGTTTACACTAGAGCTTGTCCTCTGACCAACTTCATTGGAATGATTTCCATATCAAATTCTTACAAAGTTGTGATCCACTTGGCTCTTTTCTCTCCAAGTTCATTCTGCATAAGCAGCATCTTCACTGCTGCATCTGGTACTATAGCCTTAACCTGACTGTGTAAGATATAATGTCTAAACTTTTTTACTGCTCTTACCAGTGCAAATGCTTGCCTTTCTGTATCAAGGTATTTCAACTATGAATCCTTCAAAGGTGTATTCATAAATGCTATTGGCTTCTCTTCATCATTTTCTCCTTTCTGTGTTAAAGCAGCTGCAACTGAATGAGTGGATGCAAAAGAATAAATATAGAATGGCTTTGTGTAATCTGGACTTGCCAATACTGGAGCCTTAGAAATTGCTTCCATGATATCATCAAATGCAACTTTTGCTACTGGTGTCCATTCTATATTCGCATCCTTCTTTAACATGGCATTTAATGGTCACACAATCTCTGCAAACCCTATAATGAACTTCCTGACAAAATTAATTTTACCAAAAAATGATTTTAATTCCTTTTTAGTGTTTAGTAATTGTAATCTCTTGATTCCCTCTATTCTATTAGGATCAATAGATATCCCATTCTCAAAAATGACATGTCCTAATAGTTTTCCTTTTGTTACTCCAAATGAACATTTCTTAGGGTTAATTGAAATTCCATACCTTTCGCATCTCTTAAGGACTCTTCTCAGATCCTCGGCATGAGTGGACGCATCTTTAGAATAAACAGTTAAATCATCCATATAAATTACAATGCACTTACCTATCAATCCATGAAATGCAATATCCATGGCTTGCTGAAAGGTAGCACTTGCATTGGTTAGACCAAGCGGCATTCTTCTGTAAGCATAATTACCCCATTTACATGTGAAAGTAGTTTTCAACCTATCCTCTTCATCAACCAAGACCTGGTTATACCCTGAAAATCCATCCAAAAAAGACATAATTTTGGCCCCATTCACTGCTTGAAGCACTTCATCCATGGGAGGCAAAGGATAATTATCTTTTTCAGATGCCTAATTCAAATTCCTAAAATCTACGCATAACCTGATGTCTCCACTTTTCTTTCTAATAGGCACTAAATTAGCTACCCAGGTTGAATGTCTGATGGGGAAAATTATTCTAGCAGACAACAGTTTTTTCACTTCCTCAAATATCAAAGTTTCTAAAATTACATTCACAGGCCTTTGCTTTTGCCTTAATGGTTTGATATCTGGCTTTAAAGGTATCACATGAGTGATGATGGATGTATCATATGTCTTTCCTCATATGTCCATGCTATAATGTGTTTATAATATTTTAGAACATCCATAATTTCTTTGCTAATCTTCTCAGGATAGACCTTTCCAATTTGTACATTTTGAGGATTCTGCTCTGTTCCTAAGTTATAGGGATCACATTTACCTCCCTCTATTTTAGGCATGTCTTTTTGTTTTACTACTCCATCAAAATCAAATATTTGTTCCAGCTTAATCACTCCCTTAGGTAGAAAATTACTTTTTAAATTGATTATGTATTCTTCATCCCAAGACATATCAGGGCTCTCTTGTTCATCAATAATTTGGGCCTCAAATACTTCATTGCAAGTTAGGAAATCCACAATTTGTTGATCCCCCTCAAATACCAGAAAATGAGTTACATTATTTGGTACACTGGGTACATTCACTAATTCTACAACAAATCTTTTCAATCCTGACAGTGTCAAAGGTTCTAAAGTGCTAGTAGCAACTACTAGTGCATCTGGCCTATGGTTTAATTCTCTAAGGATATTCTCTATATTGAAAGCATCAAATGACTCTATTAAATCCCATACTCTATGCCTGTAACAAACCATCTTGTTATAATTGCAAGCATATACTTTCCTTACCTGTCTGACTACTAATTCAGAGTCTGAAAATACTCTGATCATTTTTACCTTCTTCTTTATAGCCATGACCAGTCCATAGATTAGAGCTTTGTACTATGCAACATTGTTAGTACAAGCAAACTGTAACCTATATGTTGCTAAATATGATTTGCCATGAGGATCTATGAGTTCTACACCATCACATTTTAATGTCCACATGCCATCCCTATTCTTTTGGCATTTTTTTTTAGCATGTTTTACCTTTTCTATCACTTGTGTAGTGCTATCTTGTTGATTCAATGGCAATTCATTTTGGCTCACTTGTACACTTCTCTCTTCAGCTTGAATATCAGAATGACAGATACCTTTACCTTTTGACTCTTTTCCTAAATCTGGAGTTGATCTACTTATGTTGTTCTGAAAGTAAGTCTCTGGGTGATTAACCTTTCCCTCTTGGGATTCTATCTCGTTTGTGCATTTGATGTACTGATACTTAATAATGTCTGCACATTCCACAATTCTCTTCAGAATGTGGCTTATCATGAACTCTACACTTATTTTTGTATAACTTGCGTTGAATTGCAAGATTTTGTTCTATGCACTTTTCTATTTCTTGCTTGATGACCTGACTAAAATTATTCAATGCATTATTTTCTTCATAAGAAGAGTTTCCAACAGACTCAATAAATAATTTTGTTTCTTTATTGACAGGCTTTTCTCCAAAATTCAGCATTAAGATTTCCTCAATCTGTACCCCTTTATTAGTAACCCTGTAAACACCAGGTTCAACAAAAGCATACAATATTTCGTTAGTCCTATTGTACTTTGTGATCATATGTTTCATCTTGGGTTCAGCTTCTATTCTGATTTGATTTGGCACACCTCTCCAAGGTAACCACATATGTGAGAAATCAGTGGCCATATATCCATTCAAAGTCTTAAACCAGTCTCTACTCAATAGCATCCCATAATTTATAGGTATATCCACTACTTGGATGTCAATGAACTGACTTACCCTAGGGCTTGAAGCTAACTGCATCTGCATATGCATTAATTCTCCAATCACATTAACTTCAGTTTTGTCCAACTGTGTAACGACTTTGGTAGATTTAGCAGGGGTCAGCCCTAAAGTTTTACATATACCTAAGGGCATTACATTGGTTGAGGCACCTGAATCTACCATACAATTGTGTATGTTCTTTCCACACAATCTAACGATTAACAAGAAAGGAGGAGCATCCTTCTTATCAGCATACATTACAACATTGGTGTTGGATGGCTACTCAGCTTTCTTACTTTTTTCTTTGGACTATGCATCCCTATTAGGAACATTTACCTCAGCAGACACTTCACCTATCACAGATGTATCCAGGGATTTAATAAAAGCATTTCTAACCCCTGGAGTTTTCAACAATTCAAACAAAGGTATATTAACCTTAATTTTCTTTATTTCCTTTGACAGATAACTCATTAGTCTTATTGTCTCTACAGTCTCTATTTTATTTGTTTGGACCTTCTGTGTTACTGTTCCATTATTTGCATTATGATTGGCTTTTAGTATAGCAGGGTTATTGCTAGCATTCTGGTCTGGTGGAGCATTGTAATTGTTAGGAGGAGTGGAAGTGGTGAAAGGACCTCCTGGCCTAGGATTATTTCTTAGGTTGTAAGTATGATTCTTACTTGACTGTTGGAAGGCTTGCACCTCCTCTGTCTCATACAACACCTCATTTTCAGTTTCAAATGGAAACTAAAAATCATTCAGTACTAAGGCTATCTCAGGATATAAATTTTCACAAAAATATGGTTCATCCTCTAACAATTGGTCATCTTCCTCTTCTCTAAAAGTAAAAGTCTCTAAAACTAGAGTAGTATCATATCCTAAGGGTACTATCTCATTACCTTTGGGAACTAAGAACTTAGAAGTAGGCGTCTGTACATCCACATTAAAAATACTTGCTGCCAGATGAAATTGAGGACAGTCTAATCTAGCATGGGCACTAGTATTATGGATTCTACACCAATTCTTCAGTGCTACATTGGCCAATGGAGAAGCCAGAGTGCCATTATTTGGCCCTGTGTTCCAAGTTTCGCCTAGGCTAATTTTGACTCCTGTTATTGTTATTCCAGGCTCTGTTATCTATAATTGGTCCTTTATTTTTCATATGTTGTCCCTGATTATGACTCTGATGTTGACTATGATTTTGACCCTGATTAGAACCCTGACCCTGGTTATAACTCTGATTCTGATTTTGGTTATGGTTAGGGTTATAATTCTGGTTATGACTCTAATTATAGTTCTGATTATATCCCTAGTTGTTTCTATCGTAGAAATTCTCATTTCTCAATTGTGTCATCTCAGTGGTCAATCTTCTTAGATGTGTAGTGATTTTTTTGATATCCTCCCTTTCCTCTTGTGCTTTTGCTATAAATGTATCTTGAGGTGGTTGGAAAAAAGATTGGCCATTATTCTGATTAAGATTGGTAGTATTACTAGTGTAAGGTACTATAGCCTGAATTGAAGTAGGATTATACATAGGTGTGTATGTAGGGACTAGATTTAGCATTGGAGTACTCTGTGCAAGAACTCCATTCCAAGGTTGTACTTGATTTTGCATTCCAAGATTTCCTCCATTGAGGAATGGATTATAGGTTCTCTGCCTCATTTCTTGGTTTACAGAGGCTACCTCCTTGTAGGCTTTGGATACATTATCTATGTTAGGCTTTCTCTTGACAAACATGGCAGTTAATGGATCTAAAGCAACATAATACATAGCTAACAATGTATCTGGAGCTACTGTGTATGGAGACACTATCCTAGAATAAGCCTTTTGAAACATGTCATTGAAATTATCAATCAGTTCTCCCTCACCTCTCTTAATTGTGGCCAATTTATGGTACAAAGTGGAAGGATCTATTGGTCCCCTAAATCTAGACAGAAATGCTTCTTCCATAAGTGTCCAAGAAGCAACGTAGCCACTAGGTAAATTCACATACCAGTTGGAAGCTTGTTCATTGAAAGTGTAAGGGAATAATCTACACACAACATCTTCATGTTCTAGTCTGGCTCTAAAGCATGTCTCCTTAAATATCTTAATATGATCCTCTGGATCTTGATGCAACTGGTATTTAGGGCATATTTTCTCAGGGTTCTTTGGCATCTCATGATAATCTATGAAATATATGGGCGAATTGACATTGAAATAATCCATTGCAAGTACCTGTGCTTGACCTGGACCTATAGGGATACCTTGATTTCTAGGTGGACTTGGATTTCTGGGAGGACTGGGACCTCTAGGAGGACTAGGACCTCTAGGAGGACTTGAACCAAGATTTAAGAATCTATATGAGGAACTGTCAGGACTTACAATATTGTGGATGTTAAAAGGTGATCCAGGAGGCGTTCCAGATGAACTTCCTGTATTCGATATTTTAGGATTCCACACTAAAGGACTTTTACTCAGTCTCCTATCAGGTAATTGCACAAATATGTCCTTTGAATTGGATCTAGACCTGGTCACTCTACTACTGTTATGAGCCAGCTTTACTTAAATTCAACCTTAACTCCAATCAGGCCCTCCTTCTAGTGCCAAAAACTATTGATGATTATTTTTACACATTCATAACAAAAGTTAAAATTCTTAAAATGAACCTAACTGTCTTGAAAGATATGAAGAATCAACTAAGATTGCTTAATCCCATGTTTCTGTATGGTCAGGTCTTGACCTGTTGGATAGTTCAGTAGGTTACTATGAAGCTGTAATATGCAAGGGGCCTTATGTGATTTAAGGTGATTGCTGACTTACTAGACTCAATTTATGCAAAATGTTACAAATATCCACAAATTATCTATTCCTTTGCATAAATTTGTTACTGTATATCAAAAGCTTTGAATGATGTATGTTAAAACATGCTTTCCTTTCAAATATGTATAAAGATTGCCAAATATCAACTCAATTTATCTCAATTCCTTCAAATGTTAAACAATCTCCTTTAGATTTCTGTGTTTTAGCTAATTATTTCAAAGTTTGGGAAAAGTTAGAGAAAACTCAAATTCAACATCACTTGCTATATGATCTAAATGTTCTATTATGCACATGGTAAAGATATCAACAAATTTGATTAAATCAGCAGACTAAATCGTTAAATGCAAATGCCTTGAATATTTTCACAAACATGCATTCAAGATTGTGAGCTTTAAGAGAAACTGTTTCAAATATAAAGAAGAGCTAGAAGCCACTCGGACAATAGACGCAGACTTCTAGATTCACTTATAGTCAAAACACACAGCTATTTATGGTTTACAATGTAGTAATGACTCTTAGCTTCATTAATCAAATTCACAAAACATACAATGCTTTACAAATACAATAAGAAAGATGGATATTTCCACGCGTTCCTTAGTGCAGACACAGGCGACCCCCTCTATACCAAAATATTCTTTCTATTCAAAGTTTCAAAATGCATACAATTGCTATACTAGTTTCTACAAATCCCTGTGTAAATAATATACATGTAGCAGAGTTCATTATATAGAATTTGAACTTTCAAATTGCTACGGCTACCACCTCCTTTTCTACTTCTTTCCATGGCTTTCTTTCTTTTTTCACTTCGTCCCCTGTATCTTTCTTGTGTTTCAAGGCCATCCTGTAGAGGCATACATCTTTTAACCTTTCATTTTACTTCATGCTTAGGGTTTTTACTATGAATCCCTACTTTTACCATTTACCCTAGCTTGTTTGTCTTTTCTATCCTTTACCCTTTAAATTCGTTAAGCTCTACTCAACTAATTAACAATTAAAATAGTAATTTGACCAATGCTTACATTTTGCAATGAAATTATTGAAATTAACAGTTCATTTTAACAACTAAAAATAAACGGTGTTTTGGGTAAATACTTGTTTTCCGTGACTGTTTACCTATTGACTTACCCTTTGTCCAGCTACTATAGCTCTGTCACTCTGGTGAATTCTGTTTGTTCACTACCACAGCTCTCTTTTCTGCAATTTTTACTCTTAACAGTATATCTTGAAAGCAAAATAACATTAAAATTGCCCTAACCTTCGTTAAATTTCCTTTGTTTGAGTGTTAAATTTGCATTAATTACATCAATTAATGCACTACAGCCTTCGGCTTTCCTTTTCAGTGTATGAGTTTTTTGAACTTTTGACCATTAGCTTAATTCAACATGCATACATTTTTCTTTGTATATTTTGTTGTATGTTTTCTTTGTATGTTTTTGTTGTATGTTTAAACATACAAACCCTTTATGCAAAGAACTAACTAACACTTCTTTACCCTTTCACTTTTCCGCGATGCATTTGATTCTTTATAAATCAGGATTGTATATTATAAATATACAAATGCCAAATATACAAGGACTTTACCATTTTTAACTTCTGTGACAAATCCGCTTTGTATCTCCAAACATACAATCACTTTAAATGTACAATTGCTTGTATATCGCAAAATATACATGATTATTATACAAACAACAATGTACATAGAATGGGGTCCACCATACATTTTAATAGTACCTTTCCACAATACTTTTACTCTTTATTGAACCTTCGGACTTCAAACCATTATAAATCGTATTGCATTTACCCTCGCATCCGAAATGTATATAAAACATTGTATATTTCACCTTGTTCATTCTGAAACATACAAAGATGAAAACATACAACAGAATAGTCACATTTCATAATGATTTCAGTTCTAGCAATTGTATAAAGTGCAATGTATATCACAATATACATTAAGTCTTAATGCATCACTTATACTATATTTTAATTTCCTCTCAATTCTGTGTTGTATATATCACAATGTATGTCTCCCAATGCACTACATACAAACATGAAATATACAACCATTATTAATTATTTCATACCCTTTTCGATTCCGTTTTGTATATAAACACAATGTATATAACCGAACATACATATACAACGTGTAAAATATACAATGACTTTGCCAATTTTAATATCTTTCCATTTCTGCGCTATGTATTTCTTGTTGTATATTTTGTTTGTATGTCTGTCGTTTACCAATTATACAAACCAAAATATACATAGTGGAAATGAACATTTATTCATTTCACTTCAACTCTTTTTGGGCCTGACTTGTACATGATGATAAAACATTTAGCAAGAAATGTATACAAGTATACCAACATACCACAACCTGATAACTTCCCCTTTGCGACTAAGGCAACAACCTGATATATAAACACATTTGTATATGAAATAACTTTGTATATACAAATGACCTTGTATATACACAACACAAACCCTTTGATTTTACATTTACCAAAAACACTTATAACTTACAAAATATAGGGAATTTTAAAATGGTTCAAAAAGCAACCCCTATTCATTTTTCACAAAGAATTCACCCATACTATGCACTGGTACTCCATGTTATTTTTCTTTTATTTTCAAAAAGGTTTGGACTTCCAGTTACCCTTTTCCCTTTACCACCAAGCAGACCACACACAGAAGAAACCAAAAGCCAACTACAGCAGGGGTCCTCATTTTGCTGAGTAAAATGGGGTGTGTTCTAAGCATTACAATAGGAACCTATTGTGACAGATAGAAGTGGTTAGATTATTTCATTCAGGAGGATATGTTGTTCAAAGGAAATCAGTTAATATGTATACATAGGAGTTCAATGAGAGATAATTTGATAAAGGAGAAACACAGTGGTGGATTAGTAGGAAATTTTGGGATTGACAAGATAGTAGCTTTGGTAAGTGTACATTACTTTTGGTCTCAAATATATAAGGATGTAAGGAAGTTTGTTTAGAGTTGTAGAGTTTGTCAAGTTGCAAAAGGGAGTAGTCATAATACTGGTTTGTATAAATTTTTGACAGTACTGAAGAGACCTTGGGAAGATATAAGCATGGATTTCATATTAGGATTACCAAGAACACAAAGGGGATATTATTCTATATTTGTAGTAGTTGACAAATTTTCAAAGATGTCACATTTCATTCCTTGTAAGAAGACAAATGATGCACTGCATGTTACTAACCTATTTTTCAAGGAGATTGTGATATTGCATGGATTACCAAAGAGTATAGTTTTAGATAGAGATACAAGATTCATTAGATATTTTTGGAGGACATTGTAAAAAAAATGAAGACAAACCTAAAGTTTAGTTCATCATTTCACCCACAGACATATGGACAAACTAAAGTGGTAAACAAGAGTTTGGGTAACTTGTTGAGATGTTTAGTAGGAGATAAGGTAGGAAATTGGGATCTCATTCTGTCGTACCCAAAGTTTACATACAATAATTCAGTAAATTAGGGTATAGGGAAGACACCATTTGAAGTTGTGACAGGAGTAAAACATAGAGGAGTTACATAGCTGAGAGAAATCAATATGGAGAACAATAGAAGTGTAGAGGTAGAAGAATTATCTAGATACATGGAGATAGTACATAATTAGGTCAAGAAACATTTGGATAAGATGAATAACAAGTATAAGGAGCAAGTAGATGAGAAGAGGAGACACAAAGAATTTTTAGTTGGAGATGAAGTAATGGTATATCTGAGAAAGTAGAGGTTTCTAGTAGGGACATAAAACAAGATGAATATGAAGAAGTTTGGACCATGTAAGATTCTTAGAAAATTTGATTTAGGGAATGCATATGAAGTTGAGCTACCAGAGACATTGGGTATATCACCTATATTCAACATTACAGACCTATATTAGTATCACGAAGGAGAATCAAGTGATAACATTGAAGATAGTTTGGAGAATTAGTTACCACAACAATAACTAGATCATATAGAGCAGATCTTGGATAACATTACCAGAGGTAATCAATATAGAGAATATTTGGTAAAGTGGAAAGGAAGACTAGGAGAAGACTCATCATGGATATCTCAGGCTAAGGTAGGCCACCTTGGTTTTCCTCGAGCACCAACAAAGTGAGGGACTCACTTTTCAACAATCCCTGGTGTTTGATGTAGGAGTATCCCAGGTTGTAAAGCAATCTTGCATCAACCCGATAATATTTGTATTCTTTTGTTTTCTTTCATTTTTAGTTCAGTTTAGTCATTTACAGTTTTAAAATTTTGTATCGTATTTTGCCACATCTTCATATCAGAGCTCACAAAGTAGGATTTAGCATCAATACCATCTCATCTACATCATATCAAGATTTCAAGTGATTTGGATTTATTTTCTGAGAGTTATCACTATCAGAAGATCATCAGCTTTCTCAAAATAGAGCATCCATATAATCAATTGGAAGAAGGTATGTGGAGCACTTATGTGACTTGAAAAGCCTAATGAAACATCATACACAAGACATAAGGACTATATAGACCATCCTTCAAGTCTGTACCAAGTTTCATTCATTTGTGGAACAATACCATGTGTTGTAGGTAACCTACATGTTTCTACACGTTTCATCATTCATTGAAGATTGTAACCTCTTGTGGCCAATGCGGAGGATTTTATGAGCTTGAAGATGATATATACATATGTCCTAGATGCATTAGGAAACTTAGTAGTTTTAGAATGTGATTTAGAGTTAGATTTTCTTTTCAGAAGGCACTTCAATGCCATATCTTGCATATCTATTATAATCTAGAAAGCAGGCCTATGAGCCCTTTGATTGTAGCCTACATGTTTCTAGCATATGAGCATTGTAATTCTTTGATATATTGAGTATATGAATCTTCCATTGCATTCTATATTTGAGTAGTTTTTGTTGTGTTTACTCTAGCTACATGGTTTGGACAGTTCATTCTTTGAACCCTCATGCCATGACTGCACCAAGAGGATATCAATACAAAGAGTATTTGGTTGAGTGGAAAGGATGACCGAAAGAATACTCATCATGGATTTCTCAGGTTGAGGTAGACCACCTTGGTTTTCCTCTAGCCCTAGCAAAGTGAGGGACTCATTTTTCAACATTCACGGGTGTCTGATGCACGGGAATCCTAGGTTGAAGAGCAATCTTGTATTAACCAAAAATATTTTCTTTCTTTTCTTTTCTTACATTTTAGTTGCAGTTCAGTCATTTACAATTCAACGTTTCCTTTTGTATTCTACCACATCTTTGTTTTAGAGCTCGTGGAGTAGGATTTAGCTTCTATGCTACGCCAGCTACATTTATCATACTTAGATTTCATGAGATTTAGATTCATCTACAGAGAGATATCGCTGTTAGAAGAACATAACATTCACAAGAATAGAGCATTCATCATTTAGTTGGAGCATAGAAGGTTTGTGGAGCACTTACGTGATTTGTGGAGCAAAATGGAACATCACACAAGGCAATTTGGGATGAGATATACCTTCATTGAGAACCACATCAAGTTTCATGCATTTGTAGAGTGTTACCAAGAGTTATAGTCTGACCTACCCATTTCCTACACATTTCATCATTCATTGGAGTTTGAGATCTCTTAAGGCTGATGCAAAGGATTCTTTGAGCTAGAAAATGATATATATATATATATATATATATATATATATATATATATATATCTTAGATGAATTATGAAGGTAGTCAGTAGATAAGTGATTCATATATGATCATAGAATAGATAGATAGTTCTTTTCCAGAGGCACTTCAATGTCATATATTTCATGTATGTTGTAACCCGGAGAGTAGGCATGTGAGCCCTTTTATTGTATCCCGCATGTTGTCAGCATATAAGCATTTTAATTATCTAAGATATTAAGCATATAAATCCTCCATTGCATTTTGTTATTGTGTTATTTCTGTTGTGTTTACTCTAGCTACACGGTTGGACAGTCCATTCTCTAGATCCTCCATCCATGACTGCACCATTGTGACATTGTTAACCCATTGTCTTTGTAAACAAGTCAACCTTATTTTGTTTTGAGTGTGTAAGTAGGGTTATTCATTTACCTTATCCAATATTAGATAATATTAGCCCTAGAACTTAAGCCATAACTTAAGTTACCCTCTCAAACAAAAATGGTAAATAAATATAATTGATGTTACAATTACTTTCTTATCTTAACATTATAATTAAATATATTATTGTGCGATGGGTGGAAGAAAAAAAGTTTATTATCCTATTATAGTATATGCATTGGAAAATATTGTTACTTCCTAACTAGACACATATTAATGTTTAAAAGATAAATAAAAACAATAATAAAGTGGGTTATTATATCCAACTACCACATAATATTAACATAATTCAAATTTTGTGGGTTATTTTTGTTTGTGTTAAATCACTTTATAGGTGTTTCAATGTTAGCATTAGTCTAAGAAAATCATCTTCTAGGTGTAAATAAACTATGGCTCGATATGTCAATATAATTCTCAAGTTATTCCCCCTTTGAGTGCCTTGATTATTCCTTAGGACAACTCCAACTGAGCTCTATATCTCTCTCATTTATACATTTGATTGTATAAATTTTTTGCTTAAATACATTTTATTTGTCCTAGCCTTTGGACACATCACCAACTTGTGCATTTGGCTTAAATGGGCCTCACATTGTGGTATATAGGTAAATAAAACATATGTGCATGAGATATACTTCAACAATGTGATAGGGAAACTTCTAGTTGTGACATATACAACAATGACATGCATGTGCACGTCTATTGCATTTTAGTATCAAAAAAATTGCCAAGGTTTTATTTGGGTTGTTTTCCTATTACAAGTTTGAGGCATTTTATATGGTATCAAAGAACTAGGTTGCAATACTAGGAGCTCTTGGAATGTTGTTGGGTCTTATCACTTGTGTGTGCATTCATATAAGAAAAGTTAGTGGGTGTATTCTTTTTAGATTTTTTGTGTTACTTCATGTGTAATGATTATTTTGTAAGAATTTATTTGGGTGTTAAAATGTATTAATGGATGCCACATGTTATAGTGAATTTTCTTGATTTTTTAATTACTAAATGAAATGTTAGGTGTAATCAAATGAATGACCGATCCTGTAGAATTGTACTATTTTAGATTAACTACCATTTTTTGTATCATCTTGAAAACTAACATTGGGTAAGAGGATGTATTAGATTAATGAATTTCAAATGGAATAGTGTTGAAAATTTTGATGATTTGTGTATGTCACATGATGAAAGAGACTATTCTTCGTTTATAAATCATATATCATATAAGGTAAATTATTTTATGCTTAGATTCTTACAAAGTGATAAATTTTGCATAATACCCCCTAGGAATTATATGATTAATGTGTTATATGTTGGGAACATTGATATGAGAATTAAATATACATCATTACATTTTTTAACATGGTGTGTTTTGTTGAAAAAGTAGCATTGTGTTAGAGGGATGGGTAAACCTCATGCAATGTCTTAGGTATCAACCTTATTTTCATTTTTATAATTACTATTTTTTCATAAGTAGGTAGGCTAGTCAATCCATGTAAGGTGCAAGTAGGTTATACCAATTATTGATGTGGGTTTTTGCTTAAGATATTCAAGGAATGAAGGAATTAGAAATGCATGCTTGTGTTGTAATTCTAAAACCTATTTGATGGAGTTGCCTTGATGTGTGGTTTGAGACAATGTATTACCCCTTGTGTGGATTGTAATTATGCTACCTTGGATTGGACATAGCTAGGTATGTGGATGATAATGTATTAGTGTTTGGGACCCTTTTATTGGTCTTGCCTTATGCATATTTTTGGTATGAGTTGGAAGGATGGTAGATAGATAAAAAAACCCTTTGTTAAGTTATAAACCTTGTAACATCTTCTATGTTACCTTGGGATAATAATATGGTACCATGTTATGTCTCATATTTAATAATAGTTTGGTGATAATTTTATACATTATGATGTGAGCTCACTCTATCCATGTAATAAAGCTTAATTTTAATTAGTGTCAAAAGTAAAAGTTTTATGTACACTTATGGCATTATTCCTTTTTAAGCTAGCAAAGAAAAGAAAATTCTTGAAGAGGAGTCAATTATATGCTAATTGTCTATTGAATGTTGACACAAGATTTTCACCTTGATATTAATTATCTCTATTTCTTTATTTTCCAATTGAATACACAAGTTTTATGATGTGACTGGAATTATTAGAGAGATAAGTTGTGGTTATATGAGAACATCTAGCTGAATTTCATAATGTTTTAAATAGCTCATGGATTTCAAGTGCAATTATAGTTTGATGCATAAATTCCTTTATGAATACGTTGTAAAGAAATTTAACAAGAAAATTTAGTGTGTATGAACGAATTTAATGTTTTAACTAGTGTGATTAAGTAATTTTAAATTGTGAAATAGATGTATGATGTTATCATATGCATGGTGGTTAATTTAGTATTTTAGGAAACAAGACCCTAAGTTTAGTATAAATTGTAGTTCTTAAATGTATAGTTAGATGATTTCAAACAATATATTGATATTAGAGTTTTATTGCAATTATTAAGTGATAAAGCAAAATTATTTTCCTTATATAAGGTTATGCATGTGAATAGGCCACATGAGTGTATAGCCTAGATTATTTTATGGTTGTGAAAGTATTGATGCGAAATTAGAATGTGATCTGTGAGCACCCAAGTTTTGTCATGGACATTGTTAGACTTAAACTTGATGTGAGTCATTCATGAGAATTAAGTTTTTTAAAATTAATGTTGTTGACCCCTTTTTTCCTCTGACCAGAGCCAAACAGTCAACCTGGTATTTTCCTTGAAAATCCTTTAGAAAATATTCCTATAAAGCTTAAAGTGCCAACTTTCCCAGAAGTCTTGCCTAAAAAAAACCTTACCATTGGAAAGAGCTTGAAAAAATAGGTAGGTTTGCTTTTTACTTCACCCTGAAATTCGACCAAACAAAGAAGTTATTCATGGTCAAAGTTTTGGTCAACATGCAATTCAAATGTACATTTGGCGGGCTTGCAAATCCCTATTGGCCTTAGAAAATGTTGGAAAAGGGGAGTTTTATGCATTTTCTAAATGTATATTGGGCTCAAAAGGTGCATATACATTTAGGGAATCTTTTGCAGGTTCCCTGGGAATATTCCCAGTTTGTATATCGGTGATATACAAGGAAAGGTGCAAATGTACATTTGCTACAGTACCGCAGGGAAAATATACAAAGGCATTTGTATATCGCCAACATACAAGAGGTGGGGCCCACGCATATACAAGGAGGATTGTATGTTTCAACATACAAAGGATCACGTGAACAGTGGCTTGTATATCGCGCATATACAAGCAAATATACATTGGTGATATGCAAGCCGAATTTCAAATGAATATCATTCTGGCTCATTCAGGCTTTAGGTCCACCATGTTTGAAAGGTGTTTGTATGTTTCGACATACAAAGGAACAAATACAAAGACACATGCAAGCCGGATTTCAAAAATGCTTCAGATCTGCTTCATAAAAAGTTTGAAATCTGTGGCTTGCATGTATGTGGTGCTTGTATATTGTGATATACAAGTTAGAATATACATGAGAGGGTGATACAAGCTGGACCTAGCAAAACAATGAAATGCAGATAATGGTGTTTTGAGGTCCGCAGCTTGTATTTTGCATATGCAAAAGAGGAGATACAAATGGTGGGGTCCACCAAGGCAGGCACTTTGTATATATTTTTCTACTTGTATGTTCACTTGCACATTTCAAAGATGCAAGGCTAGATACAAGCCAACATACAAGTGGTGGGGCTCACATATACAAGGGAGCTTGTATGTATATGCAATTTTGAAAATACAAAGGATATACAAGGGCCGATATGCAAAGCGACATGTATGTGCAAAGGAGTTGTAGAATGAATTTTTGAATGTAGATTCAAGCACCATGATGCAGCAATATACACACACATGCAAAAATGATATATACAGGTAGTTGACCATAACTTTGACTGCCTATATCTTCCCCATTTCAGCAAATTTTGACATGCTGTAAAAGGCAAAGTTGTATATTTTGGTCCCCTCTTTCATTTGGTAGGGTTTTCAGGAGTTTTTGTCACCTTTCCATTTTTAGATCTAGCTTTGCATGTCTTGGGTGACTAGACGTTTCAGTGACTACATTGAGCAGATGAAGATATTTTTGGCATTCATTGCTGCACCATGATGAGGCAACTCGCATTGATGGTAAAGGATATTTCTTTACGATTTGTTATCAGATTAAGGAGTAAGCAGTTGCAATAAAGACTAACAAATATCTCCTACCTGCCCAGCACCAGATATTTGATGCCATAACTGATGCGGCTGGACAGTCATTCATGTAGATATTTTTCTGTCCTAGCTCTTAGAGTGAATTTTGTAACCGATTGAGGAAAAATGAAATGATATATATACATGTAAAAATAGATGTATTGGGGGTTGGTTGTTCTTCTGGGCTATTCTTTGTAATGGCTATTTGGCCTCTATGATCAATATAAACTGGTATTTTTGCCTCTCTCTTATTATTTTTTTGGCCTGTGTCTGCTCTTCTAGACCTCTCTAAAATTAATATGGGTCTATGTAATGTCTTTCCAGCTATGAAATTATTACTGTGTCTATTCAGTTGTACCCAAACACATTTAAATCTAGTGTATCACTTAGTTTATTTCAGCATCTCCTTTCAGCATTCCTTCTAACCCTTTTCCCAGCAAGCATTAGCACTAGGTTTAGATGAATTTCTCTAAGCATTAGGCTTAGAGAGAGGAAGCTAGCCTTCTTCGGAGGTTTGATCTCATTTCGCAAGGTCCCACACTTTGAGATCATTCCCATGTTACTCTAGATTGCTAAAGTTTCACAACTACAACATAGGGTGCAAATCTAGGTGATAACAACTTTTGGCACACCTGGTGGGACCAGTTCGATGAACTTCTCATCAAGATACTAAGAGATTTGGTGTTTCTCCTAGTATTACCAGCCTTTAGAGGTAATGCAAACAACACCATGGTGACTCTACTAAACAAATCAACTAGATTTAGCAGCCCAAGTACCTAAACAATTTTTAAAGATCATGATTTTGGTGGTTTTCCTGGCCTATTCAGCTTCAAGAAGCATTGCAATCACCTGTCGACTCCCTTTTTATTATGTATCCAGTCGTTTCTGGGTTGCAGACCTATTTTACTCTAATTCTGACATATTTATGAATATCCAGCATTTAGATGCTATAAGATATTAGAATTTCATGGGAATTATGGCTATTTCCCTACCCCTAGGCTATTGGCCCCCATATCAGCAATACCAAGCCTCAAATGCTTCTGATTTTATGTCATACAACCCTACTGCTGCAAAATATCAGTATCCTCATGATGCTTACCTTCGTCCTACTGCTAATGTTGCCCCTAAGAATATTGATGCTTTCAATGAGCTCATGGAGGGTTTTCTAAAGCTTGACAGAAATTTAGATAAGGCCAAAGGAGTAGCAAGGTATAGTCAGCCTCAGCGGTTTTATGATCTTAGCATCATAAGCATGTATGGTCTCAAGAAGCTGTCTCTAGATTTGAATAGGGAGGCTGATGAATTTATAGAAATGTTAACATGTGACCAGCAACGAGAAGCACAAGAGGAGGTTTTTCAAGAAAACCTTGCTATAAGGACGACACCTACTCAACCTGCTGTTGAAGAAGTCCCAAATTTTAAAATTCCAAGCTTCAGGTAGCCCTTTCAAATTCCCTTATTAGATGGACCCAACATGGATGCTTATGATTGGACTGCTAAGTTAAAGGAGCATGTGTTTACAATTCCAAATTTCAACTAGTCGCTTTCTTCTGCACATGTTCAGCCTACAGAGCAACGTAGACTCCACAAGTTTCCAAGCTTTGATGCCTATATCCCTTCACAAGTCCCTGTTCTTGTGCAAACTCATATTATCACTCCCCAGGGACAAATTTGTCTAGAACCCTCTTCCCTCCAAGAAATTCAAGAAGTTATTAAGGCTTCTTTACCTGATGTTATTTCAACCAAAATGGGTGGGCAAGTTGTGTACTAAGATATTTGGAAAGATGAGCCAAAAGAGGAGGTGGAAGAAAATCAAACTAATGAGGAGAAGTTTGTTCCTACACTCACAGAGATATAATTGTTTGAATCTATTACACCTATGAGTAATGTTAACCCAAATAAGGGATTGAGTCTTTTAAACTTTAACTCTTTTGAAGCCTTTTCTCATGTGTCTGATCAAGCAAACAAGGTTGAAATACAAAGAGTGCATGTGGAAAACCTTCAGCTGTAGAGACAAATTAACCAAAATTTAGAAGAGCTACAGTCAAAGGATGGAGGCACAGAGAAACAATTTGTTAAGGTCACTTCGGAGATGGATGATGCTGCCTTACTTCATGAGCTACTTGATAATGTTGAAGATGAAGAATATGTGCAGCTGGTTGTGAATAGGCAGCAACAAGAGAACAACGAAAGTGGTGACCACTCATTATGCATAGAGGCCTAGTACGGCAATGAGTTTCCAACTCTTGAAGACTTGGAGGAAGCTCTTTTCTGGGATGAGTGCGCTATGGTGGAGGCTATTGCTGAATTTGCTCAGAAAGTAGATGATGCTGCCTTGTTGGATGAATTCCCCAACCACTTTGACAGGGATGAGGGAGGCAGTGAGCATGATTGTGAGTTGCTGGCGTGTGAAAAAGGACAGGGATATCAGCTTTTTGATGGGGAGGTCTTCTCTTTTGAGCATGTGCATGGCTCATTTTCTGAGCCTAAGTTAGAATATCATGAACATTTTGTTCATAAGGTGGAGGTAGCCATATTTGTAGTAAAATCTCAAGAGCTAAGGTATTCAGACCAGCAAGAGGACGAAGAATGCAGCCATGATGACATTATATCAGCCTTCTTGGTTTCTTTGAGGGAAGAAGGAGAAAGCCATGGGGTCCCAAGTCAGCTGTTTCATACACAAGAGCAACACAAAAGAAAGGTGGAGGTCACCATCATACCAAATGAAGAGCAAGAAGAGAAAGAATCAGAGCAGAGACATGAAATCAGTCATCATGATTTGCATGTCATTTCAAGGGGATGCCCAATTAGGCATCTAGCTCAGCTACAGACATATCAAGAGGAGTCACCACTTGTCATGCTTACCTCTAAGCATGAAGTTGAGCATCAAAATGAGTGGGATCAGCCCATTTATTTGCCACAGGTTAGGAACATTAGCAATTAGTCTAGGTGGATAGGCGAGTTTATCTCCACTTTGAAGGGGGTGTTTTATCAATTTGTCAAATGTGCATTTCCCCCTTACCTCTTTTTAACTGCCCACATGAATGGGAAACATTGTAAAATGTTAAGAAAGGGTAGTTACTTCCAAGAACCAGTTAATGGCTTTGTTTAAGGTCACATTTGACTGGTTAGTTTAGGATTAGAGTAGGTTTCATTTCTATTTTAGTTTTTTCCTTTTCCATAAGTGCTTTTGCACAGGCTACATTGTCATTAGGAGAATGCAGGCCCTTTCCCCCTTTTTGTATTTTGGAGGCAATTTCTAGTTTTCCAGTAGGTTTTAGACTTGACCCCATGCCCAATGGATGCATAAGGCCACTATTCTCATGTTTAGCAGGCAAACATCCCAAAGAAGTTGCCAAATTGTTGACCCCTTTTTTCCTCTGACCAGAGCCAAACAGTCAACCTAGTATTTTCCTTGAAAATCCTTTGGAAAATGTTCTTATAAATCTTAAAGTGCCAACTTTCCCAGAAGTCTTGCCTAAAAAAAATCATACCATTGGAAAGAGCTTGAAAAAATAGGCAGGTTTGCTTTTTACTTCACCCTGAAATTTGACCAAACAAAGAAGTTATTCATGGTCAAAGTTTTGGTCAACATGCAATTCAAATGTACATTTGGCGGGCTTGCAAATCCCTATCGGCCTTAGAAAATGTTGGAAAAGGGGAGTTTTATGCATTTTCTAAATGTATATCGGGCTCAAAAGGTGCATATACATTTAGGGAATCTTTCGCAGGTTCCCCAGGAATATTCCCGGTTTGTATATCAGCGATATACAAGGAAAGGTGCAAATGTACATTTGCTACAGTGCCGCAAGGAAAATATACAAAGGCATTTGTATATCGCCAACATACAAGAGGTGGGGCCTGTGCATATACAAGGAGGATTGTATGTTTCGACATACAAAGGATCACGTGAACAGTGGCTTGTATATCGCACATATACAAGCAAATATACATTGGCGATATGCAAGCTAGATTTCAAATGAATATCATTCTAGCTCATTCAGGCTTCAGGTCCGCCATGTTTGAAAGGTGTTTGTATGTTTCGACATACAAAGGAACAAATACAAAGACACATGCAAGCCGGATTTCAAAAATGCTTCAGATCTGCTTCATAAAAGGTTTGAAATCTGTGGCTTGCATGTATGTGGTGCTTGTATATTGTGATATACAAGTCAGAATATACATGAGAGGGTGATACAAGCTGGACCTGGCAAAACAATGAAATGCAGCTAATGGTGTTTTGAGGTCCGCAGCTTGTATTTTGCATATGCAGAAGAGGAGATACAAATGGTGGGGTCCACCAAGGCAGGCACTTTGTATATATTTTTCTACTTGTATGTTCACTTGCACATTTCAAAGATGCAAGGCTAGATACAAGCCAACATACAAGTGGTGGGGCTCGCATATACAAGGGAGCTTGTATGTATATGCAATTTTGAAAATACAAAGGATATACAAGGGCCGATATGCAAAGCGCCATGTATGTGCAAAGGAGTTGCAAAATGAATTTTTGAATGCCGATTCAGGTGCCAAGATGCAATGATACACACACACATGCAAAAGTGATATATACAGGTAGTTGACCAGAACTTTGACGGCCTATATCTTCCCCATTTCAGTAAATTTTGACATGCTGTAAAAGGCAAAGTTGCATATTTTTGTCCCCTCTTTCATTTGGTAGGGTTTTCAGGAGTTTTTGTCACCTTTCCATTTTTAGATCTGGCTTTGCATGTCTTGGGCGACTGGATGTTTTAGCGACTACATTGAGCAGATGAAGATATTTTTGGCATTCATTGCTGCACCGTGATGAGGCAGCTCACATTGATGGTAAAGGATATTTCTTTACCATCTATTTTTAGATTGAGGAGTAAGCAGCTACAATAAAGACTAACAAATATCTCCTACCTACCCAACGCCAGATATTTGACACCATAACTGATGTAGCTGGATAGTCATTCATGTAGATATTTTTCAGTCCCAGCTCTTAGAGTGAATTTTGTAACTGACTGAGTCAAAATGAAATGATATATATACATGTAAAAATAGATGTATTGGGGGTTGGTTGTTCTTCTAGACTATTCTTTGTAATGGTTATTTGGCCTCTATGATCAATATAAACTAGTATTTTTGTCTCTCCCTTATTATTTTTTTGGCCTGTGTCTGCTCTTCTGGACCTCTCTAAAATTAATGTGGATCTATGTAATGTCTTTCCAGCTATGAGATTATTACTGTCTCTATTCAGTTGCAGCCAAACACATTTAAATCTAGTGTATCACTTAGTTTATTTCAGCATCTCTTTTCAGCATTCCTTCTAAACCTTGTTCCAGCAAGCATTATCACTAGGTTTAGATGAATTTCTCTGAGCATTAGGCTTAGAGAGAGGAAGCTGGCCTTCTCCGGAGGTTTGATCTCATTTTGCAAGGTCCCACACTTCGAGATCATTCCCATGTTACTCCAGATTGCTAAAGTTTCACAACTGCAACATAGGGTACAAATCTAGGTGATAACAAATGTATAAAACCAATTATGCACCCCCAACTTCATCATGTTGTTTTGAGTTATTCATTCATAATTGTGGCCTTTTGTTTATAATTACTTGATGATACACATCACTTTGGACTCCACTATTTTGGGCGAGTGTTTGAAAGGTGAACTACTAATAGATGATGGCCTCCTATTGGATTGAGCCTTTAATTTTGATGATATCCTTTCAACAACTATCAATAGTGATGGCTCCTCCTCCTAGCTATAGTATTAAAGGTTGTATCCCCTATTTATCCCATATAGACTCATGGCCTAAAAGTTCTCTATGGGATACTTTAAGGGAAGTAGACATGATGTTAACAACATCTTACCATTATTCTTGATAGTATCACTAGTAAAGTAATGTATGATAGTAGGTGGTAAATAACTTACATTTATTTATGTGATTATTTATCATTAGGTATCGACTATTCTTAAGTGAACTATCTTTTGTTGTTATGTGATGGAGCACTAGTGTTGTGTAAATATGATACTATTTTACCCACATACATACTAGATACCATGGCCAATACCTTCTTGTCTCACATGATAGTGGATCTTGGTGTGGAGTAATAGTATGAGGTGTTAACCAATAGGATGTTGTGTTAGGTGGTTGGGTATGGATATGGAGTTATGGGAGTTGATATGATGGATCTTTTGTATGATCGCATGTTGGTTATATTGTCCTCACCTTGGGGATCTATAGATGTGTGTATGGTTGTGAAACACTGTTGGAGTCTAGGAAAACACTAAGAGGGGGGGCGAACCAGTGTTGTATAAACTTTTAAAAATATTTTTGCACTTTTTAACTTACAAGACAAAGAGAAAGGAGGACATCAATGATCTGTTAAACTCATATATAAAAGTATGATAAAGATATGAATCAGGACCTTAAGAATATATCATTAGAGGATATGAACACATGAGGACAAACAAGAACCATGACACTTGATTTGATGAGTGGAAAACCCTCTAGGGGAAGAAAAACCACTCTGAAATGCTTCACTAGCTTAATCAAGAACCTCACTGGTTACAAACAGGTCTCACTGAGCATACAAGCCTCACTGGCTACAAAGAGGTCTCACTAACCATACAAGCCTCACTAGCAACAAACAATTTCAAAACAATACAAAGAATACAGAGGGTTTCTCTGTTTCACTACAAACCCTTGAATTTACATATCCCTTTGCAATCATACTCAATTCAATCTGCAAATCAGCCTCATTATCTATGCACAATCAATTGTATATTGTCTTCAACCTTGACATGGTTCAGTCTATAAGTTTGTTGCATAATGTCTTCAAACTATGTTTTATTCATTCTTGCAAAAACATGATCTCATATTTCTCAAATCACAAAATATCATGTTTCATTTGTATTTTATTTTCAAATGAATCTTCACAAAAATGTCTTCACTACATATTAATCCACACACACATTCCATCCATCAATGCTCCTACAAATTCATTTTATAAAAAAATAGAATGTCCTTTCACATTCTTCTCCTCTCTGATTCAATTACACAAATCAATTTTTTTCATCTTCTCACAAATAATATCTTCATTTTGTTCTCAATAAAAACTTGCACATGCAAAAACTAAAAAAGATGACCCTTGACATTTCTTTTCTTTGCATATTCATCTTCACCTACAAAAATAAATCTTCAATGAATTTTAATCATTTTTCCCATGAAAAAAAATAAAACAAATTCTCTCCATATTTCTTCTCTTCAAAAAATCATCTCCACTTTTTCAACCTCATCAATTTGTTTATCTTCTTCAAAATAAAAAAACCATAAATGATAAAATCTTCAATTGATTCATTTTCTCTTTCTCATAAAAATTTCATCTTCTCAATAAAAACTATGAATCATTAAATAAAATCATCAATGGATTTAAGAAATCTGCCCCTCTCAGAAAAATAAAACTCTTTAATCATCTCCATATAAATCTCTTCAATATCTACCTTAGATAATAATAACAAACTCTTCATATTCCTTTTTTAATTTTCTTATGCTAAAAAAGGATAGGCCGACTCCAATTTAAAATTATAAAAAATCTTCAAAAAATATGAGCTTTAAATACTCTAAGTGAATCAACCTTTTAAACATACTAAAAATAATCTTTAAAAGAAAATAACTTGTAGTCTTAAAGACTTTGACACCCCAAGACATGCCAAAGTTAAGCCAAAAAAGTTGAGGTCTAAATTTGAATAATGGCCATCGATCACATAAAACGCGCTCACAAAACTTTTAAAATGAACCTTTGATCTAATTTAACCACCCACACACTCATGAGGTGACTGTTCTAAGTGGTAGAAAGGATTAAAGGGACCGGTCACAAGTATGACTAAAGTTCCCTTTAACAAGTCACAGTAAGTGACTTGACCTATAACTGCAGGTCACCAGATAAATAAAAGAAAAAGTGCATTTTCTTGTGACAGGCAGAGAATAGAATGAATTAGTTTTTTTTAGGAATGTATTAGATCTTTAGGAATGTAGTTTAGGATTTAAGAAATTCTCATCATGGATCTTAAATAAACACCTCAATACAGATCTTAGTTCTCTACCATTTGCCAACATCAGTCCTCCTCCTAGCTATAGTATTAAAGGTTGTATCCCCTATTTATCCCATATAGACTGATGGCCTAAAAGTTCTCTATGGGACACTTTAAGGGAAGTAGACATGATGTTAACAACATCTTACCATTATTCTTGATAGTATCACTAGTGAAGTAATGTATGATAGTAGGTGGTAAATAAGTTACATTTGGTTATGTGATTATTTATCATTAGGTATTGACTATTCTTAAGTGGACTATCTTTTGTTGTTATGTGATGGAGCACTAGTTTTGTGTGGATATGATACTATTTTACCCATATAGATACTAGATATCATGACCAATACCTTCTTGTCTCACATGATAGTGGATCTTGGTGTGGAGTAATAGTATGAGGTGTTAACCAATAGGGATGTGTTAGGTGGTTGGGGATGGCTATGGAGTTATGGGAGTTGATATGATGGATCTTTTGTAATATTGTCCTCATCTTGGGGATCTATAGATGTTCGTATTGATGTGAAACACTTGATATTTGACAATTGATATATATGATATGGCATGTCCTGAGTTGTGTGGGACATGTGACTTTTGACTTGGTGATTTACTCTTGAGCTCTATGTGGTATTAAGACCACTACATGAATATATTTATTTTGGTGATAGAAACTCCACCAAATTTCCCTCATCCCCTTAGATAACTTACTAAAAGCTACATGGTGATTGTAAAGTACAAATTTTAATGAGTGTGGATTATTGTTTTAATGAATTTTCTTTGATTTAAAGAGCCAGAAGTGTGGTAGTCACCACTTCTTGGGCTACTTAGCCATTTGTGGTTTGAGATGGTCCCTTTTTTCCTAAAGGATTGGTTTTAATTTGAATTTGTACTCAACTTGAAGTGTTGTATTACTTATTTTATTCTTCATTTAATATTGTATAGTTTAGTTGGTGAACTTAACTTGTATTTTTTAAATTTTTTTACTTGTTTTGAGGCCTTATGTAATGTGACTTATGTAAACTATTGGTTTGTGTGGAGTAATGTGACTTATGTAAACTGACATATTTGAGAGGGGTCCTTGTCAAGTTGTATGGGGGAGTAGATAGCTTGGGGAATTCTTATTGTGAGGATGGGGTATATAAATGGGAATGGTATGGGATGGTCATAATCCTTTCCTTCTATATTGTGTGTGTGTGATCTCTTGTATCTCTTTCTTGGAGTGTAACCACCATGAAAAAAAAGAAAGAGGTAGTTGGGAAATATATAGAGGGTTCCTTAGAGAAGGACACAAGATCATATTTCCTTATGACTCTATGGTACTATGGTTCCTCAAATACTAGATCTATGATTATTTATCTCTTTGTTCTATAGATTCATGGCCCTATGGTTATTTGGTGTTATTGTGGCTATTGGCACCCATGTAAACTCATGTTGTCTATTCATATGATGTGAATCATGTGGTGTCATCCCTATTATGTGTTCCTAACGTTATGTGTATTGTTGCAACACATATGGTGTGTACCATTTATAAATTAGGTGTGGAGATTAATATAAGGAAAATGGTGGGTAGACACACATAAATGAGTATGAGTAAGCTTGAAAAAAAAATCTTTTAGTGATTTAAATGATCCTTTATTGGTAAACAAAATCAATCTTAGAAATGATCAAATAATGGTTAGTGTTGCCAGTAACATATCTTATTTATGTAATGTTTGATCTCATGAATGTTTAGCAATGAAATTTAGCATGTACCACCTAAATTTGAGTGGCATTATTTACTCTTAGTCTTGGTGACAATGTGTAAGATTTTGTAGAGGGATTTTGTGACTTGTCTTATAAATTTCATTGATTTAATACTCATATTTTATCAATTAATACAATAGCTTTATTTTTGTATATTTCATGGAGGAAACATTTTACCTAGGATGCTTGCAGTGTTTATGGTTGTTCGCTTCTAGTGACTAAAGTTGATGAACCTTGTTTCTTTGTTATCATTTTATTCTAGACACAATTTGAGGATTAAGATTTACTTGAACCTTGGTGGCTTCTAGGAGGAAGTCTAATTTAAGAGGAGGGTGATGTGAGGCCCATACCTACTCATGATCCTCAAAACACTTTTAGTTATCAATTGACTTTAATGTTGTAAGATATTTGAACCCTTGTGAACCATATTACCTATGTTGTAGCATAACATTATCAATGTCAACATTGCATTAACCCAATGAGCAACCTTTTTTATTTGGAAAATTAACATTTGTGATTAAGGTTTTGAATAATTGTTGCTTCACCCTTTTTATGTGAAACCCACTCTCTCCTAATCTTATATCCAATTTTATTATACCATGTATGGATACTAGCATATTTTAATGAGATTTCCTAATTGTGGTTGGATAAATGTGTTACAGTTGGATTTTGAATTCCCTATGGAATGTGATATTGTTGAGTTAACATGCTAACCCTATTGCAAATATGTGCCTAAGTGGTGTTGTCATTGATGTCAACATATCCTTGTTGTCATTGGTGTCAATTATATCCTATTTTTCTACCTATTTAGAAGACCGAATTGTTAAGGATATTGAGACAATTAATGGAGATCAATATATGCAGACCATATGGCTTTGTAGAGGTTTGTCTGAAGAAGCTTTAGTTAAGATTTGAGAGGTTCACATTAAGATTTGAAGAAGCTATATCCATCTGAGTAAAATCGGTTCCTGTATTTTTTAGGAGAGACAAAGTGATAGGAAAGAGGTCTGGATTGCTTCGGTAATGTAAAATGATGATCTTTGGATCTAGAGGCATGTCTGGGAAATCAGTATGTATCATCAACTCCAGTGGTTTGTGGTTTGGAGGTTTGCAAGCTATCTTTCTAGTTTGACAGTCATGGCAGATAGTGTTCTTAAGGTTCCGGAGGAAGATACAAATGTTTTTAGTAATTTGGTTTAAAGTGAATGTTATTCATAATTTCAATGTGCTTGTGGAGGTCTCTGGATCATTTGGCTACTATGTTGGAGGTCCACACTGAAGTTTGAGCTTGTTGATTGAAGATTTCTTCTTTGAGGTTGATGTTCTTCCAGTCTTGGCCGATCGGATGTTCCTAGCATGTTGCAGATGATCTAAGAGCATTCTTATGAAGTGTGGCATGGTTGTAGTAGAAGATTCAATTCTTAGTTGTGTTTCACCAATAGTGTGATGATCCGCATCAAGTTTAGTCGATCTTGTTGATCATTCCAAGGTTGATGAAGCATATAAATACTTGTTGAAGAGTTGTTGGAAAGCATCCTTGAACACAATGAATTAAATCTGAAGAAGGGATCAAAAGTAGAGTAGAGAAGAAGAGGAGAAAAGGGAGTATAGATTGAAGAGTTAGTGAAGAAGAATTTGAAGATAAGAGTAGAAGTTCTAAGCCTTCAAAGGGACTGATTCAAGTGTGAATGTAGATGCTATTTCTTAGTTCATTATTTCTGTATAAATCATAATTTCTTAGGTAGCGAGCCTCTTCTTAAGCAGTGAGCTCTAGGTAGTGCACCTGAAGGCATGTGCCTTCTATTTTATTAAGTACTTTTAATAGGGTATGCATTTTTGTGGGTTAACCCTCACTGTGGTTTTTCCCTTAACCAGGTTTTCATGTCAAAATTTTGGTGTTGTGTGTTCATGATGTTTCTTCTCATATGTTGATTTATGCTTAAATGTTTTCATCATTAATCTGATTATAAAGAAAATTTAAAAGGTTCAGAAAAGGCTAAAGTTTAGGGACAATAGATTCACCCCCCTCTCAGTTGTCTGGACTATTTCCAACAATTGGTATCAGATCCAAGTTCCTCTAAAAGAATCTTGACCACTTGAGGAGATCCAAGATGTCAATCTACAAGAAGGAAAGTTTGAGATTTGATGGAACAAACTACTCCCTCTAGAAGGTACGCATGCAGTGTCATCTAGAATGTATGGGTGATGGCTTTTGGATAATAACCAAGAATGTGTATAAGATTTTGAAGAATGGACCTGTGTTGATCATGATGTTAGTCATAAACAAACATAGAATAAAAATTGCACAACCTTTACTCATCTTGAAAGATACAATGAATTCAGAGAATCCATGATCCCAAGTCTCTGTGGAATAGTTCATAACCTACTGACATTACTTAGTGGTTGATGTGCACTGCTATTTTCCATTTTGGGGCCTTACTATCATCAACAGGATCTGGTAAGATGTTGTAATGTCCCCTTCTAGATTTGCCCTAGATTTAACTCTACAATCATAATTATGATACATTAGCGTTAGGGGGATGACTTACAAGTAGTTATTTCTTCATTATGCTCTTGAATATAACTCTTGCAATCATCACATAGAGAACGCAAGTACAATATATATACATATAAACGAATGCCATTGTTAGGGTTAGCTATAAATATATCAAGCTCATAATACAATTCCAACACTATTGAGATAGGGACATGATAGGTTTGACCCAGCCAACCCATACTAAGCCCAAGAGCAGAATTTTGGCCCTCCTGGCTTTGGTGGCAAGACTTAGACATCCATCAAAGTGGGGTACTTAGCAGAATGTTGGTCTTACTTCCCTATCCATGCCTTATCACTTATAATTAATAACTCATCATAGTAGGAATGGTATGGGGATCATAGCAGAGTTCTCAGTTTATCCAATCTAAGCCCAAGAGCAGGACTTTGACCCTCTTGGCCTTGATGGCAGGGCTTTGACATCCATCCAAGGTGGGGTACTTAGATGGAAACCTTATACCCTCTTACCTATGTCTCCTTCCCTTCCTCCATGATGAGGTTCCATATATTATATATATAAAAGATATTGATGCATAATAAAACAATATCATATACTGTATTATTATCTCGTATTCTATACATGATTCATTATACATAAGTAATATAAATTGCAAGGGATATTAATTCTTGATTGCAACTATATTATCAGACTTACAAATTATTATTAATATATGTTACTTACTTTGACTCTAAGTTCTTTGGCTACTACTCTTTCTGCAAATCTAAATATATGTATTTATGGGATACTCTTTTTATATTTTCTTCCCGATCCTCCTTTCCTTCTATTTCACAACCTTTATTTATTTCTCTTCGAAGAGGCATGACTCTTATTATTTTTATTACCTTATATTAATTCCCTTTTGTGGTAAAACTAGTTCTAACCATACGTAACTCCGTTAGGATAGGTTAAGAGATGTTTATTTATATTATTTGTATTTATATTATATCATTATAATAAATGATATATTATTTATTTTATATTCTTTATATTATATCATTTATATCATAATAAATGATATATGATTTATATTATATTATTTATATTTATATTACAATATAAGATAATAATAATAATATTTGTATTTATATTATTGGATATATTTATAATATATTATTTATTAAATAATACATATTAATAATATATTTTAAATAAATATATTATATATTTAGTTTATATAAGGCTAACTTATTATTTAAATCAATGATTTAATTATAAATCATTATAGGGACATGACAACCCTCCCCACTCAAAATTGCTTGTCCTCAAGCAACTATAATTAGGTATCCTCAAGTAATATTTAATAACATTATAATTTATTAGGTTTCCCTTATATAAAATAACATGACACTCACCAATAATATAAAATAATCACTATAAAATGTAACAAATTAATATAGCTAATAAACTATAGTGCCATAAAATAATAATTTATAAATTTGGGTTTACCCTTTAAAATAACTGCTATAAAATGTAACAAATTAATATAGCTAATAAACTAGAGTGCCATAAAATAATAATTTATAAATTTGGGTTTACCCTTTTAAAATTTCAGCACTAAATTTTATAAATATTTTATTTTATAACTATATTTTATTAAAGTTTATGTACACCATAAATACTTTGGGTTAATTATTTATGTATATTTTAATTACTCACTTCACCCAGCTGTAGGTTACCCATAGATGAAAATAACTTTGTAAAATATATTACTTATAAGAACCAAATAGAGATGTTTAATATATATTTATTTATAAATTATATTTTAATTATTTTATTTTACTATTTCATTTATTATAATTTTATTGTTATTAAGAGTTGTCTTATTTTTATTTATTTTTTTACCTCATTTACTCATTTTGTAAGTAAATTTTAATTTTTTAATGTTGCATCATAACATATTTAGTAAATTTTAATTTGCATCATATATATATATATATATTTAAAATATTTAGTAATGTATTAAACACCATTATTCCAGCAATTCATGAAATTCATACCTAGGATTTTCATTGATTCTTGGTTTTTATTTTATTTTTATTTAACTATTATTCACAGGATGGTAGGATGACTGCTCTGATACCATTTGTAATGTCCCCTTCTAGATTTGCCCTAGATTTAACTCTACAATCATAATTATGATACATTAGGGTTAGGGGGATGACTTACAAGTAGTTATTTCTTTATTATGCTCTTGAATAGAACTCCTGTAATCATCACATAGAGAACACAAGTACAATATATATACATATAAACTAATGCTATTGTTAGGGTTAGCTGTAAATATATCAAGCTCATAATACAATTCCAATACTATTGAGATAGGGACATGATAGGTTTGACCTAGCCAACCCATACTAAGCCCAAGAGCGGAACTTTGGCCCTCCTGGCTTTGGTGGCAAGACTTAGACATCCACCAAAGTTGGGTACTTAGCAGAATGCTGGTCTTACTTCCCTATCCATGCCTTATCACTTATAATTAATAAATCATCATTAGTAGGAATGGTACGGAGATCATAGCGAAGTTCTCAGTTTATCCAATCTAAGCCCAAGAGCAGGACTTTGACCCTCTTGGCCTTGATGGCAGGGCTTTGACATCCATCCAAGGTGGGGTACTTAGATGGAAACCTTATACCCTCTTACCTATGTCTCCTTCCCTTCCTCCATGATGAGGTTCCATATATTTTATATATAAAAGATATTGATGCATAATAAAACAATATCATATACTGTATTATTATCTCATATTCAAAACATGATTCATTGTACATAAGTAATGTAAATTGCAAGGGATATTAATTCTTGATTGCAACTATATTATCAAACTTACAAATTATTATTAATATATGTTACTTTGACTCTAAGTTCTTTGGCTACTGCTCTTTCTACAAATCTAAATATATGTATTTATGGGATACTCTTTTTATATTTTCTTCCCGATCCTCCTTTCCTTCTATTTCACAACCTTTATTTATTTCTCTTCAAAGAGGCATGACTCTTATTATTTTTATTACCTTATATTAATTCCGTTTTGTGGTAAAACTAGTTCTAACCATACGTAACTCCGTTAGGATAGGTTAAAAGATGCTTATTTATATTATTTGTATTTATATTATATCATTATAATAAATGATATATTATTTATTTTATATTCTTTATATTATATTATTTATATTTATATTACAATATAAGATAATAATAATAATAATATTTGTATTTATATTATTGGATATATTTATAATATATTATTTATTAAATAATACATATTAATAATATATTTTAAATAAATATATTATATATTTAGTTTATATAAGGCTAACTTATTATTTAAATTAATGGTTTAATTATAAATCATTATAGGGACATGACAGATGCTACAAAGAAATATTATTTCACAATATATTTCTCTAGATCATACATTTGTATTTAACTCTTTGCATGATATTTGTCAATTTGACATGCTTTAACTCAAATATGCTACTGATTTTCCATTATCTTCGAGATATCTGCATATTTATTACTATTTGCTTTTGATTGTCATTTATTGCAATTGTGATGGTGAATTATTTTGAAATTAAAAGAAATTGAAAAAGAATACTTCAAACAATGATGAACCTTCAGTTATTGATCCACATATACATCAGATACAATCATGAAGAGAAGAAATCAAACCATATGTTCACCAGGACATTCCACAGCTAGATATAGTCGATGCTAACTTCAAAGGAATGGTATGAAAACAACACATGTAAGTCGATATGCACTCTAAGGGACGCAGCAAATCATAGCATGTATCAAGAATTCATACACTGATTACTCAAGATTTATTATGGATTGTAATCAAAATAGTCTTCTCATTCATTAAGTATGCAGGAACATATATGTATACAACAACTTTGAAATGAGCCCTGAATACTTCAGCAAATAGATTTCAATTAAGTTTCAAATGTTCAAAATAAGGGATCCCTGCACCTTTTATAGAACAAGGTGAGGGATTTGTTAAAAAATGATCTACGATCAAGATTTATCCATTAAGATCTACGGTGTATATTCATCTTTGACTTTGTCAGCAGTTTGACGTGGCACAGGTTGCCAGCTAGCAACCATCTGAATTACTTATTTTCCTAAGAATCAAATGCTTATGTCTTTTCTTGGTAATGCATCTTCACCTACTCTTTATCCTTCAAGTGCCTCATCTCTGTCATCAAGAGCATCAGGATCATCGCTTCCCAAATCTTCATCATCTTGATGACTTTCTCCTTGTATATGGACCTACATGGATGTCCAGATATTTTCATAAGATTGCACTGTCTTTTCTACTTCACTGCCATCCTGAATTCTTGCTTTGGTGATGGCATGCTTGTGTATTTGGTATTTGCCTCAGAGAGTCTCTAATTTACTCCTCTTGCTGCTGGATGTTTCATTGTAGTTTTCTACTCTGACCTTGATCCTCATGATTTTATCCATGACTTCTTCCATCAGGTAATTTAGAGGGTCATTAGCTACTAGCTGGAAATTGTTATGCAGAGCTTTAATAGCAAACTCTTCATCTTGATTCTCAATCTTTCCCTCTATTTCACCTTCCAAGGTCTCCAAGACTTCTGCCTCATATGACATCGTGTCATGCAACTTTATACTGATGTCTCTTAGTTTGTTGTTGCATCTTTGGAGCACATCACACTCAAATCGAATGTCTTTGTACCATATATCAATCAAAATGGCAGTATTATTAGTCAATATTTGGTTAATTATGAGAACTTGAGGATTAATCCTCTTCATTTCATCTAAAGCACTCAATGCTTTCTCTAACTGAAAGGACCTTCTTCCCATCTCCATCTATAATTTATCGACCTTCTTCTTGGAGATGCTTAAAGAATTCCACCTCTTCAAAGAGGCTTTCACTATTTCTTCCACTCCATCAAATGTGGATAACATCCATTTCCTCATTATTGATGACTCATGTTTCATGAGATCTAATTTATTCACCTCATCTTGAGAAATAGTAGTCAATGGGACTGCATGATCACTTGAAATAGCATCAGGGTTAGTTAACCCTTTTATATAGGCATGCAGTTGAGCAATGTGCTCTTTATGCTGCTTATTCTTCTCTTTTTCTTTCTTCACCCTTTGGGTCAATGAATCAATTATATCTTTTCCTTCTTGGCCTTCTTGATCCTCATTGGCAAATCCCAAATCTACTATACTAATCTGGAATTCATTCAAAGTGATCTTGCCTTTCTCTTTGTCAGCTGTAGGAATGGCTACCTGGGCGGTCCTTCTGCCCATAATAGGATCTCTTCTTATGGCCGAAGTCAACCTGGCCTTCCTCTTTGGCTTCATTAGAGTCTCTGAAAATAGCATTGAAATATCAAACTCCTGTATCTCTAATCCAGACTCTGTGCTTATCTCTTTATCTAGCCATGAAGGAACTTGGTCTTTGGATACTGGGTACCCACCATCATCATGATGATCATCCTGATCTCTAGCAACTGTATCTATTTTTGATGGAGATGGTGACTTCCTTATTTCTTCCTCATGATGTTCTTCATGAGGGTGATCCTGGGGTATTTCCTCTTATTGAGGAACTTCTTTTTCTGGAGGAGCTTCTTTTTGAGGTGGAGGATCTTGCGATGCCTCCACCAGATGATCAAGTACTGCCTCCTTCTGTACCTCATCTGCTTTGGTGATTTCCTCATCTTGAGGCATATTAGTATCTGTGGATGTTATTGTGTCTACCTTAGGTACACTAACCTGATCTAGAGGTGCAATCTGCTCCGTAGCCGTAGTAATTGCTTCTTGAACTTTTGGGGTAGGATCAATTGATGTATCCTTTTCTTCTCCTCCCTTATCTTGTACTTCCACTGTCTTGGGTTCAGCAGATGTCTCTTCTTGCTGCTCACCCATATTCAAAGTGTGGCCTTTTACTTCTGCCATCTTCACTTTCTCAATATTTTCTTCTCTATCAGGAACACTTGCTTGATTTTTAGGACTTGCATCCTTTCTATATGTAAGATCAGTCATTGTAGGACTGGTTACCTAATCAATCAATGTATCAAGCCCCATTTCTTTGGCTACCTTTTATGGACTCTTTTCTTTCTCCTGCTCTACTCGCTTCAGTTCTTCTAACATTACCGCCTAAACTGATGGTGTACCTTATGGTGTTATGCAGGTGTTAGCAACAAGAGTCTCCATTCATTACGAAGCAACATTATCTACCACTTCATCATCTGATAGGTCTACAGTCTCATCTAATGAGAAATGACATCCTTGACTTGTTCGAGTGGTTTCCTTCATTTGTTCTTCAGTTTGTTCAGTCTTAAACTGAACAATGGTAGGGAGTTGTACATCATGCTGTAATTCCTTTCTGAACACTCCACTACCTACTCCCCTCAATATTATAGGGTCATGTCTTATCTCACCTCTCATGGATGTTCTTGGTTTCTTAGGTGTGGAGCCACCACCTGAGGTGCTTTTCTTTTTCTGATGAGAGGCATTGGGTCTTCTTCTATAGGCTCTTCATCAAGAGGAACATCCTCTTCCATTTGTGCTTATGATGCCTGACCCTCCTCATATGTTTCCATAGTTTCAACAGCTAGCCTCTGGATCTTTTTAGCCTTTTGCTTATCCTTAGGAGGTGGTGCTGATGACGCTGATGCTTGTTTTGATGCTAATGCACCTTCAACTATTATAATGACTCTCTCAATTATCACCCCTTTAGGTTCATTATCAGTCTTCTTACCTCTAGGGGGTCTTTTACTTTGTTGTTGCTAAGGTGGCAAACTTTCTCCCTTAGATTTCCTCTTCTCTATCAGGAAATCATCATATTCCTCATCAGGAATATCTTGTCTCTTTTTCTTATTATCAACAGTAAGGGCTACACCCTTCTTCTTCAATGCATTGATCTGTTCATTCACCCAAGCTTGAGTTAACTATATGGTCCTGCCTGTGAACTGATCCAATGAAATATCTTCCAGTTGAGTAAGATCAAATGCTAAGATAGTGTCATTATATATCTTTTTCTCTTCATACTCATCCGCCATGAGCTTGCCATCATCTTTCTTTAATTGTGTAGGCACTCGGATGCAATCAAAGGTCCTGATCTGGTTGAGGGTTAGCCTTTGGTATTTTCTTCTTCTAGCTTCGGCTTCATTCTCACAATCTACCCAGAAATCTTCAAGATGTCTCCGATGGATGGGCTTCCCCATGATCTTTTGCATCCTGCCATATGGATCATATGATCTTGGCAGTGGGAATGGCTGTAATTTCATCATATTCAAGCCAGTTATGGCTTTCTTTATGTTTTTAGAATCCTGGCATATATACCAGCCCATTGCCATGTTGTGTGGTTACACAACACATCCCATTTTGACTTGGAAAAATAGGGACCCAACTTTTGTTTAGCTTTGCTTGTGTTTTTCTACTTTCTGGCAGTCTAGTAAAAGTAAGTCAATACAGATGATCCTGCATAAAAGAAAGCTGAGGTAAGTCATCATCATGAGGTTAGTTTGTCAAACATTTTATTTTATATCAGTAACCTCATGGTTGGAAAGAGCATTAAATTTCATGAAGGTTTGCCTTTTACATAATCCTGATATTCCTTAAGGTGTGAAAGTTATGAATGGTCAAAATCCTAGTCAAACCTGATATTCGTAGGGGGAGGATCATATTTCTCAACATCAGTCATCTTACAAAAGATCACCCTGATATAATATTATCAACCGATAAAATCATTTATCCGGAGGTCTGGACATCAATTTTAGGTGAGACGCATTTACCCGTCGAACAATGTCATGTATTTTGTGAGGATCATATTCTTGAATATCACCCGATATTTGAATATCACCCTGATATTTGAATATCGGCCTATCGCAAAATATCACCCCAAACCAATATCCTGCTGACGTCATCCAAACTCGATAAACACATAAATAAACATGATGATGACATCATCATCCTTTTTACCTCACGAAGGTATATTTCCAAACATGACCCTTCCTACATAATATGATGATGACATCATAGAGTCACAACGCTGAACTAAGTCATTATCCTGATGACGTCACCTTGATATTTTGACGAGAAGTAATTTTAGTCTAAAGGAGATCATATTTGAACATCACCTGATATCCAAATATCACCCGATATTTGAATATCATCCTATCCTGCAGAGATCACCCCGCTCTTTTACTGCCTTTGACATTAAATGCACACAGATATGGTAGGTGGTTCCCGCCGACTACGAACCCGATATATACATAGAAAGATCTGGAAGTCTCGTATAGAAAATCAGTTGTTTCAATTAAATTTTCCCTAATTCTACCCTAAGTGACCCGATGCATAGGTTTAAAATGAATTTACCAAGGCATTTTACATTTACCTTGAGATAAACTAGTTTTAACAGAGAATTAAGCTTCTAAACCCTCTGACGAACAACATCCAGATGCACACAGTTTACAACAGAACGAAGCAGGCGAAAGTCATCAGTATCAAGATCACTTTCAGATAATCATTAGCATAATCAAGAGGATAAGCACATCAGGTAAGTAATTTGAAGCCCTCTTGTTGACATTTTTTGCATATCTAGGTATCATGATGTTTACTGGTTTGAAGTTATGCATATCAAGGTAAACAAGATGATGAAAAACTGTAATATGCATGATGATTAATAAAAATATAACATATATGCATGCATGTGTTATGAAATTGTAAGACAAGCCTTGTTCCATTGCAGGCACTCATGGCAGACAAGCGGTTAGCTTAGTCAGAGGTAGAATTCCTAAAACTGATGTTTGCTCATCCTGAGGGTGTTCGATTCAAATATGGAGCCATTACAGATACGCATCAGGGAAATATTGATCTGCCTGCGTGGTTAGCTAAGATGAGCGATGAGAAGAGTAACAGCACCCTGCTGGATGCAATTTTTGTATCTGGGATGTGGAATGCAGCTAGTTTCCCTTATTCCATGGAAACCCCTAAGTTGGTTATTGAATGTGCAAGAAACTATAACCCAGAAACTAGGAGGGTAGAGAAGCATGGCCGAGTGTATGCTGATCTCTCTATCAAGGGTCTTGCTGCCACATTTAGTTTGCCATTGGGTAGGAAAGTTGCCAACATAGATTTGAAGAAATCAGAAATACAATATGAGAATAACAGGAAGTCTGCTAGGAAGAAAATATATAAATGGAGGGCGAAGAATAGTCCTTATCCTATAGCAGCTAAACTTCTTGTACATTGATATAAATTTGACTTTGATGATGAGTACCAATACATGATAGCACTGCTAAGCAGAGTGACAGGCCAGCCTGATGCTGGAAGTTTTAAGGACTGGATGTATGCAATCATACTGATGTGCTTTTACACAGATAGTAAGCCAATGTGGGCTAAGCTGATAAGTGATGCTCTAGATGAGCAGCTGATGAACCTAGGAGGTCCAGATTGTTCCTTCTATATGACCTCATATATAGTTTATTCATGTGCCTATAAAGGTACATTTGATGCATTGACTACATTTGGGAGAATTGGTGGCACAACCAATGATGCACACATATGGGATCATCATCCCCAACTGCAAAGAGTGAATTAACTCCAAGATTACAAACTGGTAAATGATGCATTCCCTATGCACCTGGTGAGAACAATGGAAGAGGACAGAACCAAGAGACTAAGCATGGAGGCTCAAGAAGTTATCTACAAGCATGGAGCTTGGTTTATCCAATTTGCCACTTTATCCTATATTAGGATTGAAGGTTTTGAGGGGGAGCCTCTCATGCTCCCAAGGTACCCTACAGATGTGGTTGTCTTAATGGAGTTTCTAAGACAAATCTCTACAATATTGAATGCCTATAAGCCTAACAACAAACGTCCACCAGTATTGTTTCTAGTTACAATGAGATGGTATATGTGCCCAGATTATGAGAATATAAAGAAGGCCATAGGTGGTCTAGCAATGATGAATTTCTAGCCTTTTCCATTGATAAGATCATATGATCCATATGGGAAGATGCAGAAGATCATAGGGAAACCCATCCACCGAAGGCATTTTGAAGATTTTTGGGCAGATTGTGAAGATGAAGCTGAAGCCCGAAGAAGACGATATCAAAGGTTAACACTTAACCAAATTAAGACCTTTGATTGCATCTCCATCCCAGCACAACTGAAGAAAGATGATGGAATGATAATGGCTGATGAATATGAAATGAAAAAGATATATAATGATACCATCTCTGCACCGGATCTCACTATACAAGAGGATATCTCCTTAGATCCATTCACAGGGAGGATATTATAGCTAACCCAAGCTTGGGTGGATGAGAAGATAAATGTACTGAAGAAAAAAGGTGTTGTCATCACAGTGGACAATAAGAAGAAAAGACAAGAAATTGTTGAAGATGAGTATGATGACTTCTTAATTGAGAAGAGAAAGACTAAAGGAGAAAGAGTACCACCTCCTGAGAAAAGCAAAAGACCTCCAGGAGGTAAGAAAACTGATACTTAACCCAAAGGGGTTATAATTGAAAGAGTGATAATGCCAGCTGAAGACGTACCAGAATCAAAACAAGCATCAGCATCATCAGTACAACCTCCTCGGGGTAAACAAAAGGCTAAATAGATCCAGAGGCTAGCTGCACAACCTACTATTGCATATGAAGAGGATCAAAACTCACATAAGAATAAAGAGAAGGATATCCGTCTAGAAGAAGAAGGTCCTATATCCTTCACAAGAAAGAGAAAAGCACCTTAGGTGGTAGCCACTACCCCTAAGAAACCAATGACTTCTATGAGAGGTGAAATAAAACAAACTCCCATAATGTTGAGGGGAGCAGGTGGAGAAGTATTTAAGAAGGAATTATAGCATAACGTTCCACTTCCCACCATTGTAAAGTTTAAAACTGAGCTTGCAGGGGAACAAGTGAAAGAAACCTCTAAACTACTTAAAAGTGGTCTAATCTCATTAGATGAGATAGTTGACCTATCTGATGATGAGTTGGTGAAGGATGTAGCTTCATAGAGAATGGAAACCCTTGCTGCTGGCACTCGGATAACTCCTAATGGAACTCCATCAGTACAAAGGGTGTTAGAGGAGATGAAGCAAGTGGAATTAGGAAGAGAAAAGAGCCCAGAAAAGCTAGCCCAAGAGATGGGGCTTGATACATTGATTGATCAGGTAACTAGTCCTACAGTAATTGATCTTACATATAGACAGGATGCAAGTCCTGAAGATCAACTAGGTGTTCCGGATAAAGAAGAAAATGTTGAGGAAGTGAAGATGGCAAAAATAGAAGGCCACACTTTGGATATGGGTGAACAACAACAAAAGGAAGTACCTGTTGGACCCAAGATAGTTGAAGTCCAGGACAAGGGAGGAGAAGAAAAGGATACATTAGTTGATCCTTCCCTAAAAGTACAAGAAGTAATTATTACAGATGTCGAACAGATTGTAGCTTCAGATCAGGTTGGTATACCTAAGATAGATATAGTGACATCCATAGAAGCTAATATGCCTCATGATGAGGAAATCACCAAAATGGATGAGATACCCACGAAAGAAGTAAAAGATCAGGATCATGATAAAGATGCAGATGATCAATAGGATCACCTTCCAGAAAAGGAAATCCATCAACAGGAGGATATACCTAAAGATCACCTTCATGAAAAACATCATGAGGAAGAAAAGAGAAGATCACCCTCACCATCAAACATGATGATGGAAACCAATAGTCAAAGGATCCAATTCCTTAGTGGCTCGAGAAAGAAATTGGTGTTGAATCAGGCATAGGGGTACAGGAATTTGATGTATCCACATTATTTTCAGAAACTTTAATAAACCCTAAGAGGAAGGCTAGAATAACTTCAGCAATAAGAAGAGATCTTGTCATGGGTAGAAGGACCGCCCAGGTGGCCATTCCTATAGTAGATAAAGAAAAGGGAAAGATCGCTCTGGATGAATTCCAGATTAACACAGTAGATTTGGGATTTGCTGATGAAGATCAGGAAGGCCAAGAAGGTAAAGACATAATTGATTCATTGACTCAGAAGGTGAAAAGAGAAAAAGAGAAAAATAAATAGCACAAGGAGCATATTGCTCAGTTGCATACTTACATAAAAGGGTTAATTGACCCTGAGGATACATCTAATGATCATGCAGTCCCATTGACTGCTATTTCTCAGGATGAGGTAAATAAACTGGATCTCATGAAGCATGAGTCATCCATAATGAGAAAGTGAATGTTATCCACATTTGATGAAGTAGAGGAAGTAGTAAAAGCCTCTTTGAAGAGGTGGAATTCTTTAAGTGTCTCTAGGAGAAAAGTTGATAAATTGTAGATGGAGATCAGGAAGAGGTCTTTTCAGCTGGAGAAAGTTTTGACTATCTTGGAGGAAATAAAGAGAATTGACCCTCAAGTTATCATAAGCAACTAGGTGCTAAATAACAATAATGCATAGTTGATAGACATATGGTACAAAGACATCGGATTTGAATGTGATGTACTTAAGAGATGCAACAGTAAACTAAGAGATACCAACATGAAGTTACATGATATGATGTCATGTGAAGCTAAAATTTTGGAAGCACTGGAGGGAAAGGTAGAAGGCAAAATACAAAATCAAGATGAAGAGTTTGCCATTAAATCTCTACATAACAACTTCCAATAGGTAGCTGATGATCCCTTAAACCACCTAACAGAAGAAATTATGGATAAGATCATGAGGATCAAGGTCAGGATGGAGAATTATAACGAGACATCTAGCAGCCGGAGAAGTAAATTAGAGAATCTCTGAGGCAAATATCAAATGCATAGGCACGCCATCATCAAAGCAAGAACTCAAGATGGCGGGGAGATAGAGAAAATAGTACAGTCATATGAAAATATCTGGACATCCATGCAGGTCCATGTACAAGGAGAAGCCCGTCAGGATGATGAAGATTTTGAAAGTGATGATCCTAATGCACATGATGATGATGATAAAGAACCCGATGAAAGTATGCCATAAAGGGAACATATGCATCACGTACTTAATAAATATGAGTTACCTAGATGGTTGCCAGCTAGCAACCTGTGCCACATGATAATTTTGACAAAGTCAAAGAGAAATGTGAACCGTAGATCTTAGAAAGATAAATCCTGATCATAGATCAATTGTAATGGCTTCCTCATCTTGTTCTATAAAAGGTGCAGGGATGCCTCATTTTAAAACATTCGAAACTTAATTGAAATCTATTTACTAAAATATTCAATGCTCATTTCTAAGCTGTTGTATACATATATGTTCTTGGATACTTAATGAAGAAGAAGACCATTTTGATTACAATCCATAACAAATCTTGAGTAATCAGTGTATGAAATCTTGATACATGTTGTGATTTGTTGCATCCCTTGGAGTGCATATTTGCTTACATGTGTTGTTTTCATACAATCCCTTTGAAGTTAGCATCGACTATATCTAGCTATGGAATGTCCTCGTGAACATATGGTTTGATTTCTTCTCTTCATGACTGTATCTGATGTATGCGTGGTTCAATAGCTGAAGGTTCAACATTAATTTGAAGTATTTCTTTCAATTTATTTCAATTTCAGAACATTTCACCATCATAATTGCAAATAATTGACAATCTTAAGCAAATAATACAAATATGCAGACATTTCATAGATAATTGAACATATTCAACATATTTGAAGTTGAAGCATGTCAAAAATGATAAAGACCATGCAAAGATTCAAAGATAGGCATAATATTTGAAGCATATCTTGTGTAGAGTAACTATCTGTGCAGCATCATTACAAGAAGCATTATTTTATTGATGAGACCTACATAAGGCCCCAAAATGGAAAAAACAACACACATCAACCTCTGAGTAACGTCAAAAGATTAGGACCTAATCACCAGAGACTTGGGATCATGAATTCTCTGAATTCATCGTATCTTTCAAGATGAATAAAGGTTAATGTGTACTTTTATTCTATGTTTGTTTATGATTGACATCATGATCAACATAAATTGGCACTAGAAGGAGGGCCAGGAGCTGAGGGATCATCATCAATACTTTAGGTGATGATAAAGATTGTAAGGTAACGCTTGGACATCGCTAATTTCCAAGTTAGAAGTAAATATTTGTTGTTTTGGGCTTATACATGCTAATCCTATGCAAAGTTTTTGAGATCAATTGTAAATATTGTAATCTTTACAATAGATCATCATGTATTTGCAAAGATCGGCCTTATTTCGGGTAAATTTGTCCAAGCTTTGAGGTATCCTACTTTAGAAACCCGATATCAACCTGCAAGTGTTGCCAAACCATAAATCACTTCATATTCACTGTATAGCTACAAATATTCCATAAATAGTTGGTCAGTTTCTAATCCTGACCATAAATATAGTCATTGCTGGTAAATTCCAACTAATATTTACAAAGTTCCAGCCAATTTGCCTCGAAATTGAGAAATCCTGGCTCATAGGATAAATACCAGGTCACGATCCACCGGACCTTTTGACGAATTACTTGTTAGAGGATTCAGACCTAGAACTGTGGACATCCATCACACTCCAGAGTCTAGTGCATTAGGAGCTTCACCAAAGCCTCCTCCTGTAACTCCTATTAGTTTACAAATACCTTCTAGACTATCTATGACACCTCCCGTCCAGCCTCAACCCTAGGTCCAACCTCCTTTGGTTGTAATGTCATTCTTTGCAGCAGAATCACCTTTGACTTTTACTACATATCATGATTTGCCAAAGAATCCAGACGAACTTTGTTCAAAATATCATCCGTATCAAGATGCGGATGATCATATCAGAACCTTCAAAGAAGCCTGCTGTCAAGCTAGAATAGCACATCAAGATGTTGTATGCAGACTATTTCCCTTTTCCTTAGGGGAAGAAGCTTACAATTGGTATATTAGTCTTGGTCGATCCTCAATCAGATCGTGGGATGTCCTAGAAAAGGTATTTCTAGATAGGTTCAAAGTACCTATTGATCCTTCCATGAACTATCACTTGTTTGCCACAATTAAGAGGTTTGAGGGGGAACCTATTACCAATTTTAATGCTAGGTTTCAGAAAATGCTATCCAAGTTAGTCACTCCTTATGTTGTAGCTGATGTAGCTGCCAGGATTATCTACTACTCAGCTCTAGATCCTTTAACTTCTATGTTCATCAGGAGGGCTCATCCTAAAATCACAATGTTAACAGGAGCTTTTCAAGAAGCCATCAAAATCAACCAGCAGTGGGTACCTGCTCCTACACCAAACATAGCCTTTCCTACACTTCCTGGTTATCAAGGATATCCTCCCTAGCCACAGTATAATGGAGCCATGATGCCTCCAGTCACAATACCTCTGGCTGTGATGCTAGCACCTCTGTAGATACCTCCATTGAGTATAATGCCCCCTTCTAATGGAAATGGCCAAATGATGCAGTATCCTGGACAAGTCCAAGCATCTCAGGTTATAGACCAGAACCATAACAATAATGGATCCTCATTTTTCAAGCCTTCAATAGAAAATGTAGTAGCTAAGGTTTAGGAAGAAAAGGAAGAGATCAAAGAAATATCAGCTCAACTAATGAAGCTTACAACTGAGATCACTCATTTGAGAAGCCAAAATTTCTACTCTCAGCCTAACCAGAACAGAGGCTATAACAATGATAGACCAAATTATCCTGACAAGGGGTATAACAACAACAATTACAACAATAACAGTGGTAATAAGAATCCCCCTAGGCAGCCCAGAGTATGGAACTCTAGACCAAATAATGGTTCCTTACCATCACCTTTAGATAATCAGCCTCCTGGAGAAGCTAAACAAACTACTAGAGTCAATCTTGCTGAAGCAACCCTCACTAATTGGTGTAGGATACACAATACAAATGCTCATGCAGAGCTAGACTGTCCCCAATTTCAAATTGCTGCAAGTATTTTCCAAATCGAGGTATCTAATACTACAGGAAATCCACATGAGGTGGAGGGAAATGAACTCGTTCTCTATGGATATGATTCAACTTTAGTATTGGAAAGCTATATTGATTGGCCTCATTAGCAGACTGTGTCATCTCATCAGCATTATACCCAGACATGTGAAGAATCAGCCTTGACTTTTGAGTCAAACTATGTTTTTCCTTTTAAGGATGACAATGAGCCATCAAATGAGCTTGAGGAGGTACATGCTTACCAACAACAATACCAGGGTAAACACAATTATAACTTGAGAAATAATGCCAACATACCTACTGGTCCATTGACCTCTTCTTTACCCCCGAATAATTTTAATACTCCTCCTGATCCCAAAGCAAGCAATAATCTAGGATTTCCTAAGGTCAATGCTCAGTATTTGTCACCACAAAACATAGCATCAAAGGCCTTGAGCATGCCCCATGAGTCCGATAAGTTAGTCACATATCTAGCTGATGAAATGAAGAAAATCAAAATCAGCCTATCCTTGTCAGAATTGCTGAAAACTCCAGCCATAAAAAAGGCATTTATGAAATCACTAGATGATCCTGCTCCTAAAGAGGATATCCATCCATCAGGTCAGTCTGGAGGTAAGGATCATGTTGTTAGAGATAATAATGTTAAACCTAAAGTCCCAACTACTGTTCAAGCTACGGATACTTCTCACATGACCTTGTACAGAGATAAAAGTGAATCACCTCCATTCCTCCTAACCATATGAATGTTCAGTGAAAAACTGCACAACTGTCTAGTGGATTTAGGAGCATCCACAAATGTCATGCCTTTGGCCATATGTAATGCTCTAGGGTTACATCCAGCTAAATCTCTAAAGAAGGTAACCCAGCTAGACAAAACTGAGGTGAATGTAATAGGAGAGTTGATTCATATTCACATGCAACTAGCATCAAACCCTAGGATTCAATACTATATTGACATTTAGGTAGTTGATATACCTGATACATACGGCATGCTACTTAGTATAGATTGGTCCAAGACCCTCAATGGATATATGTCTACTGACTTCAACCATATGTGGTTGCCTTGGAAGGGTATACCAAATCAGATAAGGGTAGATGCTAAACCAAGAATGAAGCACATGATCACTGAGTACAACAAAACAAATTAGATCATGTACGTGAATGTTGAACCTGGAGTATATTCCATCAAACCTCAGACTGTTAGAATAGAGGAGGTCCTGATGTATGACTTTCATGATGATCATCTTCATGACAATAATGTTGTAGTCTTAGAACCTGATCATGATCATGTAGATGAAACAGAAGTGAACCATTTCAAAAGTTTTGAAATATACTTGTCTAAACAGGTAGAGCACTGTCGATTACTAGACGTACCTATTCATGACATCTTGATTGATGGTTGGTGCAAATTACATGATGAAGCACATTCTAAGAAAACTTGTGAAACATGCATCGACATGATGGAGCTTGAACAAACATGCAGAGAAACATCATCATCATCATCAGAGGTAAGTTCCATATATAGTGATGATGATCATATTGATTTTTGTTCGTCTGCTACAGGAACAGGAGAAGATGTGAGTCAAAATGAGGATTTTATCCAGAAATTAGAAGAAATTCTAGTATGCACTGAAAAGAAGAGTAACAGAAATGATAGGATCACCCCTGGGAGTGATTGTCTAATGGAGTTAGATTACAAATTATCTAATGATGACAGAGGCAGTAATTTGACCAGATTTGAGAAGTTTTTGTCAAAAGAAATTAAAAGGATGATAGAATAGCAGAGATTGCCACAAGATGCACTGATTGAAGGATGGTGTAGATTGCATGAGGCACCTCACTCAGAGACTTCCTGTTCATTATGCTTACATATTTTAAAGAGGCATATAGTGCCTAGTTTGGAAGATCATCCTTCTGGTGATAAAAGGAAAGAAGATAAATCAACTTCCAAGGAGGAAAGGAAGGTGAAGTCTGAGAAGGCTGAAATTCCTAAGTTAAAGTGGATATCAGCTGGTGCAGCTGCCAGAGCTGCAAAGAAGAGAGAAGGCTCTCATAAGCCTCCTGCTAAAGATAAACTGTGGATCCTTAGATTTGATGGATCCAAGTCCAAACAAGGTGCCGGTGTAGGAATTGATCTCATAGATCCATCAGGAAAGTCCTATCTAGCAGCTTATAGATTGCAATTTCCCTGTACTAACAATGTAACAAAATATGAGGCTCTAATACATGGGATATTGTTTGCTCATAAGAAAAAAGTAAAAATTCTGCATGTCTACGGAGACTTAGAATTAGTGGTAAGACAGGTGAGAGGAATTTACTCTTGTAATTATAGAAAACTGTCTAACTATAGACACAGGGTCTAGGATCTAATTGAAGATTTTGACACATTTAATATCACTCACGTACCTAGAGAACTGAATTATAGAGCAGATGCTCTAGCCCAGGCAGCTAGTACCTTAGAGCCATTGTCTATTTCAGGTTTGAAAATATTTTTAGTAGAACTGATATCAGCACCCTCAATACCTGATAATGTTACTAATCTCTAGGTATTCGATGATGATCAACATATCCTGAATTTCATCTCCAACAGAGATATATTTGATGCTTAGATCATAGATGAGAACAATGTGGAAGATCATGTTTGGGAAGAAGAGGAAATATTAGAGTTGCCTAGCAACAAGATTCCCAAAGGTATGATTGAATTAGAAAGAGCCTTTGACTTGGATAATATGTTGAAGTAGAAAGATCTTCCCAAGGCTGATGGAGGGCAATATTCACAAGTAAATATTGGACAAGATGATGACAAGAGAAATGTCTTGATTGGTAAGGTTTGCACACCAAAAGAGTTAGAAGGGATAACTTAGGCACTTAAAGACTACATCCATGTCATTGCATGGACTTATGATGAGCTAATAACGTATGACACCTCAGTCATAACTCACACTATACCTCTCAAGCCAAATGCTAAGCCTTTTAGACAAAAGCAAAGGCCAGTTAATGCCTTGCTGGAGCCTATAATTTTTGAGGAGGTTAAAAAGTTGTTAAATGCCAGGATAATATTTCCTATGAGACACTCCACTTGGGTTGCAAATCTAGTCCCAGTGAGAAAGAAGAATGGAGACATCAGACTATGTGTGGACTTCAGGAACCTAAACAGAGCATCAGAGAAAGACAATTATCCTTTACCTTCCTTAGATGAAGTTCTGCAGATTGTAAATGGAGCAAAAATGATGTCATTCCTGGATCATTTTTCTGGTTATAATCAGGTAATGGTTGACAAGATTGATAGACTGAAAACTGCCTTCACCACCAAGTGGGGTGTCTTTGCATATAGACGCATGCCATTTGGGCTGATAAATGCTGGAGCAACATTCCAGTCCGCAATGGACATAGCCTTCAGAGGCTTAATAGGAAAGTGTATAATAATATACATGGATGACTTAACAGTATTTTCTAAAAATAGAGAGAACCATGTGACAGATCTTAGAAATGTATTGAAAAAATGTGAAGAGTATGGGATATCCTTGAACCCCAAGAAATGCATATTCGGGGTGACAACAGGAAAGTTACTAGGCCACCTAATAACTAAAAATGGGATTATCATAGATCCTGATAGGGTGAATTCCATTATGAAATTACAGCTTCTTGGGAGTAAAAAAGAGCTCAAATCTTACTTTGGTAAGATAAATTTTGTCAGGAAGTTCATCATTGGCTTTGCTGAGATAGTTAGAACATTAAATGCTATACTGAAGAAGGATGCAAAGATTGAATGGACACCAGAGGCAAGAGCTGCTTTTGAAGACATAAAAAAGATATATCTAAGGCTCCTGTCCTCATCAATCCAGACTATACCAGAGTCTTCTATATCTATTCCTTTGCCTCAGAACATACCGCTGCAATAGTGCTCACTCAAAGGAATGAAGAAAAAGAAGAGAAACCTATAGCATTCATGAGCTATCCTTTCAAGGATGCTGAATTAAGATATGTAGATGTTGAAAGATAGGCACTTGCACTGGTCAGAGCAGTGAAGAAATTCAGGCACTATATCTTGAGAAGCAAAGTGATTGCTATGGTGCCTGATGCGGTAGTGAAGATGTTGTTAATCCAAAGTGAGCCTGGTGAAAAGAGGGCGAAGTGGATCACAGTCCTACAAGAATATAACATGGAAACCACACCCATGAAATTAGTAAGAGGACAAGCTCTAAGCCAAATGATATCAGAAGTTGATCCAAATATCACAAGTCAGCAGTATGTTATCAATGAGAAGGATAGTGGAGAGTGGTACTCAGATATCAGGCATATCCTGATTACCTAAAGATGTCCTCCAAGACTGCAGGCTTCACAAAGAAGAGCCCTGAAAATCAAATCCCAGAAGTATATGATGAAAGTAGGAGTACTTTTCAAGAAAAATTATGAAGGAATATACTTAAGATGCTTAGAAAAGCTAGAGGTAGATAAAGTTTTATCAGAACTACATGACAAGTTTGGGATAGCCCATGGGTCATCCTTGGCCATTGTACACTTAATCCTCAGAGCATGATATTATTGGCCCACAATTTTCAAAGATACTGCTGAACATATTAAATGTTGTCATGTATGTTAGGTTGCTGCTAACAGAGAGAGGTATGTTGCTCAACCTTTGCAGCCAGTGATGGAAGCGTGCCCATTTGTACAATGGGGCATGGATTTCATAGGACTGATTAATCCTCCATCATCATCAGGCCACAAGTATGTTTTAACCATTACTAACTACTGTACCAGGTGGACTGAAGCCACTAGCAGCAAGACTTGCAGTGCAGAAGATGTCGTTAGATTTCTGGAAAGTAACATAGTCACCAGGTATGGGGTTCCCTATGCTCTGGTAAGTGATAATGGCTCTACTTTCACGTCAACTAAATTGTCAAGTTGGGCCTTTGATTATGGGATCATACTAAAGTTCTCATCTAATTATTATCCCCAAGGGAATGGATTGGTAGAATCCACTGACAAAAATTTGTTGAATATCATAAAGAAGTTAGTAGACAAGAACCCTAGGGAATGGAGTACACTTCTAAAATACGCCTTATGGGTAGACAGAACCAGAAACAAGGCTGCATTAGGAAACTCTCCTTATCATTTAGTCTATTGGGTGGATCCCATCCTCCCTGTTAACCTGAAGATTCCTACCCTGCAGTTTGCCCAAGAGTACCTAGGCATAGACAATAACCAAGAAGTCAGGTTGCTTCAACTAATGTACCTAGAAGAGAAAAGAAGTCAGGCAATTGATCAATTTGCCAAACATTGGGCTATTGTCAAATGCTGGTTTGACAAAAGATCCAAAATCAAAGCCTTCATGATATCTGATTTAGTCCTGATGTGGGATAAAGCCCATGAGAGGAAAGGAGACCATGGTAAGTTTGACAAATTATGGATAGGTCCCTTCCAAATTTTTGAGATATTAGGAGACAACACTTTCAGGCTTAAGAACTTGACAGGTGAGGATATTCCATTGCCAGTTAATGGACAGTTCCTCAAACATTATTTCTAAGCCTAAGTAGTTTCATGTTAGTCATGTGTATCATAATGTATATTTGTATAGTTGTTTGTACAGTGTTTTGTTTTACTTTTGCTTTGTTTGCTTGTTGAGTTTTGTTTTGGTTAGTCAAGATGATGCAGCTCATCACCCCAGAAAATAACAAAATTGTTAAGATTCAAGTGATGAGATCACATTTATACATAGGTTGTGACTCATTTTGAGAAAGTCATCATGATCAGGTCTGTGATATCCTGTCATCAGGGTACCTTTTCTTAACCAAAGTGATTTCTTCACAATGACTCACCTAACAACCTTGGGTTTGTTGAACACACAAGTATAGGTGTTAAGTGAAAAATCTAAAGGGACTCCCTTGCTACCAATGCAATCTCCAACCTAAAATAGCAAGTGACCATACCTTGCATTCTAAGCTTATATGATGACATCAGATATATAGAGTATAAATATTGAAAAAAATTCAAGAATATAATAAAATTAGGCCATCTAAGTAACTCTACCGGGGCTATAAATGCTTGCTGGTAGTGGGGCTCTATTAGAGGGATTGTATAGATAACCTTATCAGGGCTATGGACGCCTGCTGGCAGCAAGGCTCTATCTAGGTTGGCTATAAGGGATGATCTCCAACTATGTAGCTTAACATCAGTTACTTATGTTTTCAACTTGCTTTCAAGGTGAGGATAATTAATCATTTGCACACTACTGATCCTTAGTTAGCATTATTTCCATGAGGACAGTTTATCATTCAGAAAAATTATGATGCTTGTGCTTGAAGAGAGTTAGAATGCTATATATAGATGTGATCACATCACTTGAACCATTGGAATTTTTGTGTTTTCTTTGGTGGCAAGTTCTTGTTTGGTTACACAACACGCCCCATTTTGACTTGGCAAAATAGGGACCCAACTTTTGTTTGGCTTTGCTTGTATTTTTCTGCTTTCTGGCGGTATGGTAAAAGTAAGTCAATACAGATGATCCTACATAAAAGAAAGCTGAGGTAAGTCATCATCATGAGGTTAGTTTGTCAAACTTTTTTTTATATCAGTAACCTCATGGTTGCAAAGAGCATTAAATTTCATCAAGGTTTGCCTTTTACATCAAGGTGTGAAAGTTATGAATGGTCAAAATCCTGGTCAAACTTGATATTTGTAGGGGGAGGATCATATTTCTCAACATCAATCATATTACAAAAGATCACCCCAATATAATATTATCACCCGATAAAATCATTTATCTAGAGGTCCAGACATCAATTTTAGGTGAGACGCATTTACCCGTAGAACAACATCATGTATTTTATGAGGATCATATTCTGGAATATCACTCGATATTTGAATATCACCCTGATATTTGAATACCAGCCTGTCACAAAATATCACCCCGAACCAATATCCTGCTAACATCATCCAAACTTGATAAATGTAGAAATAAACATGATGATGACGTCATCAACCTTTTTACCTCACGGAGGTATATTTCCAAACATGACCATTCCTACATAATATGATGATGACATCATAGAGTCACAACACTAAACTAAGTCATTATCCTGATGATGTCATCCTGATATTTCGATGAGAAGTCATTTTAGTCCAAGGGAGATCATATTTGAACATCACGTGATATCCAAATATCACCCGATATTTGAATATCATCCTATCTTGCAGAGATGGCCTCGCTCTTTTGCCGCCTTTGACATTAAATGCATGTAGATATGGTAGGTGGTTCTCGCTGACTACAAACCCGATATATACACCTGACAAGATCTGGAAGTCTCGTATAGAAAATCAGCTGTTTCAATTAAATTTGCCCTAATTCTACCCTAAGTGACCTAATGCATAGGTTTAAAATGAATTTACCAAATTATTTTACATTTACCTTGAGATAAACTAGTTTTAATAGAGAATTAAGCTTCTGAACCCTCTGATGAACAACATCTAGACACACACAGTTTACACCAGAACGAAGCAGGAGAAAGTCATCAGTATTAGGATCACTTTCAGACAATCATTAGCATAATCAAGAGGATAAGCACATCAGGTAAGTAATTTGAAGCCCTTTTGTTGACATCTTTTGCATATCCAGATATCATGATGTTTACTGGTTTGAAGTTATGCATATCAAGGTAAACTAGATGATGAAAAACTGTAATATGCATGATGATTAATAAAAATATAACATATATGCGTGCATGTGGTATGAAATTGTAAGACAAACCTTGTTCCATTGCAGGCACTCATGGCAGACAAGTGGTTAGCTAAGTCAAAGGCAGAATTCCTAAAACCAATGTTTGCTCATCCTGAGGGTATTCGATTAAAATACGGAGCCATTATAGATACGCACTAGGGAAATACTGATCTGCCTGCATGGTCGGCTAAGATGAGCGACGAGAAGAGTAACAACACCCTGCTGGATGCAGTTTTTGTATCTGGGATGTGGAATGCAGCTGGTTTCCCTTATTCCATGGAAACCCCTATGCTGGTTAGTGAATGTGCGAGAAACTATAACCCAGAAACTAGGAGGGTAGAGAAGCATGGCCGAGTGTATCCTAATCTCTCTATCAAGGGTCTTGCTACCACATTCAGTTTACCGTTGGGCAAGAAAGTTGCCAACATAGATTTGAAGAAATCAGAAATACAATATGAGAATAATAGGAAGTCTGCTAGGAAGAAAATGTATCAATGGAGGGCAAAGAATAGTCCTTATCCTGCAGTAGCTAAACTTCCTATACATTTATATAAATTTGATTTTGATGATGAGTACTAGTACATGATAGCACTGCTAAGCAAAGTGATAGGTCAGCCTGATGCTGGAAGTTTTAAGGACTGGATGTATGCAGTCATACTGATGTGCCTTTACACAGATAGTAAGCCAATGTTAGCTAAGATGATAAGTGATGCTCTAGATGAGCAGCTGATGAACCTAGGAGGTCCAGATTGTTCCTTCTATATGACCTCATATATAGTTTATTCATGTGCCTATAAAGGTACATTTGATGCATTGACTACAGTTGGGAGAATTGGTGGCACAACCAATGATGCACACATATGGGATCATCATCCCCAACTACAAAGAGTGAATTACCTCCAAGATTACAAACTGGTAAATGATGCATTCTCTATGTACCTGGTGAGAACAATGGAAGAGGACAGAACCAAGAGACTGAGCATGGAGGCTCAGGAAGTTATCTACAGGCATGGAGCCTGGTTTATCCAATTTGCCACTTTCTCCTATATCAGGATTGAAGGTTTTGAGGGGGAGCCTCCCATGCTCCCAAGGTACCTTACAGATGCGGTTATCTTAATGGAGTTTCTAAGACAAATCTCTACAATACTGAATGCCTATAAGGCTAACAACAAGCTTCCACCAGTATTGTTTCCAGTTACAATGGGCTAGTATATGTGCCTAGATTTTGAGAATATAAAGAAAGCCATAGATGGTCTAGTAATGATGAATTTCCAGCCTTTTCCATTGATAAGATCATATGATCCATATGGGAAGATGCAGAAGATCATGGGGAAACCTATCCACCGAAGGCATCTTGAAGATTTCTGGGTAGATTGTGAAGATGAAACTGAAGCCTAAAGAAGAAGATACCAAAGGTTAACACTTAACCAAATTAAGACCTTTGATTGCATCTCCATCCTAGCACAACTGAAGAAAGATGATGGAATGATAATGGCTGATGAATATGAAAAGAAAAAGATATATAATGATACCATCTCTACACCGGATCTCACTATACAAGAGGATATCTCCTTAGATCCATTCACATGTAGGATATTATAGCTAACCCAAGCTTGGGTGGATGAGTAGATAAATGTACTGAAAAAAAAAGGTGTTGTCATCATAGTGGACAATAAGAAGAAAAGACAAGAAATTGCTAAAGATGAGTATGATGACTTCTTAATTGAGAAGAGAAAGACTAAAGGAGAAAGAGTACCACCTCTTGAGAAAAGCAAAAGACCTCCAAGAGGTAAGAAAATTGATACTGAACCCAAAGGCGTTATAATTGAAAGAGTGATAGTGCCAGCTGAAGACATACTAGAATTGGAACAAGCATCAGCATCATCAACACAGCCTCCTTGGGATAAACAAAAGGCTAAACAGATCCAGAGGCCAGCTACACAACCTACTATTGCCTATGAAGAGGATCAAGCCTCACATAAGAATAAAGAGAAGGATATCCCTCTAGAAGAAGAATCTAAAGAAGAAGAAGGTCCTATATCCTTCACAAGAAAGAGAAAAGCACCTCAGGTGGTAGCCACTATGCCTAAGAAACCAAGGACTTCTATGAGAGGTGAAATAAAACAAACTCCCATAATGTTGAGGGGAGCAGTTGGAGAAGTATTTAAGAAGGAATTACAGCATAACATTCCACTTCCCACTATTATAAAGTTTAAAACTGAGCTTGCAGGAGAACAAGTGAAAGAAACTTCTAAAATACTTCAAAGTGGTCTAATCTCATTAGGTGAGACAGTTGACCTATCTAATGATGAGGTGGTGAAGGATGTAGGTTCACAGAGAATGGAAACCCTTGTTGTTGGCACTCGGATAACTCCTCATGGAACTCCATCAGTACAAAGAGTGTTAGAGGACATGAAGCAAGTGGAATTAGGAAAAGAGAAGAGCCCAGAAAAGGTAGCCCAAGAGATGGGGTTTGATACATTGATTGATCAGGTAACCAGTCCTATAGTAATTGATCTTACATATAGACAAGATGCAAGTCCTGAAGATCAACTAGGTGTTCCGGATAAAGAAGAAAATGTTGAGGAAGTGAAGATGGCAGAAATAGAAGGCCACACTTTGGATATGGGTGAGCAACAACAAAAGGAAGTACCTATTGGACCCAAGATAGTTGAAGTCCAGGACAAGGGAGGAGAAGAAAAGGATACATTAGTTGATCCTGCCCTAAAAGTACAAGAAGTAATTATTACAGCTGCGGAACAGATTGCAGCTTCAGATTAGGTCGGTATACCTAAGATAGATACAGTGACATCCACAAAAGCTAATATGCCTCATGATGAGGAAATCACCAAAATGGATGAGATACCCACAGAAGAAGTAAAAGATCAAAATCATGATAAAGATGCAGATGATCAATAGGATCAGCTTCCAAGAAAGGAAATCCATCAACAAGAGGATATACCTAAAGATCACCTTCATGAGGAACGTCATGAGGAAGAAAAGAGAAGATCACCCTCACCATCAAACATGATGATGATGATGGAAACCAACAGTCAAAGGATCCAATTCCTCAGTGGCTCGAGAAAGAAATTGGTGTTGAATCAGGCATAGGGGTACAGGAATTTGATGTATCCACATTATTTTTAGAAACTTTAATAAAGCCTAAGAGGAAGGCTAGAATAACTTCAGCAATAAGAAGAGATCCTATCACCGGTAGAAGGACCGCCCAAGTGGCCATTCCTATAGAAGATAAAGAAAAGGGCAAGATCACTTTGGATGAATTCCAGATTAACACAGTAGATTTGGGATTTGCTGATGAAGATCAGGAAGGCCAAGAAGGTAAAGACATAATTGATTCATTGACCCAGAAGGTGAAAAGAGAAAAAGAGAAAAATACACAGCAGAAGGAGCATATTGCTCAGTTGCATACTTACATAAAAGGGTTAATTGAACCTGAGGATACATCTAATGATCATGCAGTCCCATTGACTGCTATTTCTCAGAATGATGTAAATAAACTAGATCTCATGAAGCATGAGTCATCCATAATGAGAAAGTGGATGTTATCCACATTTGATGAAGCAGAGGAAGTAGTAAAAGCCTCTTTGAAGAGTTGGAATTCTTTAAGTGTCTCCAGGAGAAAAGTTGATAAATTGCAGATGGAGATTGGGAAGAGGTCTTTTCAGCTGGAGAAAGTTTTGACTATCTTGGAGGAAATAAAGAGAATTGACCCTCGAGTTCTCATAAGCAACCAGTAGCTAAATAACAATAATTCACAGTTGATAGACATATGGTATAAAGACATCGGATTTGAATGTGATGTACTTAAGAGATGCAACAGTAAACTAAGAGATACCAGCATGAAGTTACATGATATGATGTCATGTGAAGCTGAAATTTTGGAAGCACTGGAGGGAAAGGTAGAAGGCAAAATAGAAAATCAAGATGAAGAGTTTGCTATTAAAGTTCTACATAACAACTTCCAACAGGTAGCTGATGATCCCTTAAACCACCTGACAGAAGAAATTATGGATAAGATCATGAGGATCAGGGTCAGGATGGAGAATTATAACGAGACATCTAGCAACAGGAGAAGTAAATTAGAGAATCTCCGAGGCAAATATCAAATGCACAGGCACGCCATCATCAAAGCAAAAACTCAAGATGGCGGGGAGATAGAGAAAATAGTACAGTCATATGAAAATATCTGGACATCCATGCAGGTCCATGTACAAGGAGAAGCCCATTAGGATGATGAAGATTTTGAAAGTGATGATCCTAATGCACATGATGATGATGATGATGATGAACCCGATGAAAGTATGCCTAGATGGTTACCTAGATGGTTGCTAGCTGGCAACCTGTGCCACATGATAATGTTGACAAAGTCAAAGAGAAATGTGAACCATAGATCTTAGAAAGATAAATCCTGATCATAGATCAATTGTAATGGCTTCCTCATCTTGTTCTATAAAAGGTGTAGGGATGCCTCATTTTAAAACATTCGAAACTTAATTGAAATCTATTTACTAAAATATTCAAGGCTCATTTCAAAGCTGTTGTATACATATATGTTCTTGCATACTTAATGAAGAAGAAGACCATTTTGATTACAATCCATAACAAATCTTGAGTAATCAGTGTATGAAATCTTGATACATGTTGTGATTTTTGCATCCCTTGGAGTGCATATTTGCTTACATGTGTTGTTTTCATACAATCCCTTTGAAGTTAGCATCAACTGTATCTAGCTGTGGAATGTCCTAGTGAACATATGGTTTGATTTCTTCTCTTCATGACTGTATCTAATGTATGTGTGGTTCAATAGCTGAAGGTTTAACATTAATTTGAAGTATTTCTTTCAATTTCTTTTAATTTTAGAACATTTCACCATCATAATTGCAAATAATTGAGTATCTTAAGAAAATAATACAAATATGCAGACATTTCATAGATAATTGAACATATTCAGCATATTTGAAGTTAAAGCATGTCAAAAATGATAAATACCATGCAAAGATTTAGAGATAGACATAATATTTGAAGCATATCTTGTGTTGAGTAACTATCTGTGCAACATCATTACAAGAAGCATTATTTTACTGATGAGACCTACGTAAGGCCCCAAAATGGAAACAACAACACACATCAACCTCTAAGTAACGTCAAAAGATTAAGACCTAATCACCAGAGACTTGGGATCATGAATTCTCTGAATTCATCGTATCTTTCAAGATGAATAAATGTTAATGTGTACTTTTATTCCATGTTTGTTTATGATTAACATCATGATCAACATGTCACTGGAAACAATACTGGTGGAAGCTTATTGTTTGCTTTATATGCATCCAGTATTGTAGATACTTGCCTCGTAAACTCCGTTAACACTACTGCATCAGTGGGATACCTGGGGAGCATGAGGGGCTGACCTTCAAAAATCTCTATCCTGATATAGGAGAAAATAGTATATTGTATAAACCAGGCACCATGCCTATAAATAACCTCCTGAGCATCCATGCTCAGTCTTTTAGTCCTATCTTCCTCCATTTTCCTAACTAGATGCATAGAGAATGCATCATTCACTAGTTTATAATCATGGAGGTAATTTACTCTTTGCAGCTGGGGATAATGATCCTAGATGTGGGCATCATTAGTGGTACCACCAATCTTTCCTATGGTTGTAAGTGCATCAAATGTACCCTTGTAGCCACATGAATATACCACATATGAAGTCATGTAAAATGCACACTCCAGGCTCCCTAGGTTCATGAACTGATCATGTAGGGCATCACTGATCATTTTTGGCCATAGTGGCTTGTTATCTGTATAAACACACATTAGGATGACCCCATACATCCAATCCTTAAAACTTCTAGCATCAGGCTAACCTGTCACTCTGTTGAGTAGAGCTATTACATACCGGTATTCCTCATCGAAATCAAACTTATACAGATGCACTGGCAATTTGGCGGCTGTAGTATACGAACTATTTTTCACCCTCCATTGGTACATTCTTTTCCTAGCTACCTTCTTATTACTTTCATTTTCAGTTTCCAATCTCTTCAGGTCCATGCTGGTAACAGGAGGAGGGTTTCAATTACTTACTTGATTATGCTGATGATTATGTGAAAGGGACTTAAATACTAGTGATGTTCACGTGTTTCATTCTGCCACAAGCTGTATGCGTCTGCAGGTAGTCGTATGAGGGTTTGAAAGCTCGGAGCTCTGTAGAAACTCATTTTTATTGCAAGGTGAGTATAAAATGAGTCTGTGAATTCACTTTTAACCTCCTCTTTAAGGCAAATTAGGGCAAATTAGGGAAAATTAATTGAAACAACTAATTTTCTTGTACAAAACTTCCTGATCTCGCCAGGTGTATAAATCACATTCGTAATCGGTAGGAACCATCTACCACATTTATGGCATTTAATGTCATGGTGACAAAAGGAACAGGATGATCTTTGAAGATCGGGTGATATTCTAAATATTAGGTGATATTCATAATATGACCCTCTATGTGTTATGATCATCCGCTCTTGAGCGAGAAAGCCCATGTCGAAACATCGGGTGATGTTGAAAATGCCAGGTGATGTTATAAGATGATGATCCCTAGACTAAAATGACCCCCCTTTCGGAATATCAGGATGACATCATCAGGATAATGACTTGGTTCATCATTGTAGCACCATGACATCATCGTCATGTTATGTAGGAAGGGTCATTTTGAAAATATACCTCGGCAAGGTAAAAAGGATGATGACGTCATCGTTAGGTTAATTTTTTTTCTATTGGGATTGGATGACGTCATCAGGATAATGACTCTAGGGTGATATTTTGTGACAAGATGATATTCGAAAGATAGGGTGATATTAAAAATGTGACCCCCACAAAATATATGATGTTGTTTGAAGGGTAAATACCTCTATCACCTAAAATTAACGTCTGGACCTTCAGATAAATGATTTATCAGGTGATAAAATTGGATCAGGGTGATCTTTCATAAGATGACTGATGTTAAGAAATATGATCCTCCCCTCAGAATATCAAGTTTGACAAGGACTTTGACTCACCATAACTCTCATTTTCTAAGGAATATCAGGGTGATCCAAAGGCAAACCTGCATGAAATTTTGTGCTCTATCTAACCATGAGGTTATTATCATGAAATATTAACTTTGAAAAAATGACCTCATCATGATGACTTACCCAGTCCCCTTTATGCAGAATCATTTGTATTGACTTACTTTTACCAGACTACCAGCAAGCAGAAAGCACAAGCAAAGCCAAACAAAAAGTTGGGTCCCTGTTTTGTCAAGTCAAAATGGGGCATGTTGTGTAACCACACAACAACTTTCCATGAAAGAAAACACCAAAATTCTAATGATTCAAGTGATATGAACACATTCTAACATAGCATTCTAACTCTTTCTAAGCATAAGCATCATAATCTTTCTGAATGATAAAATGTCCTCATGGTAACAATGCTAACAAAGGATCAGTAGTGTGCAAATGATTAATTATCCTCATCTTGAAAGCAAGTTGAAAACATGAGTAACTAATGTTAAGCTACATAGTTTGAGATCATCCCTAATAGCCAACCTGGATAGAGCCTTGATACAAGTAGGCATCCATAGCCCCAGCAAGGTTATCTATACAATCCCCCTAAGTAGAGCCCCACTGCCAGCAGGCATCTATAGCCCTGGTAAGGTTATCTAGATGGCCTAATTTTATTATATTTTTGGATTTTTTAACATTTATACATCATATATCTGATGTCATCATGTAAGCTCAGCATGCAAGGTATGGTCACTTGTTGTTTTAGGTTGGAGATTGCATTGGTAGCAAGGGAGTCCCTTTAGATTTTTCACTTAACACCTATACTTGTATTTTCAACAAACCCAAGGTTGTTAGGTGAGTCATTATGAAGAAATCACTTTGGTTAGGAAAAGGCACCCTGATGAAAAGATATCACAGACCTGATCATTATGACTTTCTCAAAATGAGTCATAACCTATTTATAAATGTGTTCTCATCACTTGAATCTTAACAATTTTGTTATTTTCTGGGGTGATGAGCTGCATCATCTTGACTAACCAAAATAAAACTCAACAAGCAAACAAAGAAAAAACAAAATAAAAACATTGTACAAACAACTATACAAATATACATTATGATACACATGATTGACATGAAGCTACTTAGGCTTGGAAATAATGTTTGAGGAACTGTCCATTAACTAGTAATGGAACATCCTCACCTGTCAAGTTCTTAAGCTTGTAAGTGTTGTCTCCTAATATTTCAGAAATTTGGAAGGGACCTATCCATAATTTATCAAAATTACCATGGTCTCCTTTCCTCTCATGGGCTTTATCCCACATCAGGACTAAATCAAATATCTTGAAGGCTTTGACATTGGCTCTTTTGTCAAACCAACATTTGACAACAACCTGATGTTTGGCAAATTGATCAATTGCTTGACTTCTTTTCTCTTCCAGGTGGATCAGCTAAAGCAACCTGACTTCTTGGTTATTGTCTTGCCTAGGTACTCTTGGGCAAACTGTAGGGTAGGAATCTTCAAGTTAACAGGGAGCATGGGATCCACCCCATACACTAAATGATAAGGTGAGTTTCCTAATGCAGCTTTGTTTCTGGTTCTGTCTACCCATAAGGCATATTTTAGAAGTGTATTCCATTCCCTAGGGTTCTTGTCTACTAACTTCTTTATGATATTCAGCAAATTTTTGTTAGTGGATTCTGCCAATCCATTCCCTTGGGGATAATAATTAGATGAAAACTTCAGTATGATCCCATAATCAAAGGCCCAACTTGACAATTTGGTTGAAGTAAAAGCAGAGCCATTATCACTTACCAGAGCATAGGGAACCCCATACATGGTGACTATATTACTCTCTAGAAATCTGATGACATCTTCTGTGCTGCAAGTCTTGCTGCTAGTGGCTTCAGTCCACCTAGTACAATAATCAGTAATGGTTAAAACGTACCTATGGCCTGATGATGATGGAGGATTAATTGGTCCTATGAAATCCATGCCCCATTGTGCAAATGGGTGCGCTTCCATCACTGGCTGCAAGGGTTGAGCAGCATACCTCTCTCTGTTGGTAGCTACTTGACATGTATGGCAGCATTTAATATGTTCAGTAGTATCCTTGAAAATTGTGGGCCAATAGTATCCTACTCTGAGGATTGCATGTGTGGTGGCCAAGGATGACCCATGTGTTGTTCCAAACTTGTCATGTAGCTTTGATAATACTTTATCTGCTTCAGGCCTCTCTAGGCATCTTAGGTATATTCCTTCGTAATTTTTCTTGAAAAGTACTCCTGCTTTCATCATATACTTCTGGGACATTATTTTTAGGGCTCTTCTTTGTGAAGCCTGTAGTCTAGGAGGACATCTTCCAATAATCAGGATATGCCTGATATCTGAGTACCACTCTCCACTGTCCTTGTCATTAATAATATACTGCTGACTTGTGATATTTGGATCAATTTCTGATATCATTTGGGTTAAAGCCTATCCTCTTACTAGCTTCATGGGTGTGATATCCATATCATATTCCTGTAGGACAGTGATCCACTTAGCCCTCTTCTCAGCTAGCTTGCTTTGCATCAATAACATCTTCACTGCTGCGTCAGGTACCACAACAATCACTTTGCTTCTCAGGATATAGTGCCTTAATTTCATCACTGCTCTGACCAAAGCAAGATCCTGTCTTTCTACATCCATATACCTAAGTTCTGCATCTCTAAATGGACAGCTCATGAATGCTATAGGTTTCTCTTCTTTTTCTTCATTCCTTTGTGTCAGCACTGCTGCAGAGGTATGCTCTGAAGCAAATGAATAGATATAGGAGTCCTTGGTGTAGTTTGGACTAATCAGCATTGGAGCTTCAGATATAGCTTTCTTTATGTCTTCAAAAGCTGCTCTAGCCTCTGACGTCCACTCAATCTTTGCATCCTTCTTCAGCATAGCATTTAAAGGTCTAACTATTTCAGCAAAGCCAATGATGAACTTCTTGACAAAATTTATCTTACCAAAGTAAGATTTGAGTTCTTTCTTGCTTCCAGGAAGCTGTATTTTCATGATGGAATCCACCCTGTCAGGATCAATGATAATTCCATTCTCAGTTATTAGGTGGCCCAATAACTTTCCTGTTGTCACCCCAAATATGCATTTCTTGGGGTTCAAGGATATCCCATACTATTCACATTTTTTCAATACATTTCTGAGATCTGCTACATGGTTTTCTCTATTTTTAGAGAATACTGTTAAGTCATCCATGTATATGACTATACATTTTCCTATTAAGCCTCTGAAGGCTATGTCCATTGCGCATTGGAATGTTGCTCCAGCATTTATCAGCCCAAATGGCATGCGTCTATAAGAAAATATCCCCCACTTCGTGGTAAAGGCAGTTTTCAGTCTATCAATTTTGTCAACCATTACCTGATTATAACCAGAAAAACCATCTAGGAATGACATCATTTTTGCTCCATTGACAATCTGCAAAACTTCATCTAAGGAGGGTAAAGGATAATTGTTCTTCTCTGATGCTCTGTTCAGGTTCTTGAAGTCCACACATAGCCTGATGTCTCCATTCTTCTTTCTCACTGGGACTAGATTAGCTACCCAGGTGGAGTGTCTCACAGGAAATATGATCCTGGCATTTAACAACTTTTTAACCTCCTCAAAAATTATAGGCTCCAACAAGGCATTGACTAGCCTTTGCTTCTGTCTGAAAGGTTTAGCATCTAGCTTGAGGGGTATGGTATGAGTTATGACTGATGTGTCATACACTTTCAGCTCATCATAAGTCCATGCAATGACATGGATGTAATCTTTGAGTGCCTGAGTTATTCCTTCTAACTCTTCTTCTATGCATACCTTCCCTATTAGAACATTTCTTTTGTCATCATTTTGTCCAATATTCACTTGTGAATATTGTCCTCCATTAGCTTTTGGAAGATCCTTCTACTTCAGCATATTATCCAAATCAAAGGCTCTTTCTAATTCAATCATTCCTTTGGGAATCCTATTGCTAGGCAACTCTAATATTTCCTCTTCTTCCCAAAAATGATCTTCCACATTGTTCTCATCTATGATCTGAGCATCAAATATATCCCTGTTGGAGATGAAATCTAGGATATGTTGATCATCATTGAATACTTGGAGATTAGTAACATTATTAGGTACTGAAGGCACTGATATCAGTTCTACTGAAAACCTCTTTAAACTTGAAATAGACAGTGGCTCTAATGTACTAGTAGCCTGGGCTAAAGCATCTGCCCTATGGTTCTATTCTCTGGGTATGTGGGTGATATTAAATGCGTCAAAGTCTTCAATCAGATCCCACACCCTGTGTCTGTAGTTAGACAGTTTGCTATAATTATAGGAGTAAATTCCTCTCACCTGTCTCATTACTAATTCTGAGTCTCCATAGACATGCAAATTTTTTACTTTCTTCTTAAGGGAAAACAATATCTCATGTATTAGAGCCTCATACTCTGTTACATTGTTAGTATAGGGAAATTGTAGTCTGTAGGCTACTAGGTAGGACTTTCCTTATGGATCAATGAGATCATTCCCTACTCTAGCACCTTGTTTCAACTTGGATCCATTGAATCTAAGGATCCACGGTTTATCTTTAGCAGGAGGCTTAGCTGAGCCTTCCTTCTTCTTTGCAGCTCTGGCAGCTGCACCACCTGATATCCATTTTAACTTAGGAATTTCAGCCTTCTCAGATTTCATCTTTCCTTTCTTTTGGGAAGCTAATTTTTTTGCTTTCTTTTCATCACTAGAAGGATGCTCTTTTGAACTAGGCCCTGTATGCCTCTTTAAAATATGTAAGCACAATGAACAAGTAGTTTTTGAGTGAGGTGCCTCATGCAATCTACACCATCCTTCAGTCAGTGCATCTTGTGGAAGTCTCTCCTGTTCTATCATCTTTTTAATTTCCTCTGATAAAAACCTCTCAAATCTGGTCAAATTACTGCCTCTGTCATCATTGGATAATTTGTAATCTGACTCCATCAAACAATCACTCCCAGGGATGATCTTATTATTTCTGTTACCCTTTTTCTCATTGCAGACTAGAATTTCTTCTGTCTTCTGGATAAAATCCTCATTCTGACTCACATCTTCTCCTGTTCCTGTAGCAGACGAACAAGAATCAGTATGATCATCATCACTACATATGGAACTTACCTCTGATGATGATGATGACACTTCTCCGCATGTTTACTCAAGCTCCATCATGTCAATGCATGATTCATAAGTTTTCTCAGAATGTGCTTCATCATGTAATCTGCACCAACCATCAATCAAAATGTCATGAATAGGTATATCTAATAATCGACAGCATTCTACCTATTTAGACAAGTATATTTGAAAACTTTTGAAATGGTCTACTTCTGTTTCATAACCATGATCATGACCAGATCTTAAGACTACAGCATTATCGTTATGAGGATGATCATTAGGATCATGATCATCATGAAAATCATACATCAGGACCTCCTCTATTCTGACAGTCTGAGGTCTAATGGAGTATACTCCAGGTTCAACATTCACGTACATGATCTCATTTGTTTTGTTGTACTCGGTGATCATGTGTTTCACTCTTGGTTCAACATCTACCCTTATCTGGTTTGGTATACCTTTCCAAGGTAACCACATATGACTGAAGTCAGTAGACATATATCCGTTGAGGGTCTTGGACCAATCTCTACTGAGTAACATACCACACGTATCAGGTATGTCAACTACCTGAATGTCAATATAGTATTGGATCCTAGGGTCTGATGCCAGTTGCATGTGAATGTGAGTTAACTCCCCTATTACATTCACATCTATTTTGTCTAGTTGGGTTACCTTCTTTAGAGATTTAGCAGGATGCAACCCTAGAGCATTACATATGGCCAAAGGCATGACATTGGTGGATGCTCCTAAGTCTACTAGACAATTGTGCAAGTTTTTACTGAACATTCATATGGTTAGGAGGAACGGAGGTGATTCACTTTTATCTCTGTACAAGGTCATGTGAGAAGTCTCCGCAGCTTGAATAGTAGCTGGGACTTTAGTTTTAACATTATTATCTCTGACAGCATGATCCTTACCTCCAAACTAGCCTAAAGTATGGCTATCCTCTTTAGGAGTAGGATAATCCAGTGACTTCATAAATGCTTTTTTAATGGCTGGAGTTTTCAGCAACTCTGACAAGGATAGGCTACTTTTGATCTTCTTCATCTCATCTGCTAGATAGGTGACTAACTTGTCAGACTCATGAGGCATGCTCAAATCTTTTGATGCTGTGTTTGTTGGTGATAAATACTGAGTATTGACTTTGGGAAATCCCAAGTTATTGCTTGCTTTGGGATCAGGAGGGGTATTAAAATTATTCGAGGGTAAGGAAGAGGTCAATGGACCAGTAGGTCTATTGGCAATATGTCTCAAGTTATAACTGTGCTTACCCTGGTACTACTGTTGGTAAGCATGTACCTCCTCATGCTCATTTGTTGGCTCATTGTCATCCTGAAAGGGGAAAACATAATTTAACTCAAAAGTCATGGCTGATTCTTCACATGTCTGGGTATAATGCTGATGAGGTGACACAGTCTGCTGATAAGGCTGATTAGTATAGATTCCCAATACTAAAGCTAAATCATATCCACAGGGAACAAGCTCATTCCCTTCCACATGATGTGAATTTCTTGCAGTATTGGATACCTCAGTTTGGAAAATACTTGTAGCAATTTGAAATTGGGGACAGTCTAGCTCTACATGAGCATTAGTATTGTGTATCCTACACCAATTAGTGAGGGCTGCCTCAGCAAGATTGACTCTGGTAGTCTGTTTAGCTTCACCAGAAGGCTGACTATCTAAAGGTGATGGTAAGGAACCATTATTTGGCCTAGAGTTCCATACTCTGGTCTGTCTAGGGGGATTGTTATTACCACTATTTGTTGTAGTTATTGTTGTTATACCCCCTGTCAGGATAGTTTGGTTTGTCATTGGTATAGCCTCTATTCTGGTTAGGCTGAGAGTAGAAGTTTTGGCTTCTCAAATGAGTGATCTCAGTTGTAATCTTCCTTAGCTGAGCTGATATTTCTTTGATCTCTTATTTTTCTTCCTGAGCCTTAGCTACTACATTTTCTGTTAAAGGTTTGAAAAATGAGGATCCATTATTGTTTTGATTATTCTGGTCTATAACCTGAGGTTCTTGAACTTGTCCAGGATACTGCATCATCTGGCCATTTCCGTTTGGAGGTGGCATTATACTCAATGGAGGTATCTGCAGAGGTGCTGGCATTACTGTTGGAGGCATCATGGCTCCATTATATTGTGGTTGGGGAGGATATCCTGGATAACCAAGAAATGTAGGAAAGACTATGTTTGGTGTAGGAGTAGGTACCAGCTGCTGATTGACTGTTATGGCCTCCTAAAAAGCTCCTGCTAATGTTGTGATTTCAGGATGAGCTCTCCTGATGAACATAGAAGTTAAAGGATCTAGGGCTGAATAATAGATACTCCTAGCAGCTTCATCTACTACAACATATGGAGCAACTAACTTGGATAACATTTTCTGGAACCTCCCTCAAACCACTTAATTGTGGCAAATAGGTGATAGTTCATTGAAGGATCGATAGGTATTTTGGACCTATCAGTGAAAGCTTTCTCTAGGACAGCCCATGATCCAACTGAACTCTGACCAAGACTAATATACCAATTATAAGCCTCTTCCCCTAAGGAAAAAGGAAATAATTTGCATACAACGTCTTGATGCTCTATTCTGGCTCTATAGTAGGCTTCCTTGAAAGTTTTGATATGATCATCTGCAGCTTGATACGGATGATATTTTGGACAAAGTTTATCTGGATTCTTTGGCAAAGGATGATATGCTATGAAAGTTAAAGGTGACTACTGCAAAGAATGACATTGCAACTGGAGGAGGTTGAACTTGAGGTATAATAGGCTGAGGCTGAACTTGAGGTTGTACAAGTGATCCTATAGGTATCTGCAGACCAATAGGAGTTACAAGAGAACATTCAGATGAAGCTCCTAATGCACTAGACCCTGGAGTGTGATGGATATCTACAGTTCTAGGTCTGAACCCTCTAATAGGTAGTTCATAAAAAATTCCACTAGATCTAGACCTGGTATTTATCCTGTGAGCTAGGATTTCATGATTTTGAGGAAAATTGGCTGCATTATTGTAAAGATCAGTTGGAATTCACTAAAAAGGACTGTATTTATGGTCAAAAAATTGTACTGACTGGATATTTTTGGAATATTTGCAGAGATGCTACAAATATGAGGTAATATTTGAACTTCTGTGTCACAAACAATGGGATATCAAGTTTTCAAGCTAATTACCACAAAGATTTGGGCAAATTTACACGTGACAAGGCCTATTTCTACAAATTCATGATGATTAGCTGTAAAGGTTGCAATATTTATGATTGATCTCAAAAACTTTACACAGGATTAGCATGTATAAGCTTAGAACAACAAATATTTGCATCTAACATGGAAATTTAGCAGTGTTTGAGCATTACCTTATAATCTTTATCATCACCTAAAGTACTAATGATGATCCTTTAGCTTCGAGCCCTCCTTCTAGCACCAATTTATGTTGATCATGATGTTAGTCATTAACAAACATAGAATAAAAATTGCACAAAAACCTTTACTCATCTTGAAAGATACGATGAATTCAGAGAATTCATGATCCCAAGTCTCCGTGGATTAGTTCATAACCTACTGACATTACTCAGTGGTTGATGTGCACTACTATTTTCCATTTTTGGGCCTTACTATCATCAACAGGATCTGGTAAGATGCTACAAAGAAATGTTATTTCACAGTATATTTCTCCAGATCATACATTTGTATTTAACTTTTTGCATGATATTTGTCAATTTGACATGCTTTAACTCAAATATGCTACTGATTTTCCATTATCTTCGAGATATCTGCATATTTATTACTAGTTGCTTTTGATTGTCATTTATTGAATTATGATGGTGAATTATTCTGAAATTAAAAGAAATTGAAAAAGAATACTTCAAACAATGATGAACCTTCAGTTATTGATCCACATATACATCAGATACAGTCATAAAGAGAAGAAATCAAACCATATGTTCACCAGGACATTCCACATCTAGATATAGTCGATGCTAACTTCAAAGGAACGGTATGAAAACAACACATGTAAGTCGATATGCACTCCAAGGGACACAGCAAATCATAGCATGTATCAAGAATTCATACACTGATTACTCAAGATTTATTATGGATTGTAATCAAAACAGTCTTCTCATTCATTAAGTATGCAGGAACATATATGTATACAACAACTTTGAAATGAGCCCTGAATACTTTAACAAATAGATTTCAATTAAGTTTTGAATGTTTAAAATAAGGGATCCCTGCACCTTTTATAGAACAAGGTGAGGGAACCGTTACAAAATGATCTACGATCAAGATTTATCCATTAAGATCTACTGTGTATATTCATCTTTGACTTTGTCAGCAATTTGACATGGCACAGGTTGCTAGCCGGCAACCATCTGAATTACTTATTTTCCTAAGTATCAGATGCTTATGTCTTTTCTTGGTAATGCATCTTCATCTACTCTTTATTCTTCAAGTTCCTCATCTCTGTCATTAGGAGCATCAAGATCATCACTTCCCAAATCTTCATCATCCTGATGACTTTCTCCTTATATATGGACCTGCATGGATGTCCAGATATTTTCATTAGATTGCACTATCTTTTCTACTTCCCCGCCATCTTGAATTCTTGCTTTGGTGATGGTGTGCTTGTGTATCTGGTATTTGCCTCCGAGAGTCTCTAATTTACTCCTACTGCTACTGGATGTTTCATTGTAGTTTTCTACTCTGACCTTGATCCTCGTGATTTTATCCATGACTTCTTCCGTCAGGTGATTTAGAGGGTCATCAGCTACTAGCTGGAAATTGTTATGCAGAGCTTTAATAGCAAACTCTTCATCTTGATTCTCAATCTTTCCCTCTATTTCACCTTCCAAGGTCTCCAATACTTCTGCCTCATATGACATCATGTCATGCAACTTTATACTGATGTCTCTTAATTTGTTGTTGCATCTTTGGAGCACATCACACTCAAATCAGATGTCTTTGTACCATATATCAATCAAAATGGCAGTATTATTAGTCAATACTTGGTTACTTATGAGAACCTGAGGATTAATCCTCTTCATTTCATTTAAAGCACTTAATGCTTTCTCTAACTAAAAGGACCTTCTTCCCATCTCCATCTGTAATTTATCGACCTTCTTCCTTGAGATGCTTAAAGAATTCCACCTCTTCAAAGAGGCTTTCACTTTTTCTTCTGCTCCATCAAATGTGGATAACATCCATTTCCTCATTATTGATGACTCATGTTTATGAGATCCAATTTATTCACCTCATCCTAAGAAATAGTAGTCAATGGGACTGCATGATCACTTGAAATAGCATCAGGGTTAGTTAACCCTTTTATATAGGCATGTGGCTGAGCAATGTGCTCTTTATGCTTCTTATTCTTCTCTTTTTCTTTCTTCACCCTTTGGGTCAATGAATCAATTATATCTTTTCCTTCTTGGCCTTCTTGATCCTCATTGGCAAATCCCAAATCTACTGTACTAATCTAGAATTCATCCAGAGTGATCTTGCCTTTCTCTTTGTCAGCTGTAGGAATGGCTACTTGGGCAGTCCTTCTGCTCGTAACACGATCTCTTCTTATGGCCAAAGTCAACCTGGCCTTCCTCTTTGGCTTCATTAGAGTCTCTGAATATAGTGTTGAAATGTCAAACTCTTGTATCTCTAATCCAAACTCTGTGCTTATCTCTTTATCTAGCCATGAAGGAACTTGGTCTCCAGATCCTGGGTACCCACCATCATCATGATGATCATCCTGATCTCCAGCAACTGTATCTATTTTTGATGGAGATGGTGACTTCCTTATTTCTTCCTCATGATTTTCTTCATGAGGGTGATCCTGGGGTATTTCCTCTTGTTGAGGAACTTCTTTTTCTTGAGGAGCTTCTTTTTAAGGTGGAGGATCTTGCGATGCTTCCGCCAGATGATCATGTACTGCCTCCTTCTATACCTCATCCACTTTGGTGATTTCCTCATCCTGAGGCATATTAGTATCCATGGATGTTATTGTGTCTACCTTAGGTACACTAACCTGATCTGGAGCTGCAATCTGCTCCACAGCTGTAGTAATTGCTTCTTGAACTTTTAGGGTAGGATCAATTGATGTATCCTTTTCTTCTCCTCCCTTATCTTGTACTTCCACTATCTTGGGTTCAGAAGATGTATCTTCTTGCTGCTCACCCATATTCAAAGTGTGGCCTTTTACTTCTGCCATCTTCACTTTCTCAATATTTTCTTCTCTATTAGGAACACCTGCTTGATTTTCAGGACTTGCATCCTTTCTGTATGTAAGATCAGTCACTACAAGACTGGTTACCTGATCATTCAATGTATCAAGCCCCATTTCTTGGGCTACCTTTTATGGGCTATTTTCTTTCTCCTACTCTACTTACTTCAGTTCTTCTAACATTACTGCCTAAACTGATGGTGTACCTTGTGGTGTTATGCAGGTGTTAGTAACAAGAGTCTCCATTTGTTGCAAAGCAACATTATCTACCACTTCATCATCTGATAGGTCTACAGTCTCATCTAATGAGAAATGACCTCCTTGACTTGTGCAAGTGGTTTCCTTCATTTGTTCCTCAGTTTGTTCAGTCTTAAACTAAACAATGGTAGGGAGTGGTACATCATGCTGTAATTCCTTTCTGAACACTCCACTACCTGCTCCCCTCAACATTATAGGGTCATGTCTTATCTCACCTCTCATGGATGTTCTTGGTTTCTTAGGTGTGGAGGCCACCATCTGAGGTGCTTTTCTTTTTCTGATGAGGGGCATTGGGTCTTCTTCTGTAGGCTCTTCATCAAGAGGAACATCCTCTTCCATTTGTGCTTGTGATGCCTGACCCTCCTCATATGTTTCCATAGTTTCAACAACTAGCCTTTGGATCTTTTTAACCTTTTGCTTATCCTTAGGAGGCGGTGCTGATGAGGATGACGCTTGTTCTAGTGCTGATGCACCTTCAGGTGTTATAATGACTCTCTCAATTATCACCCCTTTAGGTTCATTATCAGTCTTCTTACCTGTAGGGGGTCTTTTGCTTTGTTGTTGCTGAGGTGGCAACCTTTCTCCCTTAGATTTCCTCTTCTCTATCAGGAAATCATCATATTCCTCACCAGGAATATCTTGTCTCTTTTTCTTATTATCAATAGTAAGGGCTACACCCTTCTTCTTCAATGCATTGATTTGTTCATTCACCCAAGCTTGGGTTAACTGTATGGTCCTCCCTATGAACTGATCCAATGAAATATCTTCCAGTTGACTAAGATCAGGCACTGAGATAGTGTCATTATATATCTTTTTCTCTTCATACTCATCCGCCATGATCTTGCCATCATCTTTCTTTAATTATGTAGGCACTGGGATGCAATCAAAGGTCCTGATCTGGTTGAGGGTTAGCCTTTGGTATTTTCTTCTTCTAGCTTCAGCTTCATCCTCACAATCTGCCCAGAAATCTTCAAGATGTCTCTGATGGATGGGCTTCCCCATGATCTTTTGCATCCTGCCATATGGATCATATGATCTTGGCAGTGGGAATGGCTGTAATTTCATCATATTCAATCTAGTTATGGCTTTCTTTATGTTTTCAAAATCCTGGCATATATACTAGCCCATTGTCACTGGAAACAATATTGGTGGAAGCTTATTGTTTGCTTTATATGCGTCTAGTATTGTAGATACTTGCCTCATAAACTCCATTAACACTACTGCATCAGTGGGATAGTTGGGGAGCATGAGGGGCTGACCTTCAAAACCCTCTATCTTGATATAGGAGAAAGTAGCATACTGTATATTCTAGGCACCATGCCTGTAAATAACCTCCTGAGCTTCCCTGCTTAGTCTTTTAGTCCTGTCTTCCTCCATTGTCCTGACTAGATGCATAGAGAATGCATCATTCACTAGTTTATAGTCATGGAGGTAATTTACTCTTTGCATCTGGGGATAATGATCCCAGATGTGGGCATCATTAGTGGTACCACCAATCTTTCCTATGGTTGTAAGTGCATCAAATGTACCCTTGTAGGCACATGAATATACCACATATGAAGTCATGTAAAACACACACTCCAGGCCCCCTAGGTTCATGAGCTGATCATGTAGGGCATCACTAATAATTTTTTGCCACAGTGGCTTGTTGTCTGTATAAACACACATTAGGATGACCCCATACATCCAATCCTTAAAACTTCCAGCATCATGCTAGCCTGTCACTCTGCTAAGTAGAGCTATTACATACTAGTATTCCTCATCGAAATCAAACTTATACAGATGCATTGGCAATTTGGCGGCTGCAGTATATGGACTATTTTTCACCCTCCATTGGTACATTCTTTTCCTGGCTACCTTCTTATTACTTTCATATTCGGTTTCCAATCTCTTTAGGTCCATGCTGGCAACCTTCTTTCCCAATGGCAAATTGAAAGTGGTAGCAATCCCTTTGATAGATAGATCAACATAAACCCTACCATGTTTCTCAACTTTTCCGGTCTGTGGGTTGTAGTTTCTTGCAATTCAACAACTAATTTTGGAGCTTCCATAGAGTAAGGGAATCCTGCAGTACTCCACATCCCTGACATAAAAACTATGTCCAATAAGGTGTTCTTATTCTTTCCATCATTCATCTTATCTGACCATGCTGCTAGGTTGGTGTTTCCTTGGTGTGTATTTGTGATGGCACCATATTTAAACTATACACCTTCAGGCTAAGCGAACATGGGTTTAAGAAATTCAGCCTCAGACTTGAGCAGTCCTTTGTCTACCATGATCTCCTGCAGTAAACAGTACTAGTCTTACCATACCATATTTCTCATGCATACATATAACAACATATTGTCACAGCGTGATGCACATTATACTCATTTATCATTACTTCATTATAACATGCATAATTCACAACTTCAAACCAGTAGAAATCATACTACCTGGACATGCAGAAATTATAGGAGGGTTTCAATTACTTACTTGATTATGCTAATGATTATGTGAAAGGTACTCAAATACCAGTGATGTTCACGTGTTTCATTCTACTGCAAGCCGTATGCATCCACAGGTAGTCGTATGAGGGTTTGAAAGCTCGGAGCTCTGTAAAAACTCATTTTTATTGCAAGGTGAGTGTAAAATGAGTATGTGAATTCACTTTTAACCTCCTCTTTAAGGAAAATTAGGGAAAATTAGGGAAAATTAATTGAAACAACTAATTTTCTTGTATGAAACTTCTCAATCTTGCCAGGTGTATAAATCACATTCGTAATCAGCGGGAACCATCTACCACATTTATGACATTTAGTGTCATGGCGACAAAAGGAGCAGGGTGATCTCTAAAGATCGGGTGATATTCTGAATATCAGGTGATATTCATAATATGACCCTCTATGTGTAATATGATCATCCGCTCTTGAGCGGGAAAGCCCATGTCAAAACATTGGGTGATGTTGAAAATGTCAGGTGATGTTATAAGATGATGATCCCCAGACTAAAATGACCCCCCTTTCAGAATATCAGGATGACATCATCAGGATAATGACTTGGTTCATCATTGTAGCACCATGACATCATCGTCATGTTATGTAGGAAGGGTCATTTTGAAAATATACCTTCGCGAGGTAAAAAGGATGGTGATGTCATCGTTAGGTTAAATTTTTTTTGTCTATCGGGATTGGATGATGTCATCAGGATAATGACTCTAGGGTGATATTTTGTGACAAGATGATATTTGAAAGATAGGGTGATATTCAAAATATTGGGTGATATTCAAAATGTGACCCCCGCAAAATATATGACGTTGTTTGAAGGGTAAATACCTCTATCACCTAAAATTGACTTTCAGACCTCCGGATAAATGATTTATTGGGTCATAAAATTAGATCAGGGTGATCTTTCATAAAATAACTGATGTTAAGAAATATGATCTTCCCCTCGGATTATCAAGTTTGACCAGGACTTTGACTCACCATAACTCTCATTTTCTAAGGAATATCAGGGTGATCCAAAAGGTAAACTTGCATGAAATTTTGTGCTCTATCTAACCAAGAGGTTATTATCATGAAATATTAACTTTAAAAATTGACCTCATCATGATGACTTACCCAGTCCCCTTTATGCAGGATCATCTGTATTGACTTACTTTTAACAGACCGCCAGCAAGCAGAAAACACAAGCAAAGCCAAACAAAAAGTTGGGTCCCTATTTTGTCAAGTCAAAATGGGGCGTGTTGTGTAACCACACAACAACTTGCAAATATAAATGAACTCAGAGACGCTAAATGTAACACTCAAGCCAAAGAAGCATTATTGAGTGCCCTGTCTGATACTGAATTGGCAAATGTCTTGGATTTGCAAACTGCTCATGAGATCTGGAATAAATTGGAAAATCTATATGAAGGTGACAAATATGTTAAATGTGTCAAGCTGCAAAGCCTGAAGGGTAAATATGAAAGATTGGTAATGAGTGAAGATGAAAACATTACTTCCTACATGTAGAAAGTAAATGAACTTGTGATCGATATTAGAAATCCAGGTGGAGTATTGGATGAATCAGAAATTATTGCCAAGGTGATTAGATCCTTACCTACAGCTTACGAGCACAAGGCTACAACCATTGAAGAAATCAAGACAGTAACAATAGTCACAAGGGATTAGTTAGTTGGAAAGTTTTCAACATTTCAAATGAGTGAGTTTGGTAATTCTCTTCCTAAGATTAAATCTGCATTCAAGGCCAGTGTGTATGGAAAGCAAAGATATGATCCAGGTGAAAGTTGCTCTGTAAGATCAAATAGATTTGTGAAGACAAGAAAGGATCTTGAAGATATTGAAATAGAAACTATAGATCTTGAAGCTCTCATTGCCAAACAGATGCCAAGAGGATCTGGAAAGTATGAAGGAAAGTTGCCACTCAAATGTTTTTCTTATAATAAGATTGGTCATTTTGCCTCAAGGTGTCTGGAGAGGTTTTCAAAAACAAACCCTAACAGGTACAAGGGTCAGAAGAATTGTTACTATGTCCAAGAAGCTGTAGAAGGAGTCACAGATGATGAATCTAATCATGGAGAAGGTGACTGGGTGTTCATTGCTATTAAAGAAGAAGATTCAATGTCTACCGAATCTTCTAGCTATGCAAATGTAGAAAGTGCCTTGGCTACTCAGGTTGTTGAAAAGGATGAATGGGTGATTGATAGTGGATGTTCTCATCATATGACAAGAGACAATTTTAACTTTTTGAGTTTTGAAAATTATGAAGGAGGACTTGTGAAATTTGAAGACAACACAGTTGGTAGAATCCGTGACAGAGGATCCATCTCCTTTGATGGTAAGAATAGGACCAATAATGTTTTGTATGTGGAAGGACTGAAGTATAATCTTCTCAGTGTTGGATAGTTGGTTGACAAGGGTTATGATCTTCATTTCAAGGATGGAAAATGCAAAATCTTGGAAAGCTCTGGAACTAAAATTGCATCTGATACTCAAACTAAAGGTGACATATTTCACTTAAGTAGTTCAGGTAAAAGTTGTTTGATTTCTCAAACAGATCAAAGTTGGTTATGGCATAGGAGGTTGTGTCATGTATATTTTGATAACATTGTCAAAATAAGTTCCACTCAAGCTATAAGAGATCTTCCAAGGCTTGTGAAACCTAACAGTATATGTAGAGAATGTCAATTGGGTAAACAGAACAAAATTTCATTCAAAAGTAAGGAATAAGGTTCAAGTGGGAGATTGGAACTAGTGCATACTGATCTCTGTGGTCTTGCTAGAATTAGGAGTGTGCAAGGAGAGATATTTCATGTTGTTGATTGATGACTACTCCCAGATGATATGGGTAACCTTCCTAAAAGAGAAATCAGAAGCTCTTGATAAGTTTAAGGTGTTCAAGATGATGGTTGAAAATGAGATTGGTGGGAAATTAAAATGTCTGAAATCTGACAGAGGTGGATAATTCACTTCCGGTGAGTTTGATGCTTTTTGTGAAAAGCATGGGATAAAAAGACAATTATCTGCTCCTAGGACACCTCGGCAAAATGGAGTTGTGGAAAGGAAGAACCAGACCATTCAAGAAGCTACCAAGACCATGATGATGGAAACAAATGTTCCTCACGTTTATTGGAGGGAAACTATCAGTACTGTTGTCTACAATCTTAACCGGGTGCAGATCAAAGGAAATTCCGTTAAAACTCCTTATGAACTATGTTTTGGTCATCCTCCTACTATAAGATATTTTAGAGTTTTTGGTAGTAAATGCTATATCAAAAGAGATGAGGAATTAGGCAAGTTTGATGCAAGAAGTGATGAAGGAATATTCTTGGGATACTCTACTCAAAGTAAGGCTTACTAGTGCTTCAACAAGAGGTTGAAAAAGATTGTTGAAAGTGCTAATGTTAAAGTTGATGAAAGCAAAGGTCATTCCAAGTATTGCGGATATGACTCAGATGATTAAGATGGAAGTCAAAGTTAAGGAAGGCAAGATCAAATTTAGACTCAGATCTAGATTGATCCAGTAACTCCAGTAATTCAAGAGATTAGTGCAGATGATGAGGAACCAGTTCAAGAAATAGAAGTTTAAACATTTCCCAAAACCTCCAAGTCTATAAGAATGAATCATCCTAAAGATCAAATCATAGGAGATAAAAATAGAGGTGTTTGAACTAGGAGAAGAGTTGATGAAGATCAAGAAGATATTTGTTTGATTTCAAGGATTGAACCTAAATCAATAAGTGAAGCTTGCAATGATGAAAACTGGGTTAAGGCAATGGAAGAAGAATTGGTGCAAATTGAAAAGAATCACACTTGGGATCTTATTCCCAGACCTGAGGACAAAAATGTGATTGGGACCAAATGGGTCTTCTGGAATAAACTGAATGAAGATGGTGAGGTTGTAAGAAACAAGGCAAGGTTGGTATGTAAAGGTTATTCTCAAGTGGAAGGAATTGATTTTGAAGAAACGTTTTCTCCGGTGGCAAGGATAGAGGCAGTCAGATTATTTCTTGCCTTTGTTGCTTTCAAAGATTTTAAAGTTTATCAGATGGATGTCAAATCAACATTTCTAAATGGAGATTTGGAGGAAGAAGTCGACATTGAACAACCAGAAGGATTTTAGTTGTCTAATCAGGGAGATATGGTTTGTAGACTAAGAAAAGCCTTGTATGGACTCAAGCAAGCTCTAAGAGCCTGGTATGCCAGATTGGATAAGCATTTGCTTAAGCTAGGATTTAACAAAGGTGCTACTGATAGTAATCTATACTTCAAGATAAGTCATGAGGACATTCTAATTGTTGAGGTTGTTGTTGATGATATCATTTTTGGTGGAAATGAATGCATGTGCAAAGCATTTGCTGATCAGATGAAAAGTGAGTTTGAGATGTCAATTTTTGGTGAGATGAACTTCTTCCTAGGTCTACAAATTGTTTAGTCAAATAAAGGTATCTTCATATCTCAGTCCAAGTATGTGAAAGAATTGTTGAAGAGGTTTGGAATGGAAGATTCAAAGCCAGTAGGTACTCCTATGGTAACCGGATGCAAGCTAAGAAAAGATGATTTTAGAAAAGGTATAGATCAATGATTGGAGGATTACTCTATCTGATTCAGACCAGACTCGACATCATGGATGCAGTTGGACATGTTGCCAAATTTCAAGCTGATCCAAAAGAATCCCATGTTGTGGCAATCAAAAGAATTTTTAGATATCTCAAGGGGATAATTGATTATGGACTGTGGTATCCAAAGGACAATGATTTCACTCTTCATGCATATAAAGATGCTAGTTGGGTAGGAGATGTGGATGATAGAAAAAGTACTAGTGGTGGTGCATTCTTCTTGGGAAGAAGATTGGTCTCTTGGATGAGCAAAAAGCAAGAGGCAATTTATCTGTTTGCTACAGAGGTAGAGTATATAGCAGCAGAAAATAATTGTTCTTAAGTTCTATGGATGAAGTAAATGTTGAAGGACATTAGAATTGTGTTTGAGGAGCCAGTCATAATTTTCTGTGATAATTCAAGTGCTATAAGCATTTCTAAGAATCCGGTATTGCACTCAAAGACAAAGCATATATCTATCAAGTTTCACTTCTTGAGAGAGAAAGTTAATGAGAATGAAGTCAAGTTGGAGTATGTGTCTTCCAAAGATCAGATTGTAGATATCTTCAGTAAACATCTTCCCAAAGATACTTTTGAGTATCTCAGAGAAAAGTTAGGGGTTATCACCCCTCCTGATCAAAACTAAGATGCACTAAGGTGCATCAATCCTATGGAATTCACATTCATATCTTGTGATCCAGATTGATGTTAAGGAGGTACTACTCAAAGGGGGAGTAGTCAGTATGCAAATTTTGGGATCACTCTAAAGAAAAAAGGGAGAAAAGATAACAAATATGTGTCCTTTGCCATTGATGTCAAAGGGGGAGAGAAGTCATGAAAAACTAGTTACTGATGTATGGTGGAGTAGTAAAGAAAGTAGTTGCAAAAATGAGAAGTGAAAGGGGGAGAAGTTCTTGTCTTGATGGTTAAATTCAATTTTTCACATCATATGTTGCCATCAATGACAAAGGGGGAGATTGTTACAAATATGTGCCTAAGTGGTGTTGTCATTGATGTCAACATATCCTTATTGCCATTGGTGTCAACTGTATCCTATTTTGTTGCCTATTTAGAAGAATGGATTGTTAAGGATATTGAGAAACTTAATGGAGATAAATATATGCAGACCATATGCCTTTGCAGAGGTTTGTCTGAAGAAGCTTTAGTTAAGATTTGAGAGGTTCGCATTAAGATCTGAAGAAGTTATAGCCATCTGAGTAAAATTAGTTCTTGCATTTTTCAGGAGAGACAAAGTGATAGAAAAGAGGCCTAGATTGCTCTGGTAATGTAAAATAATGATCAGTTGATCTAGAGGCATGTTTGGGAAATCAGTATGTATCATCAACTCTAATGGTTCGTGGTTTGGAGGTCCGCAAGCTATCTTTTTAGTTTGACAGCCATGGCAGATAGTGTTCTTGAGGTTTCAAAGGAAGATACAAATGTTTCTGGTAATTTGATTTAAAGTGAATGTTATTGGTAATTTTAATACACTTGTTGAGGTCTCTAGATTGTGTGGCTACTATGTTGGAGGTCTGCACTGAAGTTTGAGCTTGTTGATAGAAGATTTCTTCTTTAAGGTTGATGTTCTTCCCAGTCTTGGCCAACTGGATGTTCCTAGCATGTTGTGGATGATCTAAGAGCATTCTTATGAAGCATGGTGTGGTTGTCAAAGAAGATTCAAGTATTAGTTGTGTTTGGTCGATAGTGTGATGATCCATGTCAAGTTTAGCCGACCTTGTTGATCATTCCAAGGTTGATGAAGTATATAAATACTTGTTGAAGAGTTGTTGAAAAGCATCCTTGAACACAATGAATTAAATCTAAAGAAGGGATCAAAAGCAGAGTAGAGAAGAAGAGGAGCAAAGGGACTATAGAGTGAAGAGTCAGTGAAGAAGAATTTGATGATAAGAGTAGAAGTTCTGAGCCTTCAAAGGGACTGATTCAGGAATGAATGTAGATGTTATTTCTCAGTTCATTATTTCTATATAAATCATAATTTCTTAGGCAGTGAGCCTCTTCTTGAGCAGTGAGCTCTGGGCAATGCACCCAAAGGCATGTGCCTTCTATTTTCTTAAGTACTTTTAATAGGGTATGCATTTTTGTGGGTTAACCCCCACCATGGTTTTTCCCTTAATTGGGTTTTCCACGTCAAAATTTTGGTGTTGTGTGTTCATGATGTTTCTGCTCATATGTTGATTTATGCTTAAATGTTTTCATCATTAATTTGATTATAAAGAAGATTTAAAAGGTTTAGAAAAGGTTAAATTTTAGGGACAATTGATTCACCCCCCTCTCAGTTGTCTGGACTATTTCCAAAAAACCCTAGGGAAAATATTGATATGTACATAAATAATTGAGTTATATTTTATTATGTCAAGACCATAAATGTTGAGCCTAATTGGAAGGCCAACTCTCATATTGTAAAATATATTAGTGATATCAAAATTAGTGATCAAGTGATGCTTTATGTTTGTGATGATTAATTAGATAAAATGGATAAAATTTACTTGAACCATGCTTAGTGTGAAGTCAATTGGTTAGTGATCTCAAAATGAAAATGAAATATATGTTCTTGTTTGCATGAGTGAATTGTGTATGAATTTTGGATAAGGTAATTTGGTGGTTTCATGCTAAATGATACTATACAATGATGTGGTTCAATGGGCTCTAAAATTAAATTGTTTGAATTATTGAAATTTAGTTAAATATGAATATTGCTTCTTACTACAATTGTTTGATAATATGAAGGGTTATCATGTTGATTAGTACGTTATGAAAACATTAATCAATGAGGTTGGATATGACCATGTTGGTGGATGCATGTATTACAATCAAATTGGGATTAAGGTATGTGAATTTAAATTGGATCATTAATGAGTAAATTGCATAATTATGTTTCCTTGATTTAGCTATATATGTATACTATGGACAAATTGATATTATAATGCGTGTATAGGGTGAGAGAACACCAATGGGAGGATATAAGAATCATTAGGATTAGTATTGGAGAAGTTATGATGATTTGAAGTTGACCCTACAATTTTGATTTTTTAGAAATTTATGACTCATGACATTTGAAAAAAAATCATATTTTGCAATATAGGTAAAGAAAATCACATTCTATTTTTTGTGGGTGGATAAAAATATTTAAATCTATTTTTCTATATCATTCTTTTTGAGATCTATGGTAGAAAAGATTTTTTTTTTGAGAAAAAATGTTTTTTTCAAACCCCTATTTATGGCATAACTTTTGCATATGAAGTCCAATTTCAACAAACTTTTTTTTGAAATTGATTAGAAAATCATAAGTAATCTCATGATAATATCTATTTTTCTATGGGACAACATTATATTCTAATTTTTCATGGGTTTGTTTTTCAATGCATAATTTTTGTCAAACCCTAGTTTATGACATAATTTTTGCATAAAAAATCAAATTTAAACAATTATTTTTTGAAACTAGAAAGAAAATCACAAGGAATCCATTAGTGTCATATAATATACTATATTTTGACTATTATTTCTAACTTTTGCAGATTTATCCTTTTTTGAGGTAACACTTGTTTTTGTTGGAGTCCAGGACAACACTAAGAGGGGTGGGGGGGTGAATCAATGTTGTATATTCTTTCAAATCTTTTTGCACCTTTTAATTTACAAGATAATGAATATGAGAAACATAAAAAATCTATCAAGTACACATGCACAAGTATTATGAGCAAAACATTAATATACACACACACAGAAGTAATCAACATGAATCATGAAACAATTTTTTCATGAGTGGAAAACCCTCTTGGGGTAGAAAAACCATTCAAAACTGCCTCACTGGCTTAACTAAAAAACATGCCTCATTGGCTACATATAGGTTTCACTGACCAGGCAAGCCTCATTGACTACAGTATGCCTCACTGGCAAATACATTCACCATTAGAAAATATAAACAAAATCTAATGAAGGGGGTAAATCATAAAACACATAACAACAAAAATTGCACACAGAAAAGAGAACTTCTTTTTATTGATTTGGACAACTTATTACATTACAGAAGCTCAAATACAATCAGAGGAATCAACCCTCCATAGGCTACAATACATTACAGCTTCCTATCACAAGACTCTAGATTAATCTGCCTTCTGTAACCCCAAATCAACTAGGGTTTTTATTTTCCTACCTATTCTTGACTCCACACTTGCCCCCTTAACTCCACTACCACCCAGGGTTCCCAAAATAGTCATAAATAACACTTTTTTTGGTGGCCTCCAGTTAAATTTTGAAATTTGTAACTCCCTCCAAAAGTAGGTCAACTTCCAGGAAGCATAATGTTTGATCCGGGTGTCTGATTGACGAACTGTTTTAAGCGTCAAAAAGATTGCGATGTGAAATATCACACCAAAAATTAGTAAATAGATTTCCATCAACTTTTTGGGATGTTTTAGTGCCTCATATCGCATTTCAAAAATTTTCAGGGGCTTTTCAGCAAATAAAAACTTTAATATCTTTTAGCTCACAAATGATCTTTGCCTAATTACTTTGCCAAAGGTCTTATATTTTTGTTATGAAGCTTTCTATAAGTTTTTTATTCAATCCATGCCCAAATGTAAACTTTCCTAAAATGGTAGGTAAACTTTCCAAAACTGTCAGTTTGCTATTTTTAGTAGTTTTGGAAAAACTAAAAGTCCTACATCATTATTCAAGAGATTATGGAACCAGAAATACTAATTATGGAAAGAAATGAAAACAACTATAATGATTTTGAAGCAACATCTTTTTGGGTGATGCAAGATTGCCCTTACACCATTGGATGCTCCTGCATCAGACACCCAAGGTAATTTGAGAAGTGACTCTGTCATGTCTTAGGTGTTTTTTTGAGGAAATCTCAAATGGTCAACCTCTGCCTTAGACAACCAAGAAGAATCTTCAACAAGCCTTCCTTTCCATTTCACCAGATATTCTTCATATTGTCTGTTCTGAGTACTTCTTCCCACATGACTATCCAAGATCTCTTCTATCTCCTCCATTGAAGTAGATGACGGAACACTCCATTGTTCTTCTATTGGTCCATCCTCTGTGCCACCCTCATGATATTCTACTAAATTAGCAATGTTGAACACAGGGGAAATATTGAGTCCACTATGTAGCTTTGCTTCATATGCATTTTTTGAATCATGCTTCTTCAAAATTCTACACAGTCCAAATTTCTTCATTTTTGGCTTATTGTATGTTCGAATTGGGAACTTTTCTTTTCTCAAGTGAACCGTGACTTCATCTCCCACTTGGAACTCCTTATGTCTCCTCTTCTAATATGTCTTAGCCTTGTATTGAATATTCATCTTATTAATATGCTTTCTCACCTCTTCATGCAAATTCTTCAGGTGTTTTGCAAAGTCTTCGGCCTTGGCACTTGTCTTTTCTCCTTTATCCAGCTTCCTTAACTCTGAAGCATTTCTTGGACTATTGCCATAGACAATCTAGAAAGGTGATTATAAGTACTCCCATTGACAGAATTGTTGTAAGCAAATTCTACCTGTGGTAAAATCAAATTCCATCCCTTGGGCTTATCTCCTACTAAGCATCGTAGCTAGTTACTAAAACTCCTATTCACCACTTCTGTCTGTCCATCAGTCTGTGGATGGTGTATAGAACTAAACTTCAAATCTGTCTTCAACTTCTTCCACAATGCCCTCCAGAAATAACCAACAAATTAGGTATCTCGATTTGAAACTATGCTCTTTGGTAGACCGTGTAATCTCACCACCTCCTTGAAAAATAACTCTGTAATATGAACAACATCATTAGTCTTCTTGCAAGGAATGAAATGTGCCATCTTTGAGAATCTATCCACCACCACAAAAATGGAATCATGTCCTCTCTGTGTCCTTGGTAAACCAAGAACAAAATCCATACTAATATCATCCCATGGCTTTCCTGGTACAGGTAATGGCTGATATAGCCCTATATTTTGACTTGTTCCTTCTACCATCTGACACGCTCTGCAGCTCTACACAAATTTCCTCACATCTTGCTACAACTGTGGACAATAATAATTCTCACCAACGATTTAAATGGTCTTATCTCGACCAAAATGTCCATCCAATCTCCCACTATGCTTCTCCTTAATCAGGATCTCTCTCATGGAACTCCTTGAAATGCACAACTGGCTTCCTCTAAACAACATGCCATCTTGGATTATGAAATCCAACCATTTTGTCATGTCCAAAGTAATAGGTTCCAAACAAGCTTTCCAAGCCTCTACAAAATCTAGATCTTTTGGATACAAACTTTTGAGCTCATCAAACCCAACAACCTATATCTTTATTTTTGTCAACAAATTTTGCCTTCTGCTCAAGGCATCTACAACTCTGTTGGACTTCCCACTTTCATTCTTCAAAACAAAGGTATAACTCTCTAAAAACTCAACCCATTTTAAGTGCCTTTGTTTTAACTTTCCTTGACTATTTAGATACTGTAAAGCCTGATGATCAGTATATAAAACAAACTCTTTGGCAACAAATAATGTCTCCATTTCTTCAAATCCTGAACTATAGCATAAAATTCTTAATCATAAACATAATACTTTTTCTTGGCATCATTAATCTTCTCACTAAAATAGGCAATGGGCTTACCTTCTTGACTCAAAATAGCTCCTATAGCACTACCACTAGCATCACAATCTACCTGAAACACCTTATTGAAATCTAGAAGTACCAAAATAGGTTGCTCTGTAACTTTCTGCTTCAATGTATCAAAGCTTTTATATGATCCTTTAGTCCATATAAACTCTTTTCTATCCCCTCTCATTGCCTCAGTTAGGGGTACACAAATGCTACTAAAATTCCTGATAAAATTTCTATAAAAACTTTCCAAACCATGAAAAGATCTTACCTTAAAAGCACTCCTTAGTGTAGGCCATTCAATGATAGCTCTCATATTCTATAGGTCCATCTTAAGATCTTCCTCTAAGACAAAAAATCCTAGGTATACCAACTCTTTCTTTGCAAAACTACATTTCTTTAGATTAATCATCAACTTCTCTTCTCTTAGCTTCTCTAAATCTCTTCTAATATGTATTAGATGCTCATCCCAAGTTTTACTAAAAATCAAAATATCATCCAAATAAACAATAACAAAACTTCCCAAAAATTCTGTTAGTACCTCGTTCATGAGCCGCATGAATGTGCTCAGTGCATTGGTTAGCCCAAATGGCATGACTAACCACTCATACAAACCCTCCTTTTTCTTAAAGGTTGTCTTCCATTCATCTCCTTCTCTTATTCAGATCTAGTGATACTCACTCTTCAGGTCAATCTTTGTGAAGTACTTGGCTCCACTTAAACAATCCATTATGTCATCCATTCTTATGAATGAAAATTTGTACTTGACCGTGATCTTATTTATGGATCAAGAATCTATACACATTCTCCACTCTCCATCTTTCTTTGGTGCTAGTACTGCAAGTACCACACATGGAATTAGGCTCTCTCTTACAATCTCTTCCTTAGCAACTCGTGAACTCATTTGTTCAACTCTTCATTCTCTATTGGAGCCATTCTGTGGGCTGCCTTATTTGGTAAACTGGCTCTTGGTATCAAATCCATTTGATGACTTATCTTCCTCACTGGAGGTAAACCTTCTAGTACATTATCAGAGATAATGTCCTGAAATTCTTCCAACATATCTAAAACTTTTGCTAGCACATCTTCATATTTCTCTTGACTAATCTTAGGAACCAATGCAAAGCAATGACACTCATGCTTCATACCCTCTAAAAATTTCCTACCATCAACCAAACAAATTCTGGTAGTACTACATATCTTTTCTTCCACCTCCTTCAAGGGCTTCAACTTATGATGAACTCCATCCTTTGTTAGGGAATATGTGTTTGCATGGCTATCATGGATAGTGCTCCTATCATACTACCACAACCTCCCTAATAGCATATGACGTGCATCCATTGGTATGATATCACACAGTACGTCATCATGGTAATCCCCAATCTTGAACTTCACTAAACACTTCTCATTGACCAAAGCTTTGTGGTCCTTTTGTAACCATGCAATCTGATATAGATGTGGATGCTTTCTTCTTGTCAACCATCTCCTCTAAAACAAGATTTTTAGTCTTCCACTGTCAATAATAATATCACATCACTTACCTTCACATTTGCACCTTGTGTGGAATAAACTCTTCCTCTGATTGGGTTCTTTCTCCTCATTCAATAAAGTTCTTTTGACAACTAGGGTTTCTCCCCTTTTAGCATCTTCAGAATGCTCAGATTGCACATCTCCATCTACATGTACAACTCGTGCATTACCTTTAGGTCTTCTATTTGTCCTTCCTTGATGTTGCAGACACTCATATGCTTGATGCCCTTCTTCTCTACATTAGAAACAGGTTCCTCTGAAACCTCCTCTTCTGGGTCCTTGCCCAAGTCTGGCTCTTCCTCTTCCTCTTTGCTCACCATTATTTTGGTCATGAAGATGGTAGGCATTATCCCCTCTCTGATTTCGACTAGTGCCAGCTTCTTCACTTTTCTTTTGATCTTCATTGTAGCCTCCATAGGGTCTTCTACCCATCCTTCCACCTTAACCTCTTCCCCTTTGCTTGCTATCGAATATTTTATTTATCTTCTCTTCCACCTTCAGGGGAAACTAGTACACATCTTCTATGGTGGTCATTTTGACCAGGCTCAGCTTCTCTTGAATACTTGGCCTCAACCCATTAATGTAATGGGCTACCTACTCCTTGTTGACCTACATGGTCTATCCTAATAGTAATACTATTAAACTCTTCTATATACTCCTTAACAGACTTGTTACCTTGCTTTAGTCCTTGCAGCTTCTTCAACAACTCCATCTCATAGTCCACAGGAATGAACTGCTTCTTCAGTTTCTCCACCATCTGATCCCATTTGGTGATCTTTCCTTTTCCTCTTCTATTCCTCTCTAACTAGACCTCCTTCCACCAAATATTTGCATGGCCCTTCAACTATGTTTTTGCAAACTTGACCCGATTTGGGTCCTCCATGTCTTCATACTTGAAATACTCCTCCATGTCATTGATCCAATCAATAAGATGTTTCAGATTCAGATCTCCAGAATATGTAGAAACTTTGATCCTAGGCCTCTTTCCAATCTTAGAAATGGCCCTCAATAACCTACCTTCTACAGGATCTCCTGCAGCTTCTTGTTCTTCCTCAGATAGTTCTTCTTCAGCTTCATCCTCGCTTTCTTCTCTTGTTCTCAACTCAAAACCTCTTCGTAGCTCCTCTTACAATGCATCAATTTTCCTTTGTAGGGATCTAAAACCCTCTTCCGTCAAAGCATTCCTCCAAATATGATTTATTTGTGGAGGCATCTTTATCTCCATAGTAAACCCACAACTTCAGGTCCTAGTGGAAATTGCCTCACAGTCAGCGATCTGTCTACACACTTAGGAACCTTTTCTCTAATACCACTTAATGAAGGGGGTAAATCATACAACACACAACAATAGAAATTGAACATAGAAAAGATAATTTTATTTTATTGATTTGGACAACTTATTACATTATAGAAGCTCAAATACAATCAGAGGAATCAACCCTCCATAGGCTGCAACACATTACATCTTCCTATCACAAGACTCTAGAATCATCTGCCTTCTGTAACCCCAGATCAACTAGGGTTTCTATTTTCCCACCTATTCTTGACTCCACACTTGCCCCCTTAACTCCACTACTGCCCAGGGTTCCCAAAATAGCCATAAATAGCACTTTTTTGGTGGCCTCTAGCTAAATTTCAAAATTTGTAACTCCCTCCAAAGTAGGTCAACTTCCAAGAAGCATAACTTTTGATCCAGGTGTTTGATTGATGAACCATTTTAAGCACCGGAAAACTCACGATGTGAAGTATCGTGCTAGAAATTCATAAATGAATTTCTATCAAATTTTTAGGATGTTATGGGATGTTTTAGTGCCTCATATCTCATTTCATAAATTTTTAGGGGCTTTTCAAAAAACAAAAACTTTAATATCTTTCAGCTCACAAATGATCTTTGCCTGATTCCTTTGCCAAAGGTCTTATATTCTATTATGAATCTTTCTATAATTTTTCGCTTCAATCCATGCCCAAATGCAAACTTTCCTAAAATGGTAGGTAAACTTTCAAAAACTAGAAGTTTGCTATTTTTAGCAATTTTGGAAAAATTGAAAGTCCTACATCATTATTCAAGAGATTATGGAACCATAAATACTAATTATGGAAAGAAATGAAAATAACTGTAATGATTTTGAAGCAACATCTTTTTGGGTGATGCAGGATTGCCCTTACACCACTGGATGTTTCTGCATCAAAATCAAAGGGTTACTCTGTTTCCAGACAATTCATTGTTCTATCTCTGCATCATTCAATACAAACTTCATCTGTAATTTCATCTTTTACCTTGCCTTCAAAAATCAAAATTGATATCTCTGTGTGTATGTCTTCAAACTACATCTGCATACATGCTCTGCCATCAATTAATTTTCAATTATCTCTTGTATTGAATTCATCTCAATTTGAAATCTCACACTCTCTAAACAAATTCTTTATAGGATGTATATACATACCAATCCACACATACAATTTACAAAACCCTTGAAATATAATTAAAAATGAAAAACAACTTTTCATTTCTTCTTCTTTCATATTCCTCTTTCATTCTTCTCCTTCTCTATTTTCATTTTCACCAAACATGTACTTGATCAACAACACAACACACATAGCATCTTGTACTTGATGTGCATACTTCTCTTTTAACATCAATGACAATCAATCTCCATCAATCTCCCCCTTTGTCATTGATGGAAAAAGTACATGATGAATTCTTTCTCTCTCCCCCCTTTTGACTTATGATGAAAAAGGTTGAATTAACTCCCATTGAGAACAATTCCACTGAAAGATGTTATCGCTTGATTATAACAATTACAATCACATTTCATTATGAGGACTTTGAAGACATAAACTCATGTTATCCTATTATCTTTATATCAACCAAAAATTGAGATACCACTTGTCTTTCAAAAGATTGAAGGCACTAAACACTTATGAAATTTGTTGTTCTAAACTTATCCTAAAAGCTCTGTCCTTGCACATCTACATATTGAACAATATTTCAAACTTGAGAACAACACAATAACACAATGAAACACACATCTGAAAACTTGCATCCTAAAGTACAATACCACTTATGATGATGAAGACTAACACACTCCTGATGACAACACATGATTGAAAGACAAACTTTCCAAACAAACAATTATTCTTCAATCATTAACACCATTCACCAATAAACATCAACATGAAGACTACAAATAACACAATTCACAATTCATGATGATATTATGATCACACAAGAGATGTCCTTGCCAAAGACTTCCATGACAACAATCAATTTGCAACAATCTGCAATCACTTTACTCTTGCACATAGTTCTTGGCATGATAAAGAATGAAGACCAATCTCAAAGGAATAAAGACTATCTTGATGAAGACCATTATACTGATCTTGCACATGACACTTTTTACAACACCATGTCAAATCTGATATATACAAAACCACTATGAATACCTTTGCAAATCCAAATGTAGAGACATGTGCTATGAAATGAGTTCTTCCATTTGCAACTTTCTCAATCAACATATGCTAACATATGATGAGAACTCCTTGAGTACACCCAAGATCATGTCAATCATTATTTAAATCAGCCCATCAAGTTTGCACATCAACATACTAAATGCACCATGTAGTTCTCTTTGCAACAACACTTCACATTCTTACAAACATATTAAGAACACTTTGAACTACAACATCATGATATGAACAAGATGTAAATAGGACCAAGTCACTCAACATCATCAAACACTTTGTGCATTGAAACCTTGAACATCTTATCCACTGATCACCTGTATTACTGACATACACTAAACAACAACAAAGTTATCAACCCCATCATGAACTTTGTTTCATAAAACTAATATGAGTAGCATCTTAGCAAAAAATTATTAGGCATGAATAAAAAAAAAATCCTCATATTGACAAACACCAAATAATTTCCTCCTGAAACTTCTTGGGTATAATAGATAGGACATGGACAACTCCCCCTAACTTCATGCCATATGTTAGACAATTGATGATGTGACTTGTGCAAGATGCACAAGTTTAGAATTTATCTTCTCTTGGCTCTGTTTTAGTCTCCACACTTTCACTTCTTTCTTCTATTTAGGTTTCTTCTTCGAAACCTTTTTCTTTTTCCAACTTAACAAACCAATTGATGTTGTTCTTTCATACACTCTACAACTATATGCCTTGTGACTAGGAGAATTACACTTGAAACATACAACATTAGTATTCCATATTGAGGCAAATTGATTTCTTCTGCAATTAATTGCTTTGTGTCCAAAGTGATTACAAGTGTAACAATAACCATTAAATGAATAATTATACCTGTACATATATGCATATCTAACTGGAGCAATCTTCTTTGAATTTCTCTTTTGATAATTCATTTTGATAAACTCATCTTTAGTTTTTACCTTAGCTTCAATCTTCTCTTTGCCTTCAGGAGCAGTAGTATGATAATTCAAATCAATTTTCTTTCTAGGAGTCTCTCTAACTTTAGAACATTCTCCTTCTTCAAAACCAAGTCTAGTAGTGCCTCCATAGAGTTTTTGTTTACCAAGCATCTCCTGTAACTTGCTTGTGCTCTCTTCAAACTTCAGCTTCTTTTCCAATTGCTTCCTAACATTCTCAAGATCTTTTCTTAAAGAATTTATTTCTCCTTCAAGCTTTTGATATTCAACTATTTTAGCTTCCAATTTAGATTTTGTTTCATCTGCTATTCTCTTAGTTTTCTCAACCTCTATCTTTAACTTGATAATCAATTTGTTTGATTCACTTGCTTAATTCTTTAAATCTATAATCAAATTTCTAGCATCTTCAAGATCTGAAGATTCAAAATCTAAAATAACTTGGTCTTTGGATTCTTTTTCCTGTTGTAGTTGCACCTTTAGTCTTTGATTCTCTTTTTTGCATTTCTTGATTTCACTCAGAGCACATATAAGCTCTCCTTCTATGTCAATTTCACATTCTTGTTCATCATACACCTGATTGTAATCTTCTTCTAAACTTGATTGGGTCTCATCTTTTTCATGTGATTGTCTTCTTTCAATGTCACTTTCTTTAGATAGCAAGTTATCCTCTTCTTCACCATCATCTTGATAGATTCTTATCAATTCTTTCCACACATCCTGAGCTATTTCACAATACAAGAACTTTACGAGCAACTTCATTAGATAATCTTGATAGAATAGCTTTCTTTGTTGTATGATTGCATTTAAAATCCTCTATGTTATCTGCAGAATTAGGAGATTGAGAAGAAATAGAATATCTATTTTCAATAGACATCCAAACACCATATTCGAAAGAGGATAGATATACTTGCATTCCAATGCACCAAACAGAGAAATCTGAACCATCAAAGTAGGGAACTCTAGAGAACTCTTTCTCTAATTCAACTTGAGAGACATTTTTATCAATAGACTCTATATCAACATTTGAATTTGATAAAGATGGAGCCTTTTGATCAATAGGAGACTTGACACTTTTCTTTTCTCTATTTCTTTTGCACTTACCCATGATACTCCACACACAAGACCTACCCCAGTTGATTAGACTTCAATAGGGAACCTAGGCTCTGATACCACTTGTTGGAATCCAGGACAACACTGAGAGGGGGGTGAATCAGTGTTGTATATTCTTTCAAATCTTTTTGCACCTTTTAATTTACAAGACAGAGAATATGAGAGACATAAAAAATCTATCAAGTATGTATGCACAAGTATGATGATGAATAGTGTGAACTAAACCTTATGAGCAAAACATTAATATACATACACACAAAAGCAATCAACATGAATCGTGGAACAAGTTTTTCATGAGTGGGAAACCCTCTTGGGGTAGAAAAACCACTCAAAACTGCCTCACTAGTTAACTAAAAAGCATGCCTCACTAGCTACATATAGGTCTCACTGACTAGGCAAACCTCACTGGCTACAAAGAAGCCTCACTGGCTACAATATGCTTCACTGGCAACAATATGCCTCACTGGCAAATACAATCACCATTAGAAGATATAAACAAAATTAGAGGGTTACTCTTTTTCCAGACAATTCGTTGTTCGATCTCTGCATCATTCAATACAAACTTCTTCATCTATAATTTCATCTTTTACCTTGCCTTCAAATATCGAAATTGATATCTCAATGTGTATGTCTTCAAACTACATCTGCATATATGCTTCACCATCAATTAATTTTCAACTATCTCCTGTATTGAATTCATATCAATTCAAAATCTCACACTCTCTAAACAAATTCTTTATAGGATGCATATACGTATCAATCCACACATACAATTTACAAAACCCCTAAAATATAATTAAAAATGAAAAACAACTTTTCATTTCTTCTTCTTTCATATTCCTCTTTCATTCTTCTCCTTCTCTATTTTCATTTTCACCAAACATGTACTTGATTAGCAACACAACACACATAGCATCTTGTAGCATCTTGTACTTGATCTGCATACTTCTCTTTTGACATCAATGACAATCAATCTCCATCAGTTTTCTAGCTTTACACTTGTCAAAGACTTCATCTTTTGCAAACTACTAACAAGTGTGGTGCAGGTTCCTTGTCAAAGACTTATCATTCAAAAACCCTCATGTTTTCTTTGCTTGATGAGCTCAGTTGTGTCTTAAGGTCTGTGTATACTTTTTCCTTGCATTGAAAAATGATCTTGGGAATCAAAAACATTGTTTGAGCACATTCATTTTCACTCCACACATTATTTTTAAGGGACAATTAATCTCGCTTGTGTGGATCAAGTGTGTGTGTGTGTGTATGCTCTCCCCTTCCACCGTAAGGTGATCTTGGGGATAAAAAACACCTCTTGGTTCACTTTTGTCACCCAAGGACCCAAGTTGTGTATTCTCTTCTCTCATGTTTCAAAACAATCTTGAGAATCAAAACCACTTGGAATCCTTTCCCTTTAGGAGGTTTGTCTTGGGGACACACCAAACCCAAGGGGAAACCTCATCCATGTGTAATGGTAGGGTATATCAAAGAGGGGAGAGTGAAAGTTGTACCTAAACCTAGTCCTTGTCATGTTTGGCATAACCTTGGGGCCCCTAGTGATTCAGGACACAAGGTGAAGGGATCACCCAAGCCCATGCTCTAGTCTCATGCTTGTAGATCAACTAGTGTTCATAGACTTGAGCCCTTGTAGATTGTGTATCTCAGGCACACCCCTAGAGATCTTGTGCAATCCTATCTTAAAATCTTTTAGCCTTCATTTCTTGTGGTGCATCACTACTGGGGAGGAGAAGTGATCACATGTACTTCTATGGTTTGAGATAGAGATAACTTTGGTGAAGCCTTTGACACTCCAAGGTAAGGGATTTATAATGTAAACAACTATCCCTAACTATCCATCACATGGTAATTGGTATTAATGGATTAATTTCCATTATGAGTGCCAATACTTGACACACCCACTTGAATAATATTAGGCTTGTTCATGTGTTTGGTGTGTTTTTGAGTCTTATATTAATATAAGCCAACCAACCTTATCACCTTGAAAGTATAGTTAGCCATTGTGTCTTCTTAGGTGTTTGAAAATCCCTTTCTAAATCATCAAAACACAATCAAAGTCTTCATTAGCACCTTCATCATAACCATGGTCAAATTCCTTCATTTTGGACTTGAATTTAATCACTCATTGTGGACTTAGACTTTGGATCTTTCCTACCATAATCAATCTTTATCCAACAATCTTTTTTCCTATCATTGTTCTGTTGAAGGCACAAGACAATTGAGAGGGGGGTGAATCAATTGTATCAAAAAATTAAACTCTTCTTAAACAAAATCACATTCACATTCACTTACTTTAACCACTTTATCTATTATGAAGATTAAACATGAAATGCAGAAATAAAACTTAAACACATCAACACCATACACACATGAACACTAGATTTTTACATGGAAAAATCTAAAAGGGAAACACCACTGTGAGTGTTAGCTCACAATATAATGTAGTAAAAATATTGAATAACAAATGAGGCTCACTACCAAAGGGCTCACTACCCAAGGACTCACTATTCAAAGAAATGGTCACTACAAATAGGGCTCACTGTCGAGTGGTGGCTCACTACCGAGGGTTGGCTCACTACTGAGGATTGGCTCATTGTTTGGAGGGGTGGCTCACTACCATGAACTAATATAATAGCAACTACAACATGCCTAAGTTTAGTTCCATTGAATCACAATACAAATCACCTTTGCTGCCCTTACAACACACACACACTCTCATCTGCACATTTTCACATCCCTCTCAATACATGAATTCATTACATTTATTTATACCTATCATCAATCTTGGAACATACATCAAGATCGGTGGTGCAGGAGTACCTTCATAAATTGATGCTTCTATAGGAGTTTGATTAAATTTTAAATGATTCAATAGTGTAATGAGGTCAATCAAGTCATTTTTATGTGTTTAGGTCATTAGGAGTTTCAAAAATGCAAAATATTGCAAACCATGTAAAGGTTGTCAATGTAAAATTGGAAAAAAGATGCAAACTTGGAAGGTGAAGAGTCATTTGGCTCTTGGTTTGCTCCAAGACAGTGAGAAACTGAAAAGACATGTCTAGTGCCTTTAAAAGGCCTTGTAACATCCAAGGAATTCATGGGTGATTGAAGGAATGTAATTTCAATAAAGAAAACCATTGTTTCCTGTATATTTCATCAAAAAATTATTGTTTCTAGTTGTTGTACGGCCCTGTACGGGAAAGGATCCATACCAAATTGATTTTAAATGAATTCAGGAGCAATCACCCTCCATTTCCATTTTGTTTCATGTATTTTGATTGTATTTTGAATTAGTTGATGCAAATTTACAAAAAACAGTCAAAACCCTATCTTAGGGTAGGCAGTGACATGTAAGTCTGTGTTTCTCTCGTTTTATGCATTGCATGTTGCTAATCCTTAGTGGAAAGGACCTTGACAATGTCTACTTCCATGTTTATGAGGTTTTGAACCAAAAGGCTAAGATTTAAGAAGGGAATATCCAAGTTTTATGACTGTATCTGTGTGACAGTCTAGAAAAAATAGAGTTTCAAGAACAGTTAAGAGGTATAGGAATAGGGTTTGGTAAAATATCAGTTGGAAAGGTATTTTTATGATTCAATGAGCATGTGTAGACCTTTTGTGAAGTGTTCCATACATTGGCAAGGTGTGGGGAGTTGTGGAGTATCCACTTTCAATAAGCCTTGGTAGGGTAAAGCCTAATAGGCCTAATTGGCACTGTTGCAGTCCATTTTTGGATAGTTCTTTCCAAAGTAACATATAGTGATTCCTTGATATGATTTAGAACACCTTAATGGGTATTTAAAACACCCATCACAGTCTTGAGAAGGGTCATAGAGGAAATGTTATGCACTGACAGTCCCTAAAATAGGGCTACTAGAATGTTATGACAGTCAATGAAGGAATAGTCATTTGATGAAAGGTCAGACCTTGGTGATTATTGTTTTGAGTGAGTTATGGGATGTGAAGGCATTGTGAAACCTTGTGTGGGTCAGAGATGTTGAAAATCCAAATATGCTTGAGTAGAAGCTATTGTATGGTGAAGTTTTCTTAAGGATTGAAACCCAATGTTGAGCAATATGCTAGTAAAGAGTTGATTTGTTTATTTCCTCTGCATCAGATTGGTATCAGAGCTAGCAAAAGCTTTAGGTAAAGTGTTGTGAAGATAGATAAGGAGTTAAAGTTTGTTGGTGACCATTGTTTTTATTTGCTAAGTTGTTTGGTTGCAGGTGCTTATCCATCTAGCTGCAAAAGGATGTTTTCTAAGGTTGTGTGTGTGGGCAGACAAGATGAGGTCTGTCATGACCATTCTCCAATGGAGATTAGGCTAGATAAGGGTGCAGAGAGAAACCACTGAGGAGAGAGTGGTAGGTACATCACCAAGATTTGTTGTTGGGTGAGATGAATGGTTTGGTGAGTTGGTTTGTTGTGAAGCAGTGAGAGAGATGGATACCTGATTGAAGAAGCACTTGATGTTGCAGCCTGAAGAGTACTCCATTGATGGGAGTAGAAGGAGCCTGAAGAAGCTCTAAATTTGATAGTTTGATTTGTTGGTTGGTTGGTCACTAGTCATTGGTATGAAGATTTGAAGATTGAAGCTGAGAAGATTGAAGATAAAGCCAGAGGAGATGCAGGAAAAGAGAGTTTTGTTTTGCAGATACATTTCCAAGGGACTTGGAAATCTTTATTGGTTGGTTGTATGGTGCAGGAGCACCTTCATAAATTGATGCTTCTATAGGAGTTTGATTAAATTTTAAATGATTCAATAGTGTAATGAGGTCAATCAAGTCATTTTTATGTGTTTAGGTCATTAGGAGTTTCAAAAATGCAAAATATTGCAAACCATGTAAAGGTTGTCAATGTAAAATTGGAAAAAAGATGCAAACTTGGAAGGTGAAGAGTCATTTGGCTCTTGGTTTGCTCCAAGACAGTGAGAAACTGAAAAGACATGTCTAATGCCTTTAAAAGGCCTTGTAACATCCAAGGAATTCATGGGTGATTGAAGGAATGTAATTTCAATAAAGAAAACCATTGTTTCCTGTATATTTCATCAAAAAATTATTGTTTCTAGTTGTTGTACGGCCCTGTACGGGAAAGGATCCATACCAAATTGATTTTAAATGAATTCAGGAGCAATCACCCTCCATTTCCATTTTGTTTCATGTATTTTGATTGTATTTTGAATTAGTTGTTGCAAATTTACAAAAAACAATCAAAACCCTATCTTAGGGTAGGCAGTGACATGTAAGTCTGTGTTTCTCTCGTTTTATGCATTGCATGTTGCTAATCCTTAGTGGAAAGGACCTTGACAATGTCTACTTCCATGTTTATGAGGTTTTGAACCAAAAGGCTAAGATTTAAGAAGGGAATATCCAAGTTTTATGACTGTATCTGTGTGACAGTCTAGAAAAAATAGAGTTTCAAGAACAGTTAAGAGGTATAGGAATAGGGTTTGGTAAAATATCAGTTGGAAAGGTATTTTTATGATTCAATGAGCATGTGTAGACCTTTTGTGAAGTGTTCCATACATTGGCAAGGTGTGGGGAGTTGTGGAGTATCCACTTTCAATAAGCCTTGGTAGGGTAAAGCCTAATAGGCCTAATTGGCACTGTTGCAGTCCATTTTTGGATAGTTCTTTCCAAAGTAACATATAGTGATTCCTTGATATGATTTAGAACACCTTAATGGGTATTTAAAACACCCATCACAGTCTTGAGAAGGGTCATAGAGGAAATGTTATGCACTGACAGTCCCTAAAATAGGGCTACTAGAATGTTATGACAGTCAATGAAGGAATAGTCATTTGATGAAAGGTCAGACCTTGGTGATTATTGTTTTGAGTGAGTTATGGGATGTGAAGGCATTGTGAAACCTTGTGTGGGTTAGAGATTTTGAAAATCCAAATATGCTTGAGTAGAAGCTATTGTATGGTGAAGTTTTCTTAAGGATTGAAACCCAATGTTGAGCAATATGCTAGTAAAGAGTTGATTTGTTTATTTCCTCTGCATCAGATTGGTATCAGAGCTAGCAAAAGCTTTAGGTAAAGTGTTGTGAAGATAGATAAGGAGTTAAAGTTTGTTGGTGACCATTGTTTTTATTTGCTAAGTTGTTTGGTTGCAGGTGCTTATCCATCTAGCTGCAAAAGGATGTTTTCTGAGGTTGTGTGTGTGGGCAGACAAGATGAGGTCTGTCATGACCATTCTCCAATGGAGATTAGGATAGATAAGGGTGCAGAGAGAAACCACTGAGGAGAGAGTGGTAGGTACATCACCAAGATTTGCTGTTGGGTGAGATGAATGGTTTGGTGAGTTGGTTTGGTGAAGCAGTGAGAGAGATGGATACCTGATTGAAGAAGCACTTGATGTTGCAGCCTGAAGAGTACTCCATTGATGGGAGTAGAAGGAGCCTGAAGAAGCTCTAAATTTGATAGTTTGATTTGTTGGTTGGTTGGTCACTAGTCATTGGTATGAAGATTTGAAGATTGAAGCTGAGAAGATTGAAGATAAAGCCAGAGGAGATGCAGGAAAAGAGAGTTTTGTTTTGCAGATACATTTCCAAGGGACTTGGAAATCTTTGTTGGTTGGTTGTATGGTGCAGGAGCACCTTCATAAATTGATGCTTCTATAGGAGTTTGATTAAATTTTAAATGATTCAATAGTGTAATGAGGTCAATCAAGTCATTTTTATGTGTTTAGGTCATTAGGAGTTTCAAAAATGCAAAATATTGCAAACCATGTAAAGGTTGTCAATGTAAAATTGGAAAAAAAGATGCAAACTTGGAAGGTGAAGAGTCATTTGGCTCTTGGTTCACTCCAAGATAGTGAGAAAATAAAAAGACATGTCTAATGCCTTTAAAAGGCCTTGTAACATCCAAGGAATTCGTGGGTGATTGAAGGAATGTAAGTTCAATAAAGAAAACCATTGTTTCCTGTATATTTCATCAGAAAATTGTTGTTTCTAGTTGTTGTATGGCCCTGTATGGGCAAGGATCCATACCAAATTGATTTTAAATGAATGAAGGAGCAATCACCCTCCATTTCCATTTTGTTTCATGCATTTTGATTGTATTTTGAATTAGTTGTTGCAAATTTACAAAAAATAGTCAAAACCCTATCTTACGGTAGGCAGTGACATGTAAGTCTGTGTTTCTCTCGTTTTATGCATTGCATGTTGCTAACCCTCAGTGGAAAGGACCTTGACAATGTCTACTTCCATGTTTATGAGGTTTTGAACCAAAAGGCTGAGATTTAATAAGGGAATATCCAAGTTTTATGACTGTATCTATGTGACAGTCCAGAAAAAATAGAGTTTCAAGAATAGTTAAGAGGTATAGGAATAGGGTTTGGTAAAATATCAGTTGGAAAGGTATTTTGATGATTCAATGAGCATGTATAGACCTTTTTTTAAGTGTTCCATGCATTGGCAAGGTGTGGGGAGTTGTGGAGTATCCACTTTCAATAAGCCTTGGTAGGGTAAAGCCTAATAGGCCTAATTGGCACTATTGCAGTCCATTTTTGTACAGTTCTTTCCAAAGTAACATATAGTGATTCCTTGATATGATTTAGAACACCTTAATGGGTATTCAAAACACCCATCATAGTCTTGAGAAGGGTCCTATAGCGAATGTTATGGACTGACAGTCCCTAAAAAAGGGCTATTAGAAAGTTATGACAGTCAATGAAGGAATAGTCATTTGATGAAAGGTCAGACATTGGTGATTGTTGTTTTGAGTGAGTTATGGGATGTGAAGGCATTGTGGAACCTTGTGTGGGTCAGAGATGTTGAAAATCCAAATATGCTTGAGTAGAAGCCATTGTATGGTGAAGTTTTCTTAAGGATTGAAACCCAATGCTGAGCAATATGCTAGTAAAGAGTTGATTTGTTTATTTCCTCTGCATCAATCGGCAATACAATATACAACCATTGGAACAATCTCCAAGGTTGGCAAAATACATAATTCAAATTAGGTCTAGACCTAAACAAACTTGCAAAGAAAATGAATTAAGGAAGAACACTTCATGACTTATCTTAGACCCAAATACATCTTCACATGCTTCAACATACTTCTACAATCCATGAAACACATCCAAGAGTGTTATCATCCAAGTCAACCTAACTTGTACAAACACTAAGAATACTTAGACACACACTTCCAAGAGCTCAATCATTTATTGCAGATCAAGCACAAGCCTTTAACACAATCTGGAGACATCCATGAACAACATAAAATCACTAGGGAGCCAACAAATCCATCAACAACAGATCTCACTTGAAGACAAATAATAGTATGCTCACAACAAATACTATTGAACTCTGCTAATTGATAACTTGCTTTCTGGATCACCAAATCACAAATCCTTTGGAATGAAGATAACTAAGGACCTTATAAACATATGTCCAGAACCGCAAGACCAAAAACCAAACTGTAGAGAAATGCGAAGCAAAATATTTTCTCTTTGTCACACTGTGAATGCTACCAGGCACAGTCTTCAAACTAGTGAATAGAACTTCTACTGCATAGCGATTTGAACCACCAGATTCTAGATTTAGCATCTTCAAACACTTCGCTAAAACATATACAAATATAATACTATGGTCTTCAACACAGAGGAAATGTGGAGCAAAAACTCAGATAGTATCTTGTAAGCTAGAATACATCTTCACAACTCTATCTTTAGTATGAACCAAATTTTCTCAAAAGCACTTGGAAACTCAATATCAGGAACATATTCTTATCATCTTCAAAACTTATACAACACAATACAAAGAAACTAACTCATCACAATCAAGTAACAAAACAAGAGTACAGTTGACACTAATGACAACACAAACATGTTGACATCAATGACAACACTGGTTAGCACATACTTGGAACAATCTACCCCTTTATCATTGATGGCAACATATGATGTGAGAAATGGAACAATATGTTCCACAATGAAGACACAACTTTGTATTAGAACTCTCCCTTTCTCTTTACATATCTGAACTCTCTTTTTCTACAAGTTTTTCACATGAACTCTCTCCCCCTTTGACATCAATGGCAAAGGGAAACACATTTATCTCTACTGCACATACTTGCACTTGTTCTTAACTACCCTAAATGTTTCCTTTAGTTTGCAACAATATTTAGTATCACTACCTGCTCCCCTTGAGAGGTAGACTTCATCATTAGTCCAAAATGAATGACTCTTGAACCACACTAGATTGATGCACTTCTTTTTACATCTAGTCCATGGAGAAAACATCTGTACTAGAGGATGACACATGCTTATTCTTGTCTTCATTGACATCCTTGTTGATCTATGTCTTTCTCATCTCCTTCTTGGTTTCTACTAGATCATCTGTTTGCACTATTTTCTTATTTTCTACCGAGTTATCCTTCTTCATGTTCCTGCTTCTACAGAACTTTACAATATATCTAGGCCTATTGCACTCATAGCACATATCATTTCTTTGACCATTGTTCCTTCCATTCATTCTAGACCTACATTGGTTAGTCTTGTGTCCAAATCTATTGCATATAAAGCAACTGCCACTAAAGGATTGAGCATCATTATAACCCTTCTGTATCTGACTTCTACATTCACTAGCTTTGTTGGTACCCACCTAGGGTTAGGGTTTTGAGTCAAGTCTGCAAGCCTTTATTTTATTCCCTTAAACCCTTAAATATCTTAGGTTTTACTTCCTCTCAGCCTTCTGCATTGTAACTTCTATTTCACTGTTGACCTCTTGTTGCAGGTTATAAATCACTTAAGTTGCATTTTTTGCCTTTGCGTTCGTAGGTTGACCAGTCCCTATGCATTGCATTACCTCTTCCTCCCATCGCACTAAAAGGAAAGAAAGAAAAATGCTAAATCAAAAACCCTTTGTACGGCAGTGAAATCTTTTGTATATATTGGGTTGTATATGGCCATTGTATCTAATGTGCAAGTTTAGATGTACAAATACATATGTGAAAGACTGGACCCAAAAGGAAATTTCAATGGGCCTTTGAAAATGGTGAAAATAGTTGTATGCTACTTTTGCATATCAGGTTTGTATGTACTTTTTACATACATTCCTGGAATATTCTACAGTTGTATATTGCATATTCCATCGCAGATTCCATGCTTGTATGTTGTTGTATCTTTGATATACAATGGGTATATACAATGCGGATCTCAAAGAGGTTTCAAATCGAGCTAAAGTGGTGGTTAGGTCCACAGGTATGTGCAAGTGGGTTTGTATTTTTGAATATGCATACAATGTGCAAAAGGGTCATATGCAATGCCTAGGGCCCACCGATTGTATATCCACATTGTATGTTTGCACATACAAGGGTTATATGCAAAGGAAAAACACGCAATGCCCAGACGTGAAAGGAATATGTCGTGGTAGATGAGCTTGTGGGGTCCACAGGATGTACATTGCACATTGTATGTGTGATATGTAATGAGATATACAAGGAGTGAAGATACAAGCCAGACCCGAAAATGATTTCAATATGTCTCATATGAATTTGGGATGGCTTGTATGATAAAGTGCTTGTATGTGCCGATATACAATGGATAAGATACATTGGGCCGATGCAAGCCAGATTTCAAGGGTTTCTCTAATCTGATTGATAAATGAGCTAGAATCTGCGTTGTATATTGCATTTGTACATGAGATATACAAAGCGATATGCAGAAGGGAAGTTACAAGCTGGACTTGATTGAGATTTGTAGTTTGTTCTATAATGTTTTGGGGTCTGCCTTGTATATAAGGTGATTGTATGCAATCACAAAAGCATGAATGAAGATACAAGGTGTCATTGGTATGACATTGTCTGTCGGTGGACACTTCCTGAGTTCCTCCGATGACCGATAGGATGCAATGGTGGGTCTTGATAACTCAAAGAGGTGATTGTTTGTATATGCATATACAAAGGTTTGAATGTGCAAAGGGGCAAAGAAGGTAAAAGGGGTTGTATGAATGTGCAATGTATAGTCATGCTGCAAAAAGTCAAAGAAGAGAAAGAACACCTACGTGGCACGTTTTCATTGGGCAACAACTTTTTCAAAGCAAGTGACTAGGATCACCCGATCAAATTGAAGCCTCAGATCTCAGTGGAAGGAAAAGAAATCGACGACTATGTTCAAATGTTTGAAGGGAAGGGTTTTCTCATGCATCTATAGTGGCATTTCAAGTGGGAAAATCTATGTTGCACACAGTTTATTGCATTTCGAAGGCTGCGAGTAGGTTAGCCATTAATGACAGAATAGTAGAGGGGTATGGGTCTGATTGACCGACCAACTACCAAATTCATGAGGAAAATCTTCAGATGGCGGCACATATCCCCATTTCACCTACTCCTCTCTTTGTCTCTCGGTTGCATTTAGTGTTCCTGGTGCCATTTTTATGATGCTGTGTATCTGGCAAAATTTTGAGTTGACCTTGTGATTAATGGCTAAGTACAGGTTCTTTCTTTATAAGCAAACCTTGTCACTCACTTTCAGGTTGTTGAAAACTAGACAAATTTTGGTGGAGTGATAAAAATACAGTTTTACTAGTGACTTTATTTTGGTCTCTTGTGAGTTTATGAATCCTATGTTATATGTTTTATGCATAAGTTTATTGGTTTCATGTTGTTTTATATGAGAAATGCATTGTTGCATGTATTCAGTTGTTTGTCTCCAACTTGTGGGCATCTTTTCCTTTGAATCTAAGTAACTAAGGGTTATTTGGGATTTTGGAACATATATTTTTTGTGTTGAATATCTAATCTCTTACTTTTATTCAAGGAACAAACTAAATGTTTTAGGTTAAGCATTGGGAAAAGTATGTTATAGCAAGGATATCATCAAGTATGAATGACTCAATACTCAGTTTTGGGAAGTATCTGTAAGGCAGACACTACAAAAATCCCCTTAAAACTTAGTTATTGATCCAAGTTTATGTAATCATTCACATATTTATGTCTATTGACTCTGAGCCCTGAGATAGGCACCACTCTTCTCTTGTATTGAGGTTACAACCCAAGGTCCTAGTTTTGCATCCAGATACAAAAACATAACTTCAAACTTCAAAGTACAAACCTTTAGGACATTAGAAGTAGTTTTAGGACCAAAATCCTCTGTCTCACAACTAAACATAGGCCCAAAGCTAGCCCCTTTGCACTTATCTTACAGTTTTGGTCTGCATAAAAGAGGATTTATCTGCTTTGTCTCAACATCCCACCAAGTTAACAAGCATATTTCATGGATGTTGAATACGGAATACCCCCCTTGGTTTTACAAAGCCTAAAGAAGAAGAGGAGATATTTATAGAGTCTATCTCCTGTACTATTGACCCTTGGCCTAGAAATCTTGTTGATCAATGATGGCTACCTCGTAGGGATAACTAGGAACAAGCATCCAGTCTGGGAAAAATCCAATAGATTTGGCGACTCTGCTAGGGACTTCTGTGTAAGAACCTTGGTTTAAAATGCAAACTAATTCCTAGTTGTAGGTGGCAACTCCGAACTAATCTCCCAACCGGTAAAGTGAAATTTGTATGCAAGGGAGAAGATCCATATGTAATCCTTTGTTTGAAGAATTACCCAAAAAAATGATGTATAGGAAAAAAGGGACCGTTTAAGTCAGTCGAGAGGGTTCTCCCATCCCTAGAAACAATAATAATGTCCAAGATAATCCCAGATCTTTAGAGAAACAAGCACCTCACTTTTCAAACACAGAGGCTGAGATTCAAGATATGTGCAAAAGACAACAAGGTGATAGATTGAGAATGAGATCAGAGGTGTTTCAAGAACGCACTTTCTTAGACCCCCCTGATAGATTTGATGAAATTGAGTACCCAAGGGATGATGATGAAGACCAATGTGGAAAGGGACCTTCTTTTTCTATGCCTAAAGATGAAGAATTAGCTGAAGAAATAAAAAACATGAGGGCTGAATTAGAATATTTGTAGGCTTTAAGGATTAGAGATGATATGAGACAAAAGGTGCAAGCTCTAAAAGTTGTTCAACATGATTCAATTCCCATCCTTGATAATGCAAATGTGCTGGGAAACTGGCAAATAAATGAAGTCCAGTATTAATAGAATGATCAGAGACAGAATATAAACAATGTTAGGGTACCTTTGAACAATGTGAGAAATCAGAATGCTAATAGGAATGCAAATGCTAATCAGTTTGATAGACAGCTTATGCAGTTGGATAGATTCAGGCAGCTAGTTTTTAATGGTATTTCTGGTTACCCTAACCCCATTGATAAACATGTAAGGCTTTAGATACCAAATTTTTTAGGAAATAATGTTGTATCAAGTGAAGATCACTTGAAGACTTTTTAGAATGTTATGGACAACTTTGAGGTTGAACATGAAGATGTTTTTATGAAATTTTTTATGCAATCCCTAGTTGATGAAGCTAGAGAGTGGTATAAAAGTCTGCCTGATTAGAGTGTCTCATCATGGGATGACTTCAAAAGGATTTTTAAAGAAAAATATGGTGACAAAACTGATCCAAGCTTTTTTGTAAATGAATTCACTAGTATTACTAAGGGGTCCAATGAGTAGGTTGCAGATTTTAATGCTAGGTTCACTAAAGTGTTGAACAAATTACCACTTCACATGAGGCCTAATGAACCAATGTGCATGGTACTATACATAAATGCTTTTGATGCTGAAACAACTTATGGGTTAAGAGATAAGGATCCTACTAGCCTCAGGGATGCTTTCAGAATTGTAACTAATATTGAAAATAATAGGAAAGCATCTGGTAAGACAAATAGAAGGGATGATGTAAAGATTCTGTAAAATCCAAATAATAAGTCTCAAAGTAATCAAGGTAATGCATCTACTTCCGAAGAGAAATTGGATAAATTGACAACTGTTGTTAAGGACCTAAGTTATAGACTTGCTAAAAATGAAAAGGGGATAGGTCCAAAAAGGCAAGTTTACCAAAGACAGGAGAAAAGACCATCATTTCATGATATGCCATATAATACTAATTGGCATAATGGTAAACCCATCTTCCCAAATAGCAATAATAATCAAAGAGCTCAAAATGTTAAAGAGACTCCTAACCCTTTGAAGAAGGCTATTAACATTGTTGATGACACTCCATGGTGCATAATATGTCAAATGCCTCATTCACAATCACAATGTATGATTGCTCAATCTTTGTATAATAATGTTGTTGCCTGTGATGAATGAAATGAGCCACATTGCATGGAGGATGATAATGTCAATATGTTGTCCACAAATAAAGAGTATTCTTTCTATAATGCTGATGAAAGCATGAGTTATGGGACTCAGGTCTACCCACAGATTTCCAGTGATGAGGATGATGAAGATAATTATGCTTATGCCTAGGACTCAGGAATCTTTCTGAATAACTTGAGAAGGCCCTCTGATGAAGAGATTAGAGCTCTCATAGCTACAGTAGTGGCTTAGGTCAAAAGCAACTATAACCTTAGAGGTAAGGCTCAGGTTGGTGATTCACATCAATCAGAAGACACCTCTACAAAGCAACCAATACATAACCACAAAGGGGTTGAACCACACAAGATGAGATGGAATGATAACAGGAAAATTTTGAAGAAAAGACCAAGTCATGATTCTCAAAGATCAGAAAATGAAGTTCCCTAAGATGAGGATCAAAATAAGAATTCTCAGGTCATGGATGACAGTCAGAAGACCATTAAAATCAAAGCTAGATCAGCCCAGGATAAGAATAAAACCATGGCTCAAGCTACAACTATTATACAAGATTATGCTCCCTTTGACATAACTCAGGTTTTATCCTAGATGAAGGTCTCTATTCCATTGATGGAGATGATAAAAGTTGAAGAATTTAGGAATAAGGCATTGTCCCTAATTTTAGGAGTAGCTTGTCAAGCTGAGCAGAATGTTTAGACTCAGGGTAAGAAACAAGCCTTGTGTGTTGATGAGGATGAGGTTCCTGAGGTATATCTGGGGGTGACAATGACAAAATGCCCTTCACAGGTTGAACCATTTTATGCCTCCCTTATTATCAATAGAAAGGTAATCAAGAATTGTATGCTTGACTCAGGAGCATCAACGAATATTATGCCTCTGGCTATCATGCAACAAGATGGATTGAAAATAGATAAGGCATGTAGAAAATGCTATGCAATGGATGCTAGGGAGGTACCAGTTATTGGAATCATGAAGGATGTGGATTTTATGCTAGCAGCATATCCAGAAAGACTTACAGAATGAATATAACAGTAGTTGACATAAAGCCGCAGTATGGTATGCTGTTGTCAAGAAGATGGGCACATTGATTGGAGGAAGTATGCAGTTAGATTTATCATATGCCATGATCCCAATGAATGATAGAGAAGTCAAGCTAGTCAAAGAAGAAAGGTCACTAGAAATAGTTGAAGATCAAGATTTAGAAGAGCACATCTGTTTTGTGGATACTGACTGTGAGAATTTCAAAGTTGTCTCAGATGATCAAGGGAACAAAGGGAGAGATTTTTGCATTCAGGCACTTGACCAACAGGGTCTCTGGACTATGTATTTTGATGGAGCATGTTCGAAGGAGGGTTCTGGTGCTGGAGTTGTGTTTTTGTCCCCAGCAGGTAAGCTTCTGAAATTTTCTTTCCTGTTAAAGTTTGGTTACACAAACAATATTGCAGAATATGAAGCTCTACTACTAGGATTGAATGTAGCTTTGAAGCATGGGATTAAGATGCTAAAAGTGTTTGGAGATTCAAAATTAATTGTTTCCCAGGTGAGAGATAAATATGCTTCAAAAAATAAAAGGTTAAAACAGTATAAGCATGTTGTATAGGACACAATTGAATTATTTGATGCTTTTTCTATAAATTGGATAGAAAGATCAAAGAATGTCATGGCAGACTTTTTAGCTAATGTGGCCATAAGGCCAGATGATGTTACTCTGTCTGATGTTACAAATGTTGAAGTTAAACTTAGACCTATAGTACCAAATAATGTATGCAGTTGGCAGGTATTTGATGATGATAGAGATTTGTTGAGGTTCCTACATTTCATAGATGAATATGAGAACCAGGATATTGATTTTCAAAATGTTGTAGAAGTTGTGAATGGAAAAGAAACTCTTTTGGGGAAAGAAATAATTCAACTTAAAACAAATAAGATCCTCAAAGGGCTAGTTGCTTTAGAAAGAGCATTTGACAATAGAGACCAGTTTGTTAAGAAGGTGTCTCCTACAAACAAGGATGACTTGGAGGAGATAAATTTGGGAACACATCATGCCCCCAAAAGGGTGTATATTGGCAAACAGCTCAAACCACACACCAGGAGTATGTTTACAGCATAATAAATAAAATATAAGCATGTCTTTGCATGGTCATATGAGGACCTAAAAGCTTATAGAGAGGACTTATTCTAGCATGAGAGTCCTTTGAAGCCTGGAGCTAAGCCTTTCAGACAGAAACAAAGACCTATTAACCCAACCTTAGCTCCAAAAATGCAAGAAGAGCTTGTGAAGCTTAGGGAGGCTAAAATAATTGTGCCTATCACACACTCAACTTAGGTGTCCAATCTTGTCCCAGTTAGAAAGAAATATGGTGATATAAGACTTTGTGTGGATTTCAAAAATTTGAATGTATCTTCTTTCAAGGATAATTATCTATTGCCTAACATGGAGGCTATGTTGCAAAAGGTAACTGGTTGTGAGCTTTTATCCATGATGGATGGATTTTTAGGTTATAATTAGGTGAAGGTAAAAGAATCTGAACAATACAAAACTGCCTTTACCATTCCATGGGGGACTTATGTATATGTAAGAATGTCATTTGGACTAACAAATGCAAGTGCTACATTTCAGAAGGCTATGGATGTTGCTTTTATGATTGACTCGATTCTAGCTGTATATCATGATGATTTGACTGCTTATTCAAAAAAGGAAGAGTAATATTGCATGCATCTAGAACAAATTTTCATTAGGGCATTGGAATATGGCATTTCACTTAACCCTAAGAAATATACTTTTGGGATAGTAGAAGGAAATCTATTGGGACACATTGTTTCTAAGGATGGAGTCAGGATTGATCCTGAAAGAGTTGCAACAATTGATAGAATTCAAATCCCAAAAATAGTGAAAGGTATTCAGTCTTTCTTTGCGCATATTAATTTTGTTAGAAGATTCATTCCCAACTTTGCAGAGATTACAAAAGATATTTCTAAAATGTTGAAGAAGCGTGAAACTATCAAATGGGAAAGTTGAGCAATCAAATCATTTCAGAACATCAAAGAGGCTATAAAGATGGCTCCTATGTTGAAATCTCCTGATTTTTCCAAGCCCCTTCAGTTGTTCTTGTTTGTCTCCTTTCACACTATTGCTACATGTCTATTACAGAAAAATGAAGAAGGTTTTGAGCAACCTATTGCTTTCTTTAGCATGTCTTTGCAAGAAGCTGAGTTGAAATATGATATCATGGAAAAGTAGGCAAATGCATTGGTTAGGGCAGTCAAAAGCTTCAGGCCATACTTAGTAGGATCTTAGATAGTTGCATATGTGCCTTATGCAGTAGTTAAGGATATTTTCACTTAGCAGGAAGTGACAGGAAGAAGATACAGATGGATTAACAAGTTACAAGAGTTCAACATTGAGATACAAATCACAAAATTGGTGAGGGGACAGGGTTTGGCTAAGATGATGACAATCAAATTTGGAGGCATGCCAGGTAAATATAGTTCAAGATGAAGTTGTTAATATGTCAGAATTTGAATGGTACAAGGATATTGTGTATTATTTGTAGAATCTAAATTGTCCTTCCCATCTCAGTGATAGCCAAAAAAGGACCTTGAAGTTATATGCAATCAAATACATAATTATTCAAGGAGAGTTATATTGGAAGAATCCTGATGGTGTATTACTTAGGTGTGTGAATGAAAATCAAGCTATTGGTATTTTAAATGACATGCACAAAGGAGTGTGTGGTGGACACTACTCTGCCAATACAACAACTCATAAAATTCTTAGAGTAGGCTATTGGTGGCCGACCCTTTTCTCAGATGCACAAAAGATGGTAAGAAAATGTGATCCCTATCAAAGGTTCTCAGGAAGACTTAAGTATGAAGGTGCATTACCCCTTAGAACTGTAACTGTGGAGGCTCCATTTCATCAATGGGGAATTGATTTTATAGGGGAGATTTCAGAAAGATTAAGTGGGGGACATAGTTGGATTTTGGTTGCTACTGACTATTTCACCAAATGGGTTGAAGCTATTCCAACTAAGAAAGCTACAAGCAAGGTGGTGATGGATTTCATTTTGGAACACATTATTATCAAATTTGGAGTGCCAATCAAAGTGGTCATAGATAATGTCATGTGTTTTAGATCTGGTGAGTTTGTTGACTTTTGCAACAACTATGGGATTAATTTGTCATATGCATCACCATATCATCCACAAGGAAATGGTCAGGCAGAATCGAGTAACAAAAGCCTTATGAAAATCATCAAAAGGATGGTGGACAAGAATAAAAGGGCATGGGATTCAAAGTTAAAGATGGCACTATGGGCTGACCGGATAACAGTGAAAAAGACCATTGGAAAGTCACCTTTTGAGCTAGTATATGGTGCAGCAGCTAAGTTACCTGTGAATAATCTCATACCAGTTTATAGATTCATACAAGAAAATGATAAAGAGATTGAAGATTCAATGAATGAAAGGATAAATCAACTAGTTTCATTAGATGAAATCAGAAGAGAAGCATAGAAGACAAATATTAAGAAACAACAGAAGGTAAAATATTTTTTTGATAAAAGGGCTATAGAAAGGAAGTTTCATATAAGTGATTTGGTCCTTGTTTGGAATGCAAAGAGCTAAGATAAGGGCAAACATGGTAAATTTGAGCCCTTGTGGATGGGCCCATACCAAATTAGCAATACTCATGGGGAAGATTATTTCTTTCTCTAGGCCCTAAATGGTGAACTACTAGAATTGTCTGTGCAAGGTCAGTTCCTAAAAACTTATTTCTCATGACTAAATTTCTTGAGTGCACATTGTAAACTAGGTGTAAATAGTCTGTACATACTTTGTATAGTCAGTGTTGTTTTATGTTTTGTGTTTTGTCTGGTCTGTCCCGGAGTGGTCTCGTTCTCACTGCAGCCTTGCACCTACACATCCCCAATTAGAGCCAATGTTGGTACCCACCTAGGGTTAGGGTTTTGAGTCAAGTCTGCAAGCCTTTATTTTATTCCCTCAAACCCTTAAATGTCTTAGGTTTTAGTTCCTCTTGGCCTTCTGCATTGTAACTTCTATTTCACCGTTGACCTCCTGTTGTAGGTTATAAATCACTTATGTTGGATTTTTATGCCTTTGCGTTCATAGGTTGACCAGCCCCTATGCATTGCATTACCGCTTCCTCCCGTAGAACTAAAAGGAAAGAAAGAAAAATGTTAAATAAAAAACCCTCTGTACGGCAGTGAAATCTTTTGTATGTATCGGGTTGTATATGGCCGTTGTATCTAATGTGCAAGTTCAAATGTACAAATGCATATGTACAAGGCTGGACCCAAAAGGAAATTTCAATCGACCTTTGAAAATGGTGAAAAAATAGTTGTATGCTTCTTTTGCATATCAAGTTTGTATGTACTTTTTAGATACATTCCTAGAATATTCTGCAGTTGTATATCACATATTCCATGCTTGTATGTAAAGGCTTGTATGTTGTTGTATCTTTGATATACAATAGGTATATACAATGCAGATCTCAAAGAGGTTTCAAATTGAGCTAAAGTGGTGGTCAGGTCTATAGGTATGTGCAAGTGGGTTTGTATGTCTGAATATGCATACAATGTGCAAAAGGGTCATATATAATGCTTGGGGCCCACCGGTTGTATATCCGTGTTGTATGTTTGCACATACAAGGGTTATATGCAAAGGAAAAACATGCAATGCCCAGACGCAAAAGGAATATATGTCATGGCAGATGAGATTTTGTGGTTCGCATGATGTACATTGCACATTGTATGTGTGATATGTAATGAGATGTATAAGGAGTGAAGATAGAAGCTGGACCCGAAAATGATTTCAATATGTCTCATAAGAATTTGGGATCCGCAGCTTGTATGATAAAGTGCTTGTATGTGCCGATATACAATGGCTAAGATACATTGGGCTGATGTAAGCTAGATTTCAAGGGTTTCTCTGATCCGATTGATAAATGAGCTAGAATTTGCATTGTATATTGTGTTTGTACATGCGATATACAAAGTGATATGCAAAAGGGAAGTTACAAGCTAGACCTGATTGAGATTTGTAGTTTGTTCTATAATGTTTTGGGGTCCGCATTGTATGCAAGGTGATTGTATGCATTCACAAAAGCATGAATGAAGATACAAGGCATCATCAGTATGACATTGTCTATCAGTGGACACTTCCTCAGTTCCTCCAATGATCGATAGGATGCAATGGTGGATCCCGATAACTCAAAGAGGCTATTGTTTGTATATGCATATATGAAGGTTTGAATGTGCAAAGGGGCAAAGAAGGTAAAAGGGGTTGTATGAATGTGTAATGTATATTCATGCTACAAAAAGTCAAAGAAGAGAAAGAACACCTATGTGGCACATTTTCATTGGCCAACAACTTTTTCAAAGCAAGTGACTAGGATCGTCCAATCAAATTGAAGCCTCAGATCTCAGTGAAAGGAAATGAAATTGACGGCTATGTTCAAATGTTTGAAGGCAAGGGTTTTCCCATGCATCTACAGTGGCGTTTCAGGTGGGAAAATCTATGTTGCACACAATCTGCTTCGTTTCCAAGGTTGCGAGTAGGTTGGCCATTAATGACAGAATAGTAGAGGGATATGAGTCTGATTGACCAGCCAAGTACCAAATTCATAAGGAAAATCTTTAGATGGCAGCACATATCCACATTTCACCTACTCCTTTTGTCTTTGTCTCCTCACTGCATTTAGTGTTCTTGGCGCCATTTTCATGATGTTGTGTATCTAGTAAAATTTTAAGTTGACCTTGTGATTAATGGCTGAGTACATGTTCTTGCTTTATAAGAAAACCTTGTCACTCATTTTTAGGTTGTTGAAAACTGGACAAATTTTGGTGGAGTGACAAAAATACAGTTTTACTGGTGACTCTGTTTTGGTCTCTTGTGAGTTTATGAATCCTATGTTGTATGTTTTATGCATAAGTTTACTGGTTTCATGTTGTTTTATATGAGAAATGCATTGTTGCATGTATTCAGTTGTTTGTCTCCAACTTGTGGGCATCCTTTCCTTTGAATCTAAGTAACTAAGGGTTATTTGGGATTCTGGAACATGGATTTTCTATGTTGAATGTCTAATCTCTTACTTTTGTTCAAGGAACAAACTAAATGTTTTAGATTAAGCATTGGGAAAAGTATGTTGCAGCATGGATATCATCGAGTATGAATGACTGAATACTCAGTTTTGGGAAGTATCTGTAAGGCAGACACTACAAAATCCCCTTGAAACTTAGTTATTGATCCAAGTTTATGTAATCATTCACATATGTATGTCTATTGACTTCGAGCCCTAAGATAGGCACCAGTCTTCTCTTGTATTGAGGTTACAACCCAAGGTCCTAGATTTGCATCTAGATACAAAAATAGAACTTCAAAGTACAAACCTTTAGGACATTAGAAGTAGTTTTAGGACCAAAATCCTCTATCTCACAACTGAACATAGGCCCAAAGGTAGCCCCTTTGCACTTATCTTACAGTTTTGGTCTGCATAAAAGAGGATTTATCTGCTTTGTCTCAACATCCCACCAAGTTAAGAAGCATATTTCATGGATGTTGAATAGGGAATACCCCCCTTGGTCTTAAGAGCCTAAAGAAGAAGAGGAGATATTTGTAGAGTCTATCTCCTGTACTGTTGGCCCCTGGCCTAGAAATCTTATTGATCAATGATGGCTACCTTGTAGGGATCACTGGGAACAAGCATCCAGTCTAGGAAAAATCCAACTGGATTTATGACCAATTCTCTTGCAAGTAAAGCACTAACCAAAGAAGGATGGAACATTTTGATTTATTCTGCTCCTACATTGAGTAGCCTTATGACCAAACCTATTGCATGAATGACAATAACCATTGAAGGATGGATACCTTTGAGCATTTGGTTTTCTAACCAATGTTCTTTTTGGTCCACTCCTTTGATTCTAGATCTACTTGCCTTTGTCTTTCTTGTTCTCAGTATTCACTGTTTGACCTAATTTGGAGCATTCACCTTTCTTAAATCCTAGGTTTTCTTTGTCATCAGAACTCTTCTGACAGCCAATCATCTCATTAGGTTTTGTTGAACTTATCTCTAACTTCTCTTCATAGTTATTTTCCTTTGCCAAGTCTGACTTCAATTTCATGACTTCTCGCTTAAGCTTTGTATAGTCTTCAGTTTTGTCTTTCAAACATTCTTCAATTCTTGCTTTTTCTTCATTTGTTAACCTCAATTTTTCATTGTCCTCTTTATTTCTTTGTTTAAGCTTCTTGACTTGCTCTCTTAAATTTATGATGTATTCATTTGCTTCTCTAATATTCTCCTTTAAGTCCATTGTTTCTTCTTCAGATCTTTCTAGATCTTCAAGAGCAATTTTGAGTTCTTCAATGTCAGTGGACAAACGTTCTTCTTATAAAGATTTGATATCATTGCAGGCCCTAGTCACTGTTTCAAGTTCAACTTTAGAAATCAAACACATGTTTATTTGTTCTTTAGCAGCTCTACATCTTGTCATTTCACATTTTCTTTTATCACTAATGATCTGATACTCTTCTTGTACTTCATCCTACATTTCCTTTTCTTCAATCTCTTCTTCTTTTCTAGTCTGTACTTCCCTTTTTGTAGTATTTTCTTTTTCTTTGCAAGGGAACCCATCTGAATCTGATACATATTCATTAACTTTTGAATACTTCTATATGTCTGCATCAACCTTGACATTGGTACTTTCAACAATCTTCCCTAGTCTCTTGTTATAGCATTGGTAATCTTTGCTCCAAGATTAATATCCAAGAAAAATACCTTCATCATACTTTACATCATCCTTTCCTATTTCTTCTTTCTTCTAATAAAACATTTGCTTCCAAAAAAATTGAAATATTTAGTAGTGGGAACCTTTCCATACCATAGTTCAAAGGGAGTTCTTTCATTATTTGTTTTCACCTGTACTATGTTTTGTATGTATACAGTAGTCTAAATTGCTTCTTTCCAAAATATTTCTAGTAGATTTGCTTCCTCTAGCATTGTCCTTGCAGCTTCTTGAATAGTCCTATTCTTTATTTCTATCACTCTATTCTGCTATGGAGTTTTAGGATCAGATAGATGTCTCTTTATCCCATGATTCCCAAAGAACATATTAAACTTAATAGAAGTAAACTCTTCTCATCTATTAGACCTCAATCATTTCATCTTCATATCCAACTCATTTTCAACCATTGCTTTAAATTTTTTAAACCCATCTAGGGCTTTTGATTTTTCTTTAAGAAAAGTAACCCAAGTCATTCTAGAATAATCATCAATGAAGAACATAAAGTACCTGTCATCATGGAAACTTCTTACTCTTGTAGGACCACAAAGGTTTGTATGAACCAACTTCAAAAGTCCAGTAGAGAGTTTTTCTTAATCTTGTAATCTTCCTCTTGCTTGCTTTTCATCTTGACACTCCTTGCAGATGATACTATTAGGTTTTGTAATCTCTGGTAGATCTTTCACAACTTGAGATGAACTTATTCTTACTAGATCATCAAGATTGATATGACACAATCTCCTATGCCAGAGCCAACTTTCACTAATCTTAGTCATAGAGTAGTAAATATCACCTTCTTTGAGATGATAAAGGTTTCTTTCTTTCCTCTTTCCAGTAGCTATCACAGCTCTGAATTTCTCTCTGATTTCAAAATCATCATCCTAAAATACAAGACTATATCCTTTTCTACACAACTATCCAACACTCAAGAAATTTTGCCTTAATCTTTCAACATAAAGAACATCATTAGTACATTGTTTTCCATCAAGATTGATTGATTATCTTCCACATATCTTAGCAGTACATTTATCTCCAAATCTAACTAATCCTTCATCATATTTCTCAAAATTAATAAACATACTTCTATCACCAGTCATATGATTTGAGAAACTAATGTCAATAACCTAATAAATATTTTCTTGAAAAGTATCTTCACTATCAAGACTTACCTCCAAATCAAAACATCCTTCAGGATCAATACCACAAATGACATCCTTTGAATTAGTGAGCAAGCAATCATTATCTTCATTGTCTTCAACATCATAATAGGTTCTCTTAGACATTCTATGTTTATTTTCTTCTTTCTTACTTCTCAAATTTTTTTTGGACATCTTGATGCATAATGACCAATTTTGCCACACTTGAAACACTTGAGGAGAAACTTATCCTTCTGCATCATCCTAGATCTACCTTAAGTTGTTAGGCTTTCTTCCAAGGAACCATGCTCTGATACCAATTGTTGAAGGAACAAGACCATTGAGAGGGGGAGAATCAATTGTATTAAAAATTTTGACTCTTCTTAAACAAAATCACAGTCACTTTCACTTACGTTAACCTCTTTATCTATTATGAAGATTAAACATGAAATGCAGAAACATAACTTAAACACATCAACACCATACACACATGAACACCATATTTTTACATGGAAAACCCTAAAAGGGAAAAACCACAGTGAGTGTTAGCTCACAATATAGTGTAGTAACAATACTGAATAAAAAATGAGGCTCACTTCTAAAGGACTCACTGCACAAGGACTCACTATCTAAAGAAATGCTCACTGTCAAGGGGTGGCTCATTGCCGAGGGTTGGCTCATTGTCGAGGGTTGGCTCACTACTGAGGGTTGGATCACTACCTGGAGGGGTGGCTCACTGCCATGAACTGATATAATAGCATCTACAACATGCTTGATTTCAGTTCCATTGAAGCACAATACAAATCACCTTCACTACCCTTACAACACACACACTCTCATCTGTGCATTTCCACATCCCCCCTTAACACATGAATTCATTACATTTATTTATACCTATCATCAACATTGGAACATACATCAAGGTTGGAAATACAATATACAACCATTGGAGCAATCTCCAAGGTCAGCAAACATACATAATTCAAATTTGGTCTGGACCTAAACAAACTTGTGAAACAAATGAATCAAGGAAGAACACTTCATGACTTACCTCAGACCCAAATACATCTTCACATGCTTCAACATGCTTCTACATTTAATGAAACACATCTACAAAAAGTGTTATAATCCAAGTAATTCTAACTTGTGCAAACTCCAAGAATACTTAGACACACACTTCCAAGAGCTCAATCATTTCTTGCAGATCAAGAACAAGCCTTTAACACAATTTGGAGACATCCATAAACAACATTAAATCACTTGGGAGCCAACAAATTCATCCTCAATAGATCTCACTTGAAGACAACAAATACCACTTAAAGACAAATCATAGACTTCTCACAACAAATACTGTTGAACTCTGCTAATCAATAACTTGCTTTCTAGAGCACCAAATCACAAATACTTTAGAATGAAGATATCTAAGGACCTTATAAACATATGTCCAAAACTAAAAGACCAAAACCCAAAGTGTAGAGAAATGTGGAGCAAAACACTTTCTCCCTGTCACACTATGAATACTATGAGGCACAATCTGCAAACTGGTGAATAGAACTTCTACTGCACAACAATCTGAACAACCAAATTTTGGATTTAGCATATTCAAACACTTATCTAAAACATATCCAAATCTCATACTCTAGTCTTCAACATAGAGGAAATATGGAGAAAAAACTCATACAATATCTTGTAAGCTAGAATGCATCTTCACAACACTATCTTCAGTATGAACCAAATTTTCTCAAAAGCACTTGGAAAATCAATATTAGGAACACATTATTATCATCTTCAACACTTATACAACACAATACAAAGCAACTAACTTGTCACAATCAAGTAACAAAACAAGAGCATAGTTGACATAGTTAATGACAACACAAACATGTTGACATCAATGACAACACCGGTTAGTACATACTTGTTAGGGTTAGCCGGAAGAAGATATCAATTAAATGTAAATAAAGATTAAATAGAGGAATGAAAATACATAGAAATAATAATAGTGAGAGACAACTTTTAATGTGGTTCACCCAAACTAAGGCTACATCCACCAACAGAGAGTCCAATATTATTATCTAGTAAATCAAACTGATTATAACGAGCAATCCCTGCAACTCAATACTGCTGAAAATGCTACAATACATCATCAACAGAAACTCTAACCCTTAGCCACTTTTATGAAGCTTGATGTTGGTTACAAAAATAGGGTTTTATTATGTCAGCTAATAGAAAAAATAACTCCTGACGCCTTTATAAAATAATAGGCAATTTTTTCTTCAGGGGCGCTATCCTTAGTAGCCCCCACTGGGGGCATTGCCCCTAGACCCCCACCATGGGCTCCACCCCTAGGCCTTGCAAGAGGGGCTCTGCCTCCCCTACAATTCCCTATTAAATAATTTTGGGGGAAATCACGTCGATAAAAGTGGGGAAAATTTAACCTTTGAGTCTGATTAGGCTCCATATAACAACAATACTTGCAACATGTTCTTAACCAAAATCAAAATCTTCATCCATCATCCAATCCATATCAATCCCAAAATGCAAGTTTTCTTTGAGTCAAATATAGTTCTTTCATCCTTATCTTTAGCTTGCATTTTGCTTGAGAAATTGTCTACGTCAAGTAGGGTGTCAAGGTATAGCCCTTGTCATTCTTTGATACATTAGCTTAGGAATTTGGCTACCCCTAAGTTAGTGGACTTCCAATACTCATCTTCTTGTTTTTTAGGAATTTGTCTACCCAAAGGATACATGCCTTATCATCCTTTGTGATAACAAAAGATCTAGATTTACTTGATCCAAATTTTGGTTTTTGTCCAACAATCATTCCATTGTCATTCTTAACTTATCCATATCCCATCTCAATATTGGTCAAAAAGTTCAATATTCAAATTCTCAAAAGTCTAAATCCCAACTTCATCAACACCATCTTAGTCATATAATCATCTCATGCCCCTATTACTAGATCTCAAACCAAGAAGACCATGGACCCTCATGTGGAAATTCAAGACATTTCACCAAATGATGGCATAAGTGATCTTGAAGTATAAGAGGAATATTCACCTTGGTACCTAGACTCCATTAACAACATACCAAAAGGCTTTTGTGGTAAAACACCTCTTTGAGAAAGTAGATGTCCTTTACAAGATACAAACAAAAGATATCATTAATAGTGATCTGGACTTATTACCTCCACTTTCCCATGATCATAATTAAATTCACGCTTATCAATGTTGAAGGCACAAGACAATTGAGAGGGGGCTGAATCAGTTGTATCAAAAACTCCAAACCCTCATAAACATAATCACATCCACATTAGTTCACTTAAACCCTTAATCTGTTATGAATATTAAACATGAAAAGAATATAACAAAAACATAAACACATCAACACCATGCACAATAGAACACCAGATTTATACACGGAAAACCCTATAAGGGAAAAACCATGGTGAGGATTAGCTCACAATATAATGTAATAGCAATACCAAATTACAAGAGGCTCACTACCATAAGAAACGATGCTCATTGTAGAGGACTCACTATCCAAGTGGACTCACTACCCACTAAAAAAGAAAGAAAGAAGAAAAGAATGGCTCATGGCCAAACTTTGAACTGATATAGTTGTATCTAACCTATGGATGGAGTTTAGTTCTAATGAAGCTCATGTTATACACCACAACATACACAACTCCTTTGTATAATCACTAAAAATTGTAGACACCTTCTGCTCACTGCATCTGGTAGCCTAACATATGAAAGGCCTTGTTGCCCTGATCAAATTCACATCACAACATCATATCCCCCATTCCCACATGCATATCCATGAATCCTTAATACTTATTTATACCATCATTACCTTTGAAACAATCTTCAAGGTCAACAACACAATCTACAAGGTCGGCAAACACATAATATTTAAATTAGGTTTGGATCTAAACATTCCACGACACATGGGAATGAAGGAGAACCACTTTATGCCTTAGGTTGGACCCAAATCTATGTAGGCACACTACACAACATTCACATAATCATCAAATCAAATCCTCAATCAATCTAAACATTCAAGGTCAGCCAAACAGTGTAAACATAAGGAATTCCTGATTACATGCTTCCACAATCACAACCATAACTTGTGGACCATACACAGGGATTTAACAAAATCTAGAAACATCCATGAACATCTTGAAGTCACCTAGAAAATAACAAATTTAGCCACAACAAATTTCACCTGAACACAACTTTCACCTGAACACAACAACACTATCAAACTTGGCCACACAATAAATTGCTTTCGGGAGCACCATATCAAAAGATTTTTGGAAGGAAGATAGGTAAGATCCTTATGAATACATATACAAAACCATATCACCTAAAACCTTTTTATGGAGGAATACAGAGAAAAATACTTTCTCCCAGACACTTCTGTACAACTTAGAAACACTATCAAATGTTGTTCTCAAACTGGTGAACATAAATTTCATTGTACAACAATCTAGAGCACTAAATTCTAGATTTAGCATCTTCAAACACTTCTTGACAACATATCCAAACCACACACTTAGATCTCCAACACAAAAGAAATGCAAAGAAAATACTCGAACAACACTCTGTAAGTTAGAAGAATTCTTCAACACATTGTTTCTAGTATTAATCAAACTTTCTCGAATGCACTTAGAAACTCAATATCAGGAGTATATTCTTAACATCTTTAGCACTTTAGCACAATAACCAAACCACCTTTAACAAGACAACTTAATCAAATAACAACAACTTCATCAGAAGACACAGTTGACACCAATGACAACAAAAGCATGTTGACATCAATGACAATATTGATTAGCACATACTTGCAACAATCTACCCCTTTGTCATTGATCACAACATATGATTTGAAAAACCATCATGATATAGCTCTATACCGGTCTCACTCTCCCCCTTCCTTTTATACATCTTACTTTCTTTCTCTCCCTTTGTTTTCCACATGAACTCTCTTCCCCTTTGACATCAATGGCAAAGGGTGATACACTTTTTCAAGCGCTCTCACCCTGATTATGATACTGCACATACTTGCACTATTCTCAACTACTTTGAATACTCCCCCTTAGGAGTACACACCAACTTGTACCAACTCTTACTCCCCCTAACTGCAACAATCATCAATACCACTACCCACTCCCACTTAGAGGTAGCCTCCAACATCAGTCCATAAAAGAATGAATCTTTAAATCCACTAGACTGATGCATTTCCTTATGCATATAGTTCAAAGGAGGGTCAATAAACCCTAACTTCTCCTAGAGATACTCAAATGTATCCTTATGAAAATCCTTAGTAAATATATCAACAATGTGATCCTTTGTAGGCACATACTCCATCTTCACTTTATTCTCTACAACCTTCTCTCTCAGAAAGTGATACCTAATTGAAATATGCTTTGTCCTTGAATGCATCACCATATTTTTTGAAATGTTAATAGCATTGGTATTATCACAAAAGATAGGAATTGGATCATCATACTCAACTTTGATATCCTTCAAGGTTTGTCTCATCCATAACACATGCGTACAATAGGATGTAGTTGTAATGTATTTTGCCTCTGCAGTAGATAAAGACACTAAATTCTACTTCTTGCTTAGCCATGATACAACTCTATCTCCAAGAAAGAATACACCACCACTTGTACTTTTCCTATCATGTACACATCCAGCCCAATCTGCATCTGTGTAGGCACTTAGGGTAAAGTCATTATTCTTAGGATACCACAAACAATGATTCAGAGTGCCCTTCAAATACCTGAATATCCTCTTCACTGCCATGATATGTGACTCTCTAGGATCTTCTTGAAATCTTGCCACAAGATAGACTACATGCATGATATCTAGTCTGATAGAAGTTAGGTATAACAGTCCTCCAATTATTGATCTATATTTCCTCTATTCAGCCTTAGGGGATTCATCATTCTTGCTCATCTTGCAACCAATTGTCATTGGGGTACAATTTGGTTAAGAATCTTCCATTCTAAACTTCTTTAATAGTTCCTTGACATGATGAAAATGCCCTTATCTGTCTAATTAATTTGTAATCCAAGGAAGGAGTTCATCTCTCCATGCATTGATATCTCAAATTCTTTTTGCATTTCATTTGCACATTCCTTACACATACCTTCATTTCCACCAAAGATTATGTCATCCACATAGACCTCAACAATCAGGATTTGATCTTTTCTTACCTTGATGTACAAATTACTGTCTATAGACCCTTTACTAAATCCTTGCTGCAATAAATACCTATCTAACCTTGCATACCAAGCTCTGGGAGCTTGCTTCAATCTAGACAATTCCTTGTTCAATCTGCATACCATATCTAGTTTGTCTAACAACTGAAATCCATCTAATTTCTCTATGTATACTTCCTCATCCAACTCACCATTCAAAAAAGAAGACTTCACATCCATTTGATATACCTTGAAATCCTTGTGTTGCATAAGCCAGAAACAACCTAATAACCTACATTCTTGCCACTAGAGCAAAAGTTTCCTCATAGTCTATTCCTTCCACTTGTGAGTATGCCATACACACAAGTCTTTCCTTGTTCCTTACCACTTCTCCATTCTCATTTAACTTGTTTCTGTATACCCACTTAGTTCTAATCACATTCTTATTCTCCAATCTTGGGACAAGTTCCCATGTCTGATTCTTCTCAATCTAAATTAGTTCTTCTTCCATATCCTTGATCCAATACTCATCCTTACATGTCTCAAGACTGTTTTGGGTTCAACTTTGGAAAGTAAACATAGATTTACCTATTCTTTAGCAGCTATGCTTCTTGTCAATACACCTTTGCTTTTATCACCAATGATCTGATCTTCAATGTGATGCCTCTGCACATATTTAGGAGTTTTAGGAACTTTTTCCAGAGCTTCTTTTTCTTCAACTTGTACTTCTATTTTTGGAGTTTCTTGTTCTTCAACTTGTAATTCCTTTTCTTTAGTTTCTTCTTTTTCTCCACAGGAAGACTCATCTGATTCTTATTCATTAATCTCTAAAAACTTTTGTATATCTTCATCAACCTTAACATTAGCACTTTCAACAATCTTTCTTAGCCTCTTATTATAGCAATGGTAAGCTTTTCTTTTTTGAGAGTATCCAAGGAAAATACCTTCATTACATCTTGCATCAAACTTTCCTAGTTCTTCATCTTTTCTTATATAACATTTGCTTCAAAAAAATTTGAAATATTTAGTAGTGGGAATTCTTCCATATCATAGCTCATAGGGAGTCTTTGTGTCATTTTCTTTCAATTGTACTCTATTCTATATGTAGATAAAAGTATGAATTGCTTCTCTCCAGTAGATTTCTAGTAGGTTTTCTTCCTTTATCATTGTCCTTGTAGCTTCTTGAACACTCTTGTTCTTCCTTTCAACCACTCCATTCTATTGAGGAGTTCTAGGTGTAGATAGATGCCTCTTTATCCCATGATTCTCACAAAACATGTTAAACTCATTAGAATTAAACTCTCCACCTTTGTCAGACCTTAAACAATTGATTTTCATATCCAATTCATTTTCAACCATTGCTTTAAAAGATTTACACTTATCTAGGCCTTCTAATTTTTCCTTAAGAAAATTGACCCAAGTCATTCTAGAGAAATCATCAATATATAACATGAAATACATGTCACCTTGAAAACTACTTACTCTAGTAGGACCACACAGGTCTATATGCACCAACTCCAACATCCTGGTAGATGACTGATCCTTGTTTTTGAAGCTTCTTCTTGTTTGCTTTCCAAACTGACATTCCTTACAGATAACAGTAATAGGCTTTGTTAACTTGGGTAGATCTCTCACAACTTGATCTAAAATTATCCTTACTAGGATATCAAAGTTGATGTGACACAATCTCCTATGCCATAGCCAACTCTCACTAATTTGATTCATAAGGAAATAACTAACACCACCTTTGAGATGATAAACATTTCCACCTTTCTTCTTTCCAACAATAATTATTGATTTGAATCTTTTTCTAATCTCAAATCCATCATTCTGAAACATAAGATTGTAACCCTTGCTACACATCTATCCACCACCCAAGAGATTATGCTTTAAACCTTTGACATAAAGAACATCATTAGTGTTATGATTTCTATCAAAACTGATTGAACCTTTTTCCACAAATCTTAGTAGCTTCATCACCACCAAACCTAACTACTCCACCATCAAATTTTTCAAGTTTAATAAACTTACTCTTATTACCTTTCATATGATTTGAGCATCCACTGTCAATGAGCTAGTCATCCTTTTCACTCCTAGCATGAAAAGTGTGTATTATAGTTTCTTAAGGGTTAGTGCAAGCTTCTAGATTATTTTCCTTCACATAGCTTCTAGAGTTAGCACAACCAGTTGCATCTCTTATGGCAATAAATAAGCATCCATCATCATTATCATTGTCAAAATTAGAATCATCATTAGAAATTATTGCATAGTAATTTTTCTTGAGCATCTTGTTGATAGTAAGTAATACTGAGAGGGGGGGTGAATCAGTATTCCACAAAACCACTTCTTAACAAGTTTATTAATCCAATCTCCAAAATTAATAATATGAAAGTAGAATAAACATAGGAACAACAACCATAAATACATAACACATGAACATCAGGATTTTTACATGGAAAACCCAAAAAGGGAAAAACCACGATGAGTGTTAGTTCGCAATATATTAATATACCACAATACCAGATTACAAGAAATCTCACTGCCTTAGGACTCACTACCCAGAGAAATGCTCACAACAAGAAAGGCTCACTACCAAAATAGGCTCACTGCCTAGAGAAAGAAAGAAGAAAGAAGAATGGCTCACTGCCAATTTTGAACTACTCAAATTGCATCTACACATGCATGGTTACAACTCCAATGAAGCCTGAAAATACTTTCAAAACTCTTCATCTATGACAGCTCTATTTCACTACTCTACTTTTATATAGGAGCAAGATCTCTCTTCTTTTTCTCTTATTACTTTCACACAATCACTTTACTTCTTATGTTACACATATGTATATTTACCTTCACTCCACACACTACAAACACTAAATTTGATCCCACACACACACACACACACACACACACACACACACACACACACACACACACACACACACACACATATATATATATATCTGCAACACTTAACATCTTCACATTAAGTCAGCCTACTTAGATGAAGCGTATAGTTAACAAACTTGTAGCTTGCCAGCTAGATCCACTCACCAAAATACATAGTGGACCTAAATAACATTTGAATCACATTCTCATAAGTCGGCTCGAACTACATAACCACTTAGAATAAAGTTCTAATCAATAGAACTTACCACACACAACTCAAACTATCATGTCAGCCTCAAACATAAACTGTTACTGACTCGGTCTAACTATCAGATCACAACTTTCACTATAGACCACAATACTTTCTCAAAATCATATCAAAGACTCTTTAGACATCACAGATCAGACCTTCAGAACTGCAAAGAAAAATATCCTTTAGCGGCAAAATGTGGACCATCATAATTTAGGCTCTGTCACAGTCAAAATCTGTCAAACAGTGTAGTGATACTCAGAAACTTGTAACTATCTTTCTGGTGGACTTCAAAACCTACAGCTCTAGATTTAGACACTTCATACAAGTTTTTACAACACCTCAAAACCATATATCAAGATATGCAACACTAGAAGAATGCAGTCCAAAATAACTGAGTGTTATGCTTTAACTGGAACTCTATTATGTTCTATCATACTTAGACTATTTGAGGATATACTTCTAGAACTGATCAAAAGATGAAACCTTGGATATAAGATCATCAGAGAGTTAGGAAGATCATACCAAAACCACAATACTTGGTCTTCAACTATGGACCAATTCCAATCCAAATGTAGTTTTTATGTCACTACCTCTGTACACTACCAACACTTAGCCAAAATAACTAAGTCTTCTTCACCGGACCAAAATCTATGTTCCAAACTTTTTCCTTTTCTTGTTTCCATCAATTAAAACACTCAATTATTCATCAAAGTAGTGTCTCTTTCCAAAACATCCTTCCTTTATTTTCCTTATTCTTAATTCTCAAAGCTCTATCTAGACACCTTGAAGCATAATGACCTATTTTTCCACAACTAAAACATTTAAAAGGAAACATACCAGTACCCTTTTTCATCCTTCTCACAAAGTTGGCTTCCACTTTATCAATGTCTTCCGGTTCTAATTCAAGAATCTTCTATGTTTTACCAACTTTAAAAGTAGTCCCATCTTTTGCAGTTCCACTAGATGTGCCAAACTCTCTTATTTCAAAAGTAGTTAGTGTGCCAAGCAACTGATCTTTGGTAAATTTACTCAAGTTTTGTAATTCTTTAGTAGAAGAAACCTTATGACTGTAAGCTTTAGGAAGAGTACTCAGTACCTTCAATATTACTTCTTGATCATCTATATTTCCACCAAGTCCCTTAATGCCATTGACAACTTCGTCCACCTTCTGTAAGTAGATTGTAATGTTTTTATCTTTATACATATGCATGGTCTCATAAGTGAGATTCAAATTCTACATTTTAGCCTATTTAACCTTTTGATCTCTTTCATAGACAATTTCCAACCTTTTCCAAATCTCATTAGTAGTTTTCAAATTCACAACATTCACCAACTCATAATTAGTAAGTCCACTTAAGAGAGAATGTTTTTCCTTACCATCTATTTTAGTAGCTTTGATTTCATCTTTAGTATTTACACCTTTCTTAGGTACAATGTAATTAGACTTGATGCATTTCCAGACCTCATAACCAAGAGAAATTAGAAAGGCTTACATCCTTACCTTCCAGAGTGCATAATCTAATCCATCAAACAAGGGAGTATCTTTCTTGTGTGTCATCTCGAATCTACCTCAGGTTGTTAATATTTCTTCAAAGGAACCTTTCTCTGATACCAATTGTTGAAGGTACAAGACAACTGAGAGGGGGAGTGAATCAGTTGTATCAAAAACTTCAAACCCTCATAAACATAATAACATCCACATCAGTTCACTTAAACCCTTAATCTATTATGAAGATTAAACATGAAAAGTAGATAAGAAAAACATAAACACATCAACACCATGCACAAGAGAACACCAAATTTTTACGTGGAAAACCCTATAAGGGAAAAACCACAGTGATGATTATCTCACAATATAATGTAGTAGCAATACTGAATTACAAGAGGCTCACTGCCATAAGAAAGAATGCTCACTATAGGGGACTCACTATCCAAGTGGACTCATTACCCACTAAAAATGAAAGGAAGAAGAAAATAATTGCTCACTTCCATACTTTGAACTGATATAGTTGCATCTAACCTATGCATGGAGTTCAATTCCAATGAAGCTCATTAGACACCACAACATACACAACTCCTTCGTAGCATCACTAAAAATTGTAGACACCTTCTGCTCACTGAGTCTGGTAACCTAACACATGAAATCCTTTGCTTCCCTATTTAAATTTTCATCATAACATCATATCCCCCATTCACACACATGTATCCATGAATCCTTAACACTTATTTATACCATCATTACCTTTGAAACAATATTCAAGGTCAGCAACACAATCTCCAAGGTTGGAAAACACACAATATTTGAATTAGGTCTGGACCTAAACATTCCATGACACAAGGGAATGAAGTCAAACCACTCTATACCTTAGCTCAAACCCAAATCTATCTAGGTATGCTACACAACACTCACATAATCATCATATCAACTCCTCAATCATCACAAACATTCAAGGTTAGCCAAACAATGTAAACATAAGGAATTCTTGATTACATGCGTCCATGATCACAACCTTAACTTTAGGTCCATAAATAGGCTTTAACACAATCTATAAACATCCACAAACATCTTGAAGTCACCTATAAACCAACAAATTCAGCCACAACAACTTTCACCTGAAAACAACTTTCACCTGAACACAACTTTCACCTGAACACAACACCGTTGAAATCTGCCACACAATAAATTGCTTTACGGAGTACCAAATCACAAACTCTTTTAAAGGAAGATAGGGAAGATCCTTATGAAAACATATCTAGAACTATAGCAATTTGAACCATTCTGTGGAGGAATGTGGAGAAAAATACTTTCTCCCAGACACTTCTACACAACTCAGAAACACTGTCAAATATTGTTCTCAAACTGGTGAACATAAATTTCACTGCACAACATTCTAGAGGACCAAATTCTAGATTTAGAATCTTCAAACACTTCTTGAAAAAATATCCAAACTACACACTTAAAACTCCAACACAAAAAAAATGCAGAGCAAAAATTCAAACATCACTCTGTAAGTCAGAAGACTTCTTCAACACATTGTTTCGAGTATTAATCATTTTTCTCAAAAGCACTTGGAAACTCAATATCAAGAGTATATTCTTAACATCTTTAGAACTTCAACATAGAAGCCAAACCACCTTTATAAAGATAACTTAATCAAACAACTTCATTAGAAGACACAGTTGACACTAATGACAATAAAAGCATGTTGACATCAATGACAACACCGATTAGCAAATACTTGCAACAATCAATTGGGTCAATCCACATTATTTTCCAAAAAAATCATTGAGCCACAACATATTCCTACATCTTCCACTTCATTACAAGTCACATCCGATTGTGAGGTCATGACATCATAACCAATTTATCAATTCCACCAAACTAATCTGTCCACATCTCAAATTTGTCCATAAATTGTCTTTACACAAACTTCAACTTAACCATCTACCTCTCCACTCATCACCCAAGTCAATTCTTGGTCCACACCTCCCATGACCTCATGTAAATCTACCATACCTTTGTCTATTGTACCCCAATAGACACATCAACATATCATATCCAATCCTATGACATCACATCCTAGTCATCACATTGTCACACAACCTTTTCCATCTTCCACACCTCTTGCGACTTCCCTTGAGAATAAGGTTCAAACATTACATGATGAAGTAAAATATGCTCTCAAAATGTTAGAGGTTGGGACTTGTTATGGAGTAAAAAGTGGACACATGTCTTTTTACCTCCTTGTTTAGCTCCTAAGTCCCTGTGATTGCATTATAACTTCTAAATATTCATCCTGATGCAAAATTCACTAAAACCAATGTAAATTGGGAATAAGGGGCCCATATTTTACCTTACCTCAAACCAAAATGGAGCCTCAATACTTGGGCTTCCATGCCCAAGTCTTTCCTGATTGGTCAGGGAAAATTTAAATGTATGTTGGCTTAAGACCTTTTAAAAGGTTTCTCCTTATCAGCTCTTTTGGTTTAATTTGATGAATGTTAGTGGGAAAGCATATATAATTATGTTTTTGAATTCATTATGAACCTAGATAGAGATATAACCAACTTGAAGCAATGGAGTAAAGGGCATTGAAAGCATTCATTATGTTTCTAGAACAAATTTTTATTGTCATTATGTGTGTGTTGCAGGTTTTAAGTTATTAGCTATCTCTCTCCTTATGATTTGAAGAGAATTCATCCTCCTAAGGGTTTCATCACATAGGTGATATCATTTTATTTACCATCATTTGATTCATCATATTGATTTTGTGTTTAGCCTCTACTGTTCAAGGGCACACTCTCTTTATCTATCAATAATGTTGGGAAGCTTGAATGCTATCCTAGGATTTGACCGAGGTAAGTTCTTAAACACCATAACCCCCAAACCCCTTTTCTTCTTCTTGTGTGCAGGTTATAGGTGCGAGATTTGAGAAATATGAAGACAAAGGAAGACTAAGCAAGGAACAAGGTTTTAGGATCTAATAGCAGTTTAGGAATATTACTCTATGTAGGACTTGGGCACTAGCACCCTAGTCTTTCTACCGTTGTAGGTTCCAAATCTGACACTAGGGTAGTCTTTGCAACATTTCCCCAATTTATAGTTTTGAAAGATTCTTCCTTTCAAGACGTGGGTGCTTTCGAAATAGTCCTCTGACACGTCCACATCTGAGACATAGGTTCTATCATCTTTTTGATCCTCCCTTTACAATTGGCTTTTGGAGATTTATTGTACATCTTTTGTTATAATCTGATTATCATAGAACTAGGGTTTATTACATCATTAACCTAGGGTTTGATAAAAAAGACATGATTAAATCAGATCTTTCCATGGAACTCTTGAATACAAGATCTATAGCTAAGTCCAGCTCCATTTGGTAGTGATTTGGCTCATTCTTGTCTTTAAATGTTATTGTGAAAGAGGGTTTGATCTAGTATACATGCTAGTCTCATCATTCACCTTTCTCACACATAACATTTTTGGTGAACCCGTAGCTTCGAGCATTTACATCTTGCTAATAGTTCAAATCAGATCTTGTATTAATTTATAACATATTCATCATTATTCATTTCAAAATCTTGCATAAATTTGGAAAAAGTACATAATTAGCCATTAAAAATCTTCTATTTTGGTTAAATCTTAAATTAGGGTTTCAAAACGTCTCTTACATGATCATATCAGTGACAATAAATATTCATTTAATCTGATTTTGTATAATAATCTTACATCATTTCACATCATAAATCTCAAGATTCTTATATTTGCAACTACACATTGTATATTTCAACATAAGAATATAGCTTCTCTTTCACATTTTGCAAGCACTCTTAAAGAGATCTATATTTGCCTTTGTGTGCAAGACTTTAACATTGAAATCACTTGGTTTGTAGTGACACTCATGTGTTCTTGATCTTTGCAAAAAGACTCAATAACCTAGTTTCCTCAAACTAGTGCCTTGTTGTACAAAAGTCTCACATACATGGCATGGAATCAAAATAAGGGTGGTATGGTTCCTCGCCAATCTAATAAAAAAAGGAAGGCTCCTAAACCTATCATATAATTCACACCACATGAGACCGCTATTAGAGATATTGATGGCCCTCTTTACATCACATTAAGAATAAGTGGAAATCCAACAAGAGCAGTTCTTATTGATCCTAATTGTATGACAAATGTGATAACTAAAGAATTCTTATAAATACATGATTTTTAGCACAAGATACTTATAAGCCTATGGATATAATGATAAAAGCAGATAATTGTTACTTCCTTCTGGCAATCAGAAAGATAACACTTTTAATTAAGGTGGTTGAAAATGTTACAAGTATGTGCCTAATCAGTGTTGTCATTGATGTCAACTATATCCTATTTTGTTATTTGTTTGTAAGCTTTATATGTTGAGGATAGTGAGAAAATTTGCCCCTTCGGAAGAAACAGTGAGTTGCAGTAAATTGTAGTGAAGACAGTGTGTTGCTGATAAAAGAATAGTGGAGAAGATTGCTCTGCATTTCTTGTTGATTGAATATCTTGGTCTGCAGATTGGAACATATTTAGAGGCATGTCTAAATGATGCAGAGGCATCCACACTAAAACATTGACACATAGCATGGACGTCTGCAGCCCATCATCATCATCATATTCATCCTCATCATCATCATATTTGATTTCACTGTCAGCATCATCATCATATTTCACCTGCCGACTGATATCCTCCTGCAGACAAGCCTTCGCACCTTCGCCTGTCAACAGCATCACCTTACTCGATTATCGACAGCATCATCATGTTCGGCAGCATCATCATGTTCGACCAGCGCGAACATCCTCCTGACGTCCACTGTTCACTTCAGCGACACATTCCGTCTTCTCTTCCTTCAGCATCATGATATTCAACATCATGATATTCAATAGGATAAAGAACATCCGGTTCCTTCCATTTATCCAGATGATGACAAAACCTTAACTCCTCGCACCTTTCCTCGATGCTTGCGTCACCCGATATCCTGATGACGTAGATCCTGATGACGATGACGTCACCCGTAGCTTCTCAATATCCTGCCGCTCCGAAATGTCCTGATGATGTATATCATGATGATGATGACGTCATATCCTGCTGTTGGCCAAACTTAGTTTTTTTTCGGCCCGTGATCAACTTGATCAACCCGATCTTCAACCTGATGCCGATACGCTCCTCCTCGGCCCTCCTGATGATGATCACCCCGACGCACTTGCACTTCATGCACTCGAAAGCATCATGCTCATCTTCACTTATCCGGATGACGATACCCAAACTGACTGCAGGATATTCACCAAGATATCCTGATGATGCTGTTTTGACGAACTTTCTGCCTTAGCGAAATTTCACTTCGCCGATCCTCCAGGGACGACCCGATCCACTCTCAGGGTGATCTTCCACACTCTATCTTATCAGCTCGACCTAGCACATACCCATGCTAGGGTCTTCAACATCTCTCGACGGCGATCCTGCACACCTGCATGCAAACAGAAAACAAACTACAACCTAACCTACTGTACATCGCCATTCCACCGATCAGACGGATCAACCGGTGGAATGGATCAGCAAATCCATACAGCCACCAAACCAGCAAATCGATCAAGCAATGGAATGCAACAGAGGATGAACACAAACAGGAATACTTTATTTGATCTCAAAAGATGTAAATACAATGATCAGTTTCTCTCTCTCTGCCTCACTCTCGCAAAGTCTGATCGATGATATCCAATACCATCCGATCCTCATGCTTAAATAGATTTCCCTACGAGTACTACTGACCCGACTCCAAGCGGCTGGGAACTCTCCAGGCGGCTGGGAGATCCAACCGGACCCTACAGCATGACAGCTGTTCTAACAAACTTAACTAAAAATAGTAAAAGCCTGGTCAGCATGATCTTATCATGATCAGCATGACCTTATTACATGCATTTGGTCTTAACAGACCTTCTTGAAAACATAAACAAGACCTAAGACTACTAACTACCTTATCAAGACCAGCTGTCAGGTAGGTGCTCCTGCACCATACTCCCCAATAGAAAAGAACTCATGTCCCATGAGTTTAGTATGTGGAAGTCCTCCACCTTTATACTTTGCCTTTGCAATATGCTGCCCTGTTCCAGCTTTGTCCTTTGCTGGCTCTTGGCTGCTCCAAGACTTCTGAATTGTAACTTGCTTGCTGGCAAGTAAATCCTCATGCCTGTCAATGTAGGCCTTTCTCTCACATACCCTGTGTTTGTCAGGTTGTCTGACCAGAACCTCTTTCTGAACTGCCTCTTGAACTTCTACAATGTTCAATCCTGTCTTTCTTTCAACCTATATAGGACAAGCAATAGTCCCAACGATGACAACATCCTTGTCATTCCTTTCAACTGGTTGCTGTTTGCACCCCTGTTTCTGAACCTGCTGCTGACCTCTGTCCGTCACAACTAAAACTTTCTTCAATCTGTTGTCCTGAATAACTTCTTTCCTTGCAGTGTCCTTAACTGCCGTTATGCCTGCTCCTCTAGGCATCTGCACATACTCCTTCTTTCCCATTAAAATGATTTTGGCTGCCCCCTGTGCTGCAGCATCTGCCTGCAATGGCATCAACTTAATAGTCTTCCCATCCTTCTTGATGGTATAGGTATTAGAATACCCATCATACAATACCCTTCTGTCAAATTGCCATGGTCTACCCAACAGTAGGTGACAACATTCCATAGGCAAAATATCACACAAAATTCTATCATGATAGGCTCCAATATGAAAATCCACATATGCCTGTTCAGAGACAAAAAGTGAATGACTATCACTCACCCAAGATGCCTTGTAAGGGTGTGGATGTGGAATCCTTTCCAAATGCAGTTTATCCACCATCTCCTGAGATACCATGTTGTCTGTTGAACCAGTATCAATGACAACCTTACATACTTTACCTTTGCTCTTACATGTGGTCTTGAAAAGAGCTCTTCTTTGCATCAGATCCTTTGATGCCTGCAAACTAATTCTCCTTAACATCAATGATTCTCCACTCTCTGGATATCCACAATTATCAGGCTCTCTGTTTGAACTCTGCGCACTTTCTTCTACTTTCTCTTCTTGCACAAGTTGTACTCTCTTGTCATTAGTTCTATCATTTCTGGATGATGAACCTTTGTTTTCTGGACATTTGAAAGATGGATGACCAAACTCACCACAGGTGTAACACTTTCCTAAAAATGCAGTAGAACCTCTACCACCTCCAAATCTTCCTCTATTACCTTTCCATCCACCCCTGAAATCAGACTGTCCCTGTCCTTTACCACTGTCTTCTTGACCCTCATTGGTTTGCTTTTGTGTAGGGGCTGCTCCTCTTCCCCTATGGTTTCCTCTTCCTCTCATGGACTTATCATGTCCTCTATTCATCTTTTCTTCAATCCTGATTGCCATTTGATAACAATCCTCCACATTCTTAGGGTTAGCTAAAACTAACTCATCCTGTATGTTAAATCTCAAACCAGCCAAGTACCTAGCCACCTTTTCTACCTCATTCTCATGATGACCAAATCTCATACTCAATTTATAAAACTCTTCTGTATATGTCTTCACATCCCTTTCCTTCTGCTTTAAAAATTGCAGCTTCTTAAACATCTGGATTTCATAATCCCTTGGCAAGAATTTACCCTTGATCCTTGCTACCATCTTATCCCATGAAGTGATCTTTGACTTCCCTTGTTTCCTTCTCTCAGATTGTACATAATCCCACCATACCAAAGCATGACCTCCTAACTTGGTCTTCGCAATCTTTACCTTCTGATCCTCAGCAACATCTTCACATTCAAAGTGATTATCAAGTGCAGCAATCCAATCTAACAACTCATCTTCATTCAAACTTCCAGTATACTTGGAAACATCAACCTTTACCTTAGGTTTATCACTCTGCACTGCCTTTAACAGTTTTACCAGTCTCTGGTCTTCAGCATCCAGATCTTCAGCTACCTCTTCATACTCTTCAACAGTATCTTCATCTTCTTCAGACTCACTGTCTGCCACTTCCCTCTTTTTGTTCTTTTCCAGGGCTGTCAGCCTGGCTTGAAGTGCTTCAGCAAGCTCCTTCATCTTCCTCATCTCTCTAGCATGTTTCTCCTTCATTTCCTGCAATTCCCTTGCAGTACCACTACCTTTCGGAGGCATTTTGTCAACCTCTCACTCCCCACACAACACACAATTCAACTCTATCTCTACCTCTGCCCTTTCGGTGACAGAATCAACACACAACAGCCCAGATGTTTTGCTGAGCTCTGATACCACTATGATGCAGAGGCATCCACACTAAAACATTGACACATAGCATGGACGTCTGCAGCCCATCATCATCATCATATTCATCCTCATCATCATCATATTTCACCTGCCGACCGATATCCTCCTGCAGACAAGCCTTCGCACCTTCGCCTGTCAACAGCATCACCTTACTCGATTATCGACAGCATCATCATGTTCGGCAGCATCATCATGTTCGACCAGCGCGAACATCCTCCTGACGTCCCCTATTCACTTTAGCGACACATTCCGTCTTCTCTTCCTTCAGCATCATGATATTCAACATCATGATATTCAACGGGATAAAGAACATCCGGTTCCTTCCATTTATCCAGATGATGACAAAACCTTAACTCCTCGCACCTTTCCTCGATGCTTGCGTCACCCGATATCCTGATGACGTAGATCCTGATGACGATGACGTCACCCATAGCTTCTCAATATCCTGCCGCTCCGAAATGTCCTGATGACGTATATCATGAGGATGATGACGTCATATCCTGCTATTGGCCAAACTTAGTTTTTTTTCGGCCCGCGATCAACTTGATCAACCCGATCTTCAACCTGATGCCGATACGCTCCTCCTCGGCCCTCCTGATGATGATCACCCCGACGCACTTGCACTTCATGCACTCGAAAGCATCATGCTCATCTTCACTTATCCGGATGACGATACCCAAACTGACTGCAGGATATTCACCAAGATATCCTGATGATGCTGTTTTGACGAACTTTCCGCCTTAGCAAAATTTCACTTCGCCGATCCTCCAGGGACGACCCGATCCACTCTCAGGGTGATCTTCCACACTCTATCTTATCAGCTCGACCTAGCACATACCCATGCTAGGGTCTTCAACATCTCTCGACGGCGATCCTGCACACCTGCATGCAAACAGAAAACAAACTACACCCTAACCTACTGTACATCGCCATATCAGACGGATCAACCGGTGGAATGGATCAGCAAATCCATACAACCACCAAACCAGCAAATCGATCAAGCAATGGAATGCAACAGAGGATGAACACAAACAGGAATACTTTATTTGATCTCAAAAGATGTAAATACAATGATCAGTTTCTCTCTCTCTGCCTCACTCTCGCAAAGTCTGATCAATGATATCCAATACCATCCGATCCTCATGCTTAAATAGATTTCCCTACGAGTACTACTGACCCGACTCCAAGCGGCTGGGAACTCTCCAGGCGGCTGGGAGATCCAACCGGACCCTACAGCATGACAGCTGTTCTAACAAACTTAACTAAAAATAGTAAAAGCCTGGTCAGCATGATCTTATCACGATCAGCATGACCTTATTACATGCATTTGGTCTTAACAGACCTTCTTGAAAACATAAACAAGACCTAAGACTACTAACTGCCTTATCAAGACCAGCTGTCAGGTAGGTGCTCCTGCACCACTAAAGATGCTACATTTTGAGTTTGAGCCTCTGGTATGACAAATTGAGGAAGTTATGTTCACCAGAGTAAAACTTGCTTTTTCTATTCATTCACTGGTGTCCACGAGAAAGTATTTTTCTCTGCATTCCTCTGCAGTTATGTATTTCGGTCTGCAGTTCTAGAGTGATTTCTGGGATGATGATATGCACCCACAATTGCAATGGTTCATGATTTGGTGGTCTACAAGTGATCCTTTTTTAGTGACAGTTGATGACAGTTGAGTTCATATGCTCCGATTGGAGAAATCTTATGGTTCAAGTGGTTAGATGTTGTGCAGATGTTCCTGGTGACTACAATGTGCTTGTGGATGTCTCCTAATCATGTTCCTACCTTTACATTGGTTTACAAGGAGTATTTCAGATCAAAATTGAAGTTTGTTCCCAGATAACATGGTACAAGGTCTAGTCTTAGTTGACTCGGATGATTCCACTAATTGTGGAGATTCATAGAAGATTGTAGAAGCATGTAGCATCGTAGAAGATTGTATTTGGGTCCTTGCTAAGGAGTGATGTGATCCACTTATAATTTTTTCTTCTCCTTAGCATAATTTTGTATTAGGTCAAGACCTATTTTATATGTTTGTAATATCATCATTGGAGAGTGGCCCAATACTTGATAAATGTAATGTGGTTGCAATGCTGACTTTGATGAACATTCCAAAGTTAATGAATGATATATACTTGTAATTGAATCATGGAAAACATGTCCTTGTGCAAGAATGCAAAAAGAAGGGAAAGAGTGAGAAGGCAGAGCAAAGAAGAGGAATTGTTTTGTGCTTCAATGGAATTAAACTTTGGCATGGTGTAGATGCTATCATCTTAGTTCAAACCCTTGGTAGTGAGCCACCCCTTAGTAGTGGGCCTCTTTGAGCAGTGAGCTCTGGACAGTGAACCCTAATGGTAGTGAGCCTCTAATTTTTGGTATTATGCTTTACATAATAATCTTGTGGGTTAAACCCCACCCTAGTTTCTCCCTTTACAGGGCTTTCCACAACAAAATCTAGTGTCATTATCTATGATCTTGTAGTTTAGTTAGAATTACTAATTTTGTGTTTTCATATTCTAGTCATAATAACAGTAAATAAGTGGATGATGTTTTAAGATGCAGAAATTGTTTAAGTTTTGAGACAACTGATTCACCCCCCTCTTAGTTGTCTTGTACATTTCAACAATTGGTATCAGAGCCAAATTCCTTGGAAGAAAGCTTGACCACTTGAGGTTGATCCAGGATGTCGTATAAGAAGGAAAGTCAGTGGTTTGATGGAACAAACTACTCCGTCTAGAAGATCCACATGGAAACCCATCTCCTCTACTTAGGTTATAGTGTTTAAAAAAAAACTGAAAATAAGTATGAAATACCAAAGAATGGTCTACAAACTGAATATGATATCAAGCAATTTGAGTTGAACATAAAAGCCAAAGATGCATTGGTAAGTGCCTTATCTGACACTGAAGTAACAAAGATCATGGAGATGGAAACTGCTTATGAAATCTGGGAAAAGATGAATCTGTGAAGAGCACCAAGTTGCAGAGTTTGAAGGCAAAATATGAATGTTTGAAGATGAGTGAAGATGACAACATAACATCCTTCATGCAAAAGGTTGACAAACTTGTGAGTAGCATTATAAGTGTGGGAAGAAAAATTGAGGATATTGATGTTGTGAACAAAATTATTAGATCACTACCGAAATCATATAGTCATAAGGTGGCTACAATTGAAGAAGTAATGACAGTGACAAAGATCACAAAGGATTAGCTACTTGGGAAGCTGTTAGCCTTTGAAATGAGAGAACTTGGTGATTCACTTCCAAAGATAGAGACTGCTTTAAAGACCAACACTTTAGAAAGAACCACTAGATCTGACAAGTACAAGGTGGAACTAGATTATGAGCTTGAAGAACTTGAAGCCAAATTTATTAACAGTCTACCTAGAGGTACTGGTAAGTTCAAAGGCAAACTTCCTTTCAAATGTTTTAGTTGTGGTAAAGTTGGTCATTATGCTTCTAGATACCCCACAAGAGTTCCTAAGCCAAGACTTGATAGACCTAGGATCCCAAAGAAATTTTATTATGTTGAAGATTTTGATGATGATGGAGTATCAGATGTTGAACTAGATAATGCTAGTACATAAGGATTTGTGTGGACCTACCAGAGTAAGAAGTTTGCAAGGATACATGTACTTTATGTTGCTTATTGATGATTATTCTAGAATGACTTGGGTTAGCTTTTTGAGAGAAAAAGTAGAAGCCCTAGATAAGTTCAAGGCATTCAAGGCAATGGTTGAGAATGAGAAGGATTTGAAGATCAAATGTTTGAGATCTAATAGAGGAAGAGAGTTTATATCAAATGAATTCAACTTTTTCTGTGAAGAGCAAGGGATAAAAAGATAGTTATCAACACCTAGGACTCGACAACAAAATGGAGTTGTTGAAAGGAAGAACTTAACAATTCAAGAGGTTGCTAGAACCATGATGAAGGAGACTGACCTACTAGAAGTATACTGGAGAGAGGATATTCAAATAGTTGTCTACATTCTAAACAGAGCTCAAGTCAAAGGTAATAGTACCAAAACCCCCTATGAGTTGTGGTATGGAAAAGTTCCTATAGTAAAATACTTCAAAGTTTTTGGTAGAAAATGTTATATCAAAAGAGAAGAAGATCTAGTCAAGTTTGATGCTAGATGTGATGAAGGAATCTTCCTTGGTTACTCCACCAAAAGCAAGGCCTACCAGTGCTATAATAAGAGGCTAAAGAAGATCATTGAGAGTGCAAATGTCAAAGTTGATGAAAGCAAGGAATGGTGTTCAAGATCAAGTGGATATGAATAAGATGAACCAGATGTTTCAACAAACAAAAAAGTGGTGCAGCATGAAGATAGTTCAAATGAAGAGGAACAAGCTCCAAAAATTGTCACCAAGACACCAAGGTATGTAAAACTTAATCATTCTGAAGATCAAATCATAGGAGATAAGAGCAAAGTAATTCTGACTAGAAGAAGAGTTGCAGAAGAACAAGTGAATTTCTATCTGATCTCCAAGATTGAGCCTAAGACTGTGAATGAAGCCTCCAATCATGAAAATTGGGTAAAAGCTATGAAAGAAGAACTAATGCAGATAGAGAAGAATTAGACTTGGGATCTTCTTATGAGACCAATAGATAAAAATGTAATTGGCACCAAATGGGTCTTCAGGAACAAGATGAATGAGAATGGTGAAGTGGTATGAAACAAAGCAAGGTTGGTATGCAAAGGATACTCTCAAGTTGAAGGAATAGATTTTGAGGAAACATTTGCACCACTAGCAAGGATTGAAGCAATAAGAATGTTTTTAGCATTTGCAGCCTACAAAGATTTCAAGGTATATCAAATGGATGTGAAGTTTGCATTCTTGAAGGGACAATTGGAAGAAGAAGTCTATATTGAACAACCAGAAGGATTCTAGTCATCAGATCAGGGTGACATGGTGTGTAGATTGAAGAAAGCATTGTATGGACTAAAACAAGCCCCTAGGGCCTGGTATGGAAGATTGGATAAATATTTGATACAAGTAGGGTTCAGTAAGGGTACTACGGATAGTTATATCTATTTCAAGATCAATGATGAACAAATCCTAATTGTTGCAGTCTTTGATGATGATATTATCTTTGGAGGCAATGAAGGTATGTGAATGGTTTTTGCTAGGGAAATGCAAAATAAATTTGAAATGTCCATGTTTGGTGAGATAAATTTCTTGTTAGGTCTGCAAATTAATCAATCGTATAAAGGTATCTTTACTTCTTAGTCTAAGTATGTGAAAGAGTTGTTAAAGAATTTTGGGATGGAAGATTCTAAATTGGTAAGCACTCCCATGGTAACTAGTTGTAAGTTGAGCAAAAATGATGACTCACCTATGATAGATCAAAAAAGGTACAGATCTATGATTGGAAGATTACTTTATTTGACTCAAACCAGACCTGACATAATGCATGCAGTTTTACTTGTGGCAAGATTTCAAGAAGAACCTAAAGAGTCACATGTGATGGCAGTCAAGTGAATACTAAGATATTTGAAAGGCACAATGGATTATGGTTTGTGGTATCCATAAGATAATGATTTTACTCTCAATGCATACACTGATGCAGATTGGGCCAGAGATGTGGATGATAGGAAGTTATGTTCACCAGAGTTAAACCTGCTTTTTCTGTTCATTCACTGGTGTCTAGGAGAAAGTATTTTGCTATGCATTCCTCCACAATTATGTATTTCAGTCTATGGTTCTAGAGTGATGTCCATGATGATGATATGTACCTACAATCACAATGGTTCATGATTTGGTGGTCCGCAAGCAATCCTTCTTTAGTGATAGTTGATGACAGTTGAGTTCTTATGCTCTAGTTGGAGAAATCTTATGTTTCAAGTGGTTAGATATTGTACGGATGTTCCTGGTGACTACAACATTCTTGTGGATATCTTTTGATCATGTTGCTACCTTTGCATTGGTCCATAAGGAGTATTTCATATTGAAATTGAATATTGTTCCGAGATAACATAGTGCAAGCTCTAGTCCTAGCTGACTCAGATGATTCCACTAATTGTAGAGATTCATAGAAGATTGTAGAAGCATGTAGTAGCATAGAATATTATATTTGGGTCCTTGATAAGGTGTGATGTGATCTGCTTATAATTTTGTCTTCTCCTTAGCATAATTTTGTATTAGGTCAAGACCTATTTTATATGTTTGTAATATCATCATTGGAGTGTGGCCCAATGCTTGATAAATGTAATGTGGTTGTAATACCAACTTTGATGAACATTCCAAAGTTGATGAATGATATATATACAAGTGTAATTGAGTCATGGAAAAAATGTCCTTGTGCAAGAATGCGAAAAGAAGGGAAAGAGTGAGAAGGCAGAGCAGAGAAGAGAAATTATTTTGTGCTTCAATGGAACTAAACTTTGGCATGGTGTAGATGCTATCATCTTATTTCAAACCCTTGGCAGTGAGCCCTAATGGTAGTGAGCCTCTAATTTTCATTATTGTGCTTTACATAATAATCTTGTGGGTTAACCCCTTTTTCCCTTTACAGGGATTTCATGTAAAAATGTGGTGTCTATTGTGTATGATCTTGCAGTTGTGTTAGAATTACTGATTTTGTGTTTTCATGTTCTAATCATAATAACAATAAATAAGTGGATGATGTTTTAAGATGTAGAAAATTATTTATGTTTTGAGACAACTGATTTACTGCCCCTCTCAGTTGTCTTGTGCATTTCAACTGAAAAAGCCCTAGAAGCATAATTTGTTATCATTCCCACTTTGGACATCTTTCATGTGAAGTTAGGACATCCTTGGTTGAAATCCATGAAAGCAGTTCCTTCTACTATTCATAAGTGCTTAAAGTTCCCTTATAATGATCAAGTGCATATTATTCATCATCATCGGTGGAAATAATTAATCATTCATGGAAACTTCAATTTAGATTATTTTTGGCCACAACCTATCAAAGCAAATCAACCATGACAAGATCAATTCTTCCTAGCATATGAAAAGTTCAAAACAAAGAAGATAGCTAAATTTATCATATGGCAAGAACACTCCTAGACCCTCTTGGTGTTCTAAGGCTACAGTTCCTCCTATTCAACAAATAGAGAGTGAAAAGGAGCCTGAGTTGAAGGATTCACCTCAATTGAAAGGAAAAGGAATTTTTGTTGAGGTTCCTCCTCTACCATTCTTACAAGGATTAGAAGATAACCTTCAAGAGTGAAGCTATCCATCACAACATTAGAGAATCAATTTTGTATCCTAGCTTCCTCTTTAGAAATGTCAACGAATGTGACAAATCATGAATCCTCAGTAGTAGACAAAGAAGCTCCCTTGGGAAATATAATAAACAAAACAAGAAGAAATAGGAATGCAAAGGAAAGAAGAATGCAATAAGAATTAGCCTGAAAGATGTATCCGCAAGAAGAGAACATCCCACCAAAAGAAATGGAAAGAAAAGAAGAGCTAAAGGAGAAGTTTCAAGTTGGGCCACAGTGCTCTATGTGCCTCCTAGTTCATATCAAGATCGTGATTGGGAGAAAGATGATTTACTTAGAGACGCGGTTGAATTTTATCATAACACCTCTTTGAGTTGCTCTCATGGGTGGCCTCCTCTTATGTGTCATGTTGTGTTCCACCATATTGTGTTAAATGTTGTTTAGGTCTCCTTGGATGACCCTTGATACTCTTGTAAGCTCAAGGATACAAGGAGATCACCTCTATTTTGACACTTCTTCTATTTGTTTCTCTATTCTTCTATTTTGGTCTCTCTTATTGAAATTGTTGTGTGTGATGCCTTGGGGGCATAACATTGTAGGTGATATCTTGGGGGCATCTTCCCACATTGTGACCCTAAGTCACTTTTGTCTCCTCTTTTGTTTTCATGATTTCATTCTTCTGTGGCTCTACTAGTCGGTGGATGATGATAACAAATAAACACTGATATGAACCATGCATCACTACAACAAGCACAAAAATGGACCCAGTCCATATATGAAGATGGGGGTAATTTGTCATTGATGCTTGACTAGTAGAATCAATTTTGTGTCATGATGTGATCATGTGTCATGTTGTGAAATTCTTGTAAAAAACCTTTGAAATACTCTAAATCTACTTCTAGGCACTTTGGAATGTTTTTGTATCTCACCTTGTAGCTATTGCCATTTTTTGACCCCAGCTCAAAAATTGGCTGAGCAGATATTACATTTTCATCTTTCAAATGAGGTTTGATTTACTTCTGTTATGAGTTAGTTGCATAGTTTTTATGTTTTCAATGAGAAATGTAGTTAAGTTGTTAATGAAATAAAGGAAAGTTTCGGATCAATCATTACATTGCAGAATAGTAAAATGAGATAAGTATTTCATTCATACAATGGTTATTCATTTACAAGTTTGAATACATAAAGGAATAAGCATTGCATTGAAGGAAATCATGACATATCAGATGTCCCACACAAGCCATGAGTTATAGCTAAACTCAAACAAATATAAATTAAATACTATGCATCCAATGAAGGAGAAAGGAAAGAAATAGCCATCATTGCATTGTTTTGTCGATCTTCATAGTAGCCTCAAGTCCTGCTCCTGAACTCAGCATGTACCTACAAAAATGTGGAAGGGTCCTGTTACAAGCTCCAATTATGAAAATCCTTTGACTATCGGAAGAGGCAAAATACTTTGATTATAATGCATTGATCAATTAACCAACATCCATATGAAGAAGGACCTGAAGAGAAGCAATCATGAAGCATCATTTTTTTATTCTAATCTATTTGTTTCATGTACAGGTATAGGACAAGATGTAGTTGATTGAAGACATTCAACATGTGGTGTCAAGTGGGCTCCCACAAGGGTTGAGCCTAGTATGCTACTTCCCCTTGATCTCAGAAGGGATGAATAGAAAATAAAAAAATCATTGATCACATTCACATGACAAGCTAAAGGAATAATAAAAGCAATCATAGGCATCAGTTCTGTTTTAGGACATAATCATGAGTACAGTTCAAGGAATGAAATGCAACCACGAACATAAGCTGAACTGTTAAGGAACAATATTTAATGCATATAACAGCTGATGTCATTGCTCCAACTCTCATGGAAATGACATTCTCAAGTACCTTATTGTCATATCTTTCATAATTTATCTTAAAAATATCAGAGACAGATATATTTTTATGCCCAGTTTGAATAAATTGAAATAAAGTGCAAGTAGACAGCCACTAAGAGAAAACATATGTTGTCATGTCACTTCCATCTTGATCTTGTATCATGAACATACCAAGATAAATGAATAGCAGATATATGGAGCAACCAAGTCATCTCTTGCTAGAGCTATAATGAAATAAATTGTACTATCAATAAGAGGTGTTATTATGTTGAGTTTGAGATGCCAAATAATCTATAGGTGTCATTAATAAAAGTTTTCATGGCTAAAGCAGCCAATGAGGGATGCCATTCCATGTGTGGCATATGCATTAAAGTAAATGAACATAGTCAACATCATGTGTATGGGCTATAGCTTAGGTAATTATCTCAGGACTGTGTGTATCAAATAGATGTCACCATATAGTAACAAAGGTTGTTATCACCCAAAGAGGCATGTGTATAGTTGCCACATACAAAGAGTACAAACATTTCTGTTGAGCAAAAGATGCATACAAGTGATAAGATAGAGGAACAATATCATGTGCTGCTATATTAGCACCAATCAAGTCTCAACTGGTATTTCACCATATCAAGTCATGAAGAGTAATCAGGTTATACATTTGCATGATGAAGAAAACAATGCTATGGTGTTATCATTCAGTAATGCTATCATATTTTGTTCAAAGAAATCAAAATAACTATGCTACAGTGACAAGAGTATGTAAATGTAAATAAGCATCAATAGAATATCATATATTGGAGATCAATAAACATCTTCTTACAAAGATCAATGATAGTCCCACTATTTGATACTTCATCTGTCATCATATAGAAAGAAGAGGCCATTTGTCATTCATAATGACATGTGAAGCAAAGTACTAGCTATGTTTGTTTTGACTACATCACTATACAAATGCAAAGTCCATGGACAACCAAAGGTGATCTATCACATAAAAGAAATAAATGAATGCTACAGGTATCATCAAAATTTCAAGAATACAGTGTCATATTCAAAATAAGAGAGAAGACATATGATGTGTAGTGTATGCTACAAGAGGAGTATTTTTGTGCATAAAAGATAAAACCTTTGTTTTAGTTTTGAAACCTTTAATTCATACAATAAAAAGAACTGTGCAAAGATATATCTGACCCAAGGCTGTAATAGGAAATGCCATTTTTGTTCATTTTTAAGATACCCATGTCAAGTTTTTCAAAACCTAACATATTTTGCAATGTCAAAAAGAAGAATGGTAAAATAAAGTGTCTATGCCAAGGTCGTGCCAGAGAATGGCATTATATGTAGTTTTGTGAAACCCTTGTCAAGCTTTCAACACCTTTATTTTGCAGATACAGTCAAACAAAAATAGGTATGGAGTGTCTATAGGTGTGGCTGTGGAAGAAGGAGAGTTCCTATGCAAGGTTAAAATGAAACCCTCATTTTGCAGTCAAAGAAAACTTCAAGTTTTCACATCAAATGACAAAGAACAGTTGAAGAATTATCTACATTGTCGCAGCCATGACAGAAGGAATAAAGATCAATCAAATGCCAAAATGCCTAGTTGATTAAAATGAAACCCTCATCTTATTTTGCATATACAGTAATGTAAAAGAGTCCACAACAGACAGAGAACAAAGAACTCACTATTTGGTTGCCATGGAGATCGAATAGCTTGGCCATGGCCTCCTTTGAGGAGATTTTATTTTTTGTCAATAGTTGCAAGTTTCAAACAAAGAAAAAAATGAAAAAATGTCAAAGATTGCAGTGTGTGAAAAGAGCCACGACCATTTGAAACAACAAGCCATAGAAAACAATAAATAATGAAAAAATGACAGTCAAAGTGACGCATATCATACCTGTGACATTTCTACCTGTCATTTTACTCAGGAGATATGAGATTTTGACCATAGAGGCCATCAAATGGAGGAAAAAAACCAAAGAGCTACAAACCCCAAGTTGGTAGCATGAGATTTGCAGACTGAATAACAAGAGCAGAGAATAAATGAAAATGCCTAGATTTTAGGGTTTGTATCATCATTTTGTTCAATATTGTTTTACTCTTCATTTTTAACCTTCCAAATACAACATAATTGATTTATCCAAATGGTATCATGGTCAACACTTGCAATCGATGGTGCCTAGTAATCATGGAGTGACAAGGCCAACAACATGTTGTATGTTGTTTTGTTTCATAAAGTCAAAGGTGGACAGTATTATGAGAAGATAAGGCTTGTGCTTGTAGAACCTTTTCAAGGCCTTTATCTCCTATATGGTCGACTCATGGCATGGTCAAAGTGCCTTATAATTATGCATGTGGTTGAGAGTCACAGACCTCCCACTTTATGCATTAGTTATTATTTCAATTCCTTATATAATGCAAATGCACAGGAAGGTCGAAGGAAAGAACAAATGAAGATATGAAAAGCATGCAAGGTAAGCACATTGTGAAAATGGTAAATTTGGACATGTGGCACTTGTATAAGTAGAGAGGTGGCATTTTACAAGGCATGGAGATAGAGATGAGGTGATAGGGGATTGACACATGGACATGCATTTGTGGAATTAGAGTCATGGTGCCAAGCCTTCAAGGCTTTGATATTTTTTGCAAAATATATACTAATGTGTTCATCATCTTTTTATGATCGATTGTAATATCTTGTAGAATATCTTGGCAAAATTATGAGCTAGATATTATTTTATTTTTGCAAAAAATCAATCGAATAGGATATTGATTAAACTGCCATATAATGTAGAGTTAACTTTAAAGCAATGAAATTATAAATTGCTTTTAAAGTTTAACTATTTTTAGGTAGTTGCTTTCTCTTGGGCGAATTGAGCATAATAGGACAAATGTTTTGCTTTTATGAGGGAGGTTGGATAGATTTGGATGTAGATTTGGTGGGGACCACCTAGAGGATCATTTTGGCAGCATGATTTTTTAGTTTGGAGACAATTGAGGAGCTTTTATTTGTGCTTTTCTGAGTAGATAGAAAATGGACTTAGGGTCTATTTTTAGGAGCTTTTTCAGATTTCTTCTAAGGAGATCTTTAGAGGCATTTATAGCAGAAAAATCTTAGTTTTTTGAAGTCATTTGATACCAATTTCTTCTCTCTTGTTCACAGGATAGTTGTATACAGGCAGTTGACTCACTTGTTTTTTACATGCATTGTACTCCTTCCAGTTCAGAATAGCAAATTTTCCAATTTCATCCACTTATGTGTTTTGCAACCTTGATTTGATGTCCTATTGTGACAATTTCTTGTCCTTTATCATGTCTCAATGCTGTTAGATTGCATGTTTGCTCCTGGTTGTAATTTGTATTTGAAATAAACCTTATTACAAATTATTTAGGGATCAAATCTCATAGGTGAAGTTGTGAAGGTTGATGCTTGAAGGACTGTTTGTGAGTGAAGTATTCATTTAGATTAAATCTTAGAGTTAGTTTTCCATTTCGATCGTTTCTTTCATCCCTTTTCCCTTGTAAGTCATTAGTTTAGGAATCATAAGAAAACCAGCTCACTCTGGAGATTCATTCTCATAATACACATCCGAGAATGATTCCATGTTTCAATAGGTAGCTAAGTTTCTGTGAACTTAGCAAGGGTGCATCCTTGATTGACAACAATTTTTGGCACAGCCGGTGGGACTCTAAAAGCATTTTCAGAGAAGTTTTTCAATCTTCAAGCTGTTGTTCTAGTATATATGTAGTAGTGTTCCAACCTTTGGAGGCTTCTTACAAGTATACCTAGTGACTCTAAGTTTGAATCTACTGGTTTTAGTATGATCAAGTGTTGGTATGTTATAAAATTTATCTATTTTCTAGGTTTTATATGAATAAAAATGCCAGATTTTCATAGGCAGTATGAATATCCTATTGGATCTAGGGCATACAACTGAGAGGGGGGGGTGAATCAGTTGTATAAAACTTCTTCTTCTTTCAAACACTTGATTCTTCGTTGTTAGTTGGCAGCATATCAATTAATCATCCATGAAAGCATAATACATAAACACAAGAGCAGATAAACATCAACACATTGAACACCAAGATTTTGACGTGGAAAACCCGGTTAAGGGAAAAACCATGGGGTGATTAACCCAAGAATTATTCTCTGTTAGAAGAATAAAGAAGAATGAATGGCACATGCCAATTAGGGCTCACTGCCTGAGCACACTGCTCACAAAGAGGCCCACTGCCTACAAGGAGACACATTGTCTACAAAGTGATAAAAATCACAGTCTTGAACTGGAGAATGACATCTCTACCATGTCCGGATCAGTTCCATTTAAGCCCAAAAACCTCTGCTCTATCTTTCGCACTTCTCTTCGCTATGCCACACTCATCCACACAATCCACACATCGAAATGAACTCACAAACCGTTATTTATACAAGACATCGACTTAGGAACAAACATCTAAGTCGGCAAACAACCATAAGAGTATCCGCAAGATGAATAACACATCCGGTCGGCCACCACAAGAACATTCGCAGGATGAACAACTCATCTGGTCGGCTAAACAGAGCAAGAACTTCATCCGGAAGAATAACTTCAATTCTGGGCTTTACTATCAATGCGGACCAACAACACAACCTCAACATGATCCAAAAAACCTTCACAAGCCTGCCTGAATGACCGGATACATCCGCACTTCCTTTACTTACTGGAATCTCTTCTCTTCCTTATCCGGAACTTCAAGAACACTGTCTGTCGCCACTGTCATAATGCAAGAGGTACTTCCAGACCTCCAAATCATACACAAATCAGGATGACACATCACAAGGACATCCCAAACACTCCTTCCAATCCGTAGATTAGGATAATACAATTCCAGACCTCACCGGACCTTTTTGTGATCCTCTGTCACCTCTGGATACTTGCCGGAACCGGTTCTACACCGACAGCCACAACTCCTTCAGATCTTCATGCGGACCTCTGAAATCTTAACTGAAGCATCTCAAGACTCATATCTACAAACCCTTTAATCCGCATCCTCTGGTTCTCAACCTATACAATACATTTGCCTTCTTCTCATCGCTGTTCTTCACTGTTCCTGACTGAGGCTAACTTTCTCAATATCCTCAGCACACAGCTCATCAAATCCTTCTTGTTAATGCAATATGAGTATGTTGACATCAATGACAACACTGGCTCACCTCATACTTGCAACAATCTCCCCCTTTGTCATTGATGGCAACATATGATGTGAAAAACCATCAAGACAAGAACTTCTCCTTTCTGTCACAGCTCCCCCTATCAACAACAACTTTTCACATGTCTTCTCTTCCTTTACTGCTCCCCCTTTGATCATCAACCACTTGTTTTTCACATGTCTTCTCTCCTCCTTTGACATCAATGGCAAAGGGCTCATACTTGCAATTCTCATACATCAGAATCATACCAGCTGCTCCCCCTTAGTTGCAGCTTCCCATCATCAATCTGGATCACAAGATATGACTGTGATATCCACCGGACTGATGCACATCAGTGCATCCTAGTTCATCACCGGAGGGGCCATGACCCCTAACTTCTCCCGGAGATATTCAAAAGAGTCTTTGGGAAGAGGTTTAGTAAAGATATCTGCAATCTGATCCTTGGAGGGAACATACTCCAATCTGACTTCTTCCTTGTTCACTTGTTCTCTCAAGAAGTGAAACTTGATAGATATGTGCTTAGTCTTATAATGCAATACCGGATTCTTAGAAATATTAATTGCACTTGAATTATCACAGAAAATTGTGATAGGCTCCTCATATTCAACTTTAATGTCTCTTAGCATCTGCTTCATCCATAAGATTTGAGTGCAACTACCTGCTGCTGCAATGTATTCTGCTTCAGTTGTAGACAGAGATATTGCATCTTGTTTCTTGCTTAACCAAGAAACCAATCTCTTTCCCAAAAAGAATGCTCCACCACTAGTGCTCTTCTGGTCATCCACATCTCCTGCCCAATCTGCATTTGTGTAAGCATGAAGAGAGAAATCCGGATCTCTAGGGTACCATAGACCATACTCAACTGTTCCTTTCAAGTACCTAAAAATTCTTTTGATTGCCATAACATGAGATTCTCTAGGATCAGCCTGGAATCTTGCCACAAGACCAACAGCCTGCATTATATCTGGTCTAGTTTGAGTGAGATACAACAATCCACCAATCATTGATCTATACTTTGTCTGATCTGCCTTTGGAGAATCATCATCTTTGCTTAACTTACATCCGGTTGCCATAGGAGTGTTCATTGGCTTTGAGTCTTCCATACCAAATTTCCTTAACAATTCTTTCACATATTTGGTCTGAGAAATGAAGATCCCTTCTTTTGTTTGAGTAATTTGCATACCCAAGAAGAAATTCATTTCACCAAGCATAGACATTTCAAACTCACTTTTCATCTGATTTGCAAAAGTTTTGCACATACTATCTCTTCCTCTAAAAATGATATCATCCACAAACACTTCAACAATCAAAATGTTTTCATGATCAATTTTGAAATATAAGTTACTGTCAGCAGTACCTTTGTTGAATCCAATCTGTACAAGATGCTTATCCAACCTTTCATACCATGCTCTTGGGGCTTGCTTCAGTCCATACAATGCTTTCTTCAACTTGCAGACCATATCATCATTATCAGACAATTGAAATCCATCCGGTTGTTCAATGTAAACTTCTTCTTCCAGATCACCATTTAGGAAAGCAGACTTGACATCCATCTGATATACCTTGAAGTCTTTGAAGGCAGCAAATGCAAGAAGTAATCTGACTACTTCAATTCTTGCCACCGAAGCAAAAGTCTCTTCAAAGTTAATTCCTTCTATTTGAGAGTACCCTTTGCAGACCAATCTAGCTTTGTTTCTGATTACTTCACCAGCTTCATTTAGTTTGTTCCGGAAGACCCACTTGGTTCCAATTACATTCCTGTCTCTAGGTCTGGGAACAAGATCCCAAGTATGTTTTTTCTCAATTTGCATCAATTCATCTTCCATTGCTTTGGTCCAGTTTTCATCATTGCAAGCTTCATTTATTGTTTTAGGTTCAATCTTTGAAATCAGACAACGTTCATCCTGATTTTGAGCAACATTCCTTCTAGTTTGTACACCTTTGCTTCTGTCACCTATGATCTGATCTTCAGAGTGGTTCAGTCTTACATACCTTGGAATTTTGGGAGTATCCTGCACTACTGCTTCTTGATCAGGCTCATTCAAACCTATCTCTTCTTCCTGATTTACCGGATCAGGCTGACTCTGTCTCACCGGAGAGGATTGAGTTCCTTGAACACTGTCTTGGTCATCTTCATCAAACTCATAAAATCTTGAAGGCTTCTCAATTCCTTCATCAACTTTCACATTGGTGCTTTCTATCATCTTCCTCAATCTCTTATTGTAACACCGGTATGCTTTGCTTTGAGTGGAGTAACCCAAGAAAATTCCTTCATCACTTCTAGCATCAAACTTTCCTAGATCTTCATCTCTTTTAATATAACACTTGCTACCAAATACTCTAAAATATTTCACAGTAGGAGTGATGCCAAACCAAAGTTCATAGGGGGTCTTACCGGTGTTGTTTCTGATTTGAACTCGATTGAGAGTGTAGACTGCAGTGCTGATAGCTTCTTTCCAAAACATTTGAGGAACATTTGCTTCCAACATCATTGTCCTGGCAGCTTCTTGGATGGTCTGGTTCTTTCTCTCAACTACTCCATTCTGCTGTGGAGTCCTAGGAGCAGACAACTGTCTCCTTATACCATGCTTCTCACAAAAGTCAATGAACTCACCAGATGTAAATTCACCACCTCTATCAGACCTTAGACACTTTAGTTTCAATCCGGTTTGATTCTCTACCATAGCTTTGAAGATTTTGAACTTCTCAAATGCTTCTGATTTTTCTTTTAGAAAGGTAACCCACATCATCCGGGAATGATCATCAATTAACAACATGAAATATCTATCACCTTGCAGACTCTTGATTCTTGTTGGACCACAGAGATCAGTATGTACTAATTCCAACAATCCAGTAGAAGACTGATCTTGGCTTTTGAAAGAGACTCTGCTTTGTTTACCTAGCTGACATTCTTTGCACAAACTATTTGTAGGTTTCATCAATTTTGGAAGATCTCTTACAGCCTGAGTATTGCTTATCTTGATGATGTTATCAAAATTTACATGACACATTCTTCTATGCCATAACCAACTCTGATCAATTTGAACAAACAAACAACTTTTATTTGAACCAACCAGATGAAAGATATTACCTTTTGTCTGAGTACCGGATGCAATTTCAGTTCCGGAGCTTGTAAAGATTCTGCATTTTCCATTCTTGAACCGGAGATCATAGCCTTTGTCCACTAACTGACCAACACTGAGAAGATTGTGCTTCAATCCTTCAACATATAGTACGTTACCTATTTTGCTCTTTCCATCAAAGGAAATAGTTCCCCTGCCTCTGATTCTGCCAGCAGAATTGTCACCAAACTTTACCATTCCTCCTTCATACCTTTCCAAATTCAAGAACTTATTCTTGTCACCAGTCATATGGTGAGAACATCCACTGTCAATAACCCAATCATCCTTTTCTTCCACTTGAGCAGCCAAAGCTTTTTCAACAACTTTGTGATTGACAGATTCAGAGAGTATTGAATCTTCTTCCTTGATGGCAATAAACACCCACTCATTTCTGGATTTGCTTCCTAGTTCTGATTCATCATCTGTTACTCCTTCATTGTCATCTTCTTCATGAACATAATAGCAATTCTTTTGAAACCTTTGTCTGTTAGTATTAGACCTTGCAGATCTTTCCGGACATCTTGAAGCAAAATGACCAATCTTATTGCAGTTGAAACACTTAAAGGGTAGTTTTCCTTCATACTTACCGGATCCTCTTGGCAGTCTCTTTGCAATGAGGGCTTCAAGTTGAGTTGTTTCTGCTTCTTCTTCTTCCATGTCTCTTCTTGCTTGATCATACCATGACATTTTCCTTGATGAGTTTTCTCCCGGATCAAATCTCTGTTTGCCTTTCACATAGGCACTAGCTTTGAAAGCAGATTCAGTCTTGGGAGGATCATCTCCAAACTCAGTCATTTCAAATGCAGCTAGTTTGCCAGCCAGTTGTTCTCTTGTGACAGTTGTGTGGGCTCTGAATTCATCAATGGCAGCAACCTTGATTTTGTAGGCAGCAGGAAGGGATCATAGGATTTTGCAAACAATCTCATTTTCATCTAGAGTTCCACCAGCATTTCTAATTCCACATACCAGCTCATTCACTCTTGGCATAAAGGTAGTGATGTTTTCATCATCTCTCATCTTCAATCTTTCAAATTTCCCTTTCAGACTTTGCAACCTTGCACTTTTGACAAACTCATCTCCTTCATACAGAAGTTCCAGTTTAGTCAGGATCTCATATGCAGTTGGTAGGTCAATAACATTTGAGAGATCTGAATCATTCAATGCGCTTAGTAGAGCTTCCTTGGTCCGCAGATTGTTTTCAGCTTCTATGATTTCATTCAGAGTTGTCGGACCACCTTGTGGAGGTACATATGGTTTTGAAACCATAGCCAAGTATGCTTTTCCCATACATTCCAAGTGACACTTCATGCGACCTTTCCAGAGAGTGAAGTTGGTTCCATCAAACTTCGGACTATCCTTCTTGTATGACGACATCCTGGATCACCTCAAGCGGTTAAGCTTCTTTCAGAGGAACTTGGCTCTGATACCAATTGTTGGATCTAGGGCATACAACTGAGAGGGGGGGGGTGAATCAGTTGTATAAAACTTCTTCTTCTTTCAAACACTTGATTCTTCGTTGTTAGTTGGCAGCATATTAATTAATCATCCATGAAAGCATAATACATAAACACAAGAGCAGATAAACATCAACACATTGAACACCAAGATTTTGACGTGGAAAACCCGGTTAAGGGAAAAACCACGGGGTGATTAACCCAAGAATTATTCTCTGTTAGAAGAATAAAGAAGAATGAATGGCACATGCCAATTAGGGCTCACTGCCCGAGCACACTGCTCACAAAGAGGCCCACTGCCTACAAGGAGACACACTGTCTACAAAGTGATAAAAATCACAGTCTTGAACTGGAGAATGACATCTCTACCATGTCCGGATCAGTTCCATTTAAGCCCAAAAACCTCTGCTCTGTCTTTCGCACTTCTCTTCGCTATGCCACACTCATCCACACAATCCACACATCGAAATGAACTCACAAACCGTTATTTATACAAGACATCGACTTAGGAATAAACATCTAAGTCGGAAAACAACCATAAGAGTATCCGCAAGATGAATAACACATCCGGTCGGCCACCACAAGAACATTCGCAGGATGAACAACTCATCTGGTTGGCTAAACAGAGCAAGAACTTCATCCGAAAGAATAACTTCAATTCCGGGCTTTACTATCAATGCGGACCAACAACACAACCTCAACATGATCCAAAAAACCTTCACAAGCCTGCCTGAACAACCGGATACATCCGTACTTCCTTTACTTACTGGAATCTCTTCTCTTCCTTATCCAGAACTTCAAGAACATTGTCTATCGCCACTGTCATAATGCAAGAGGTACTTCCGGACCTCCAAATCATACACAAATCAGGATGACACATCACAAGGACATCCCAAACACTCCTTCCAATCCGTAGATTAGGATAATACAATTCCGGACCTCACCGGACCTTTTTGTGATCCTCTGTCACCTCTGGATACTTGCCGGAACCGGTTCTACACCGACAGCCACAACTCCTTCAGATCTTCATGCGGACCTCTGAAATCTTAACTGAAGCATCTCAAGACTCATATCTACAAACCCTTTAATCCGCATCCTCCGGTTCTCAACCTATACAATACATTTGCCTTCTTCTCATCACTGTTCTTCACTGTTCCTGACTGAGGCTAACTTTCTCAATATCCTCAGCACACAGCTCATCAAATCCTTCTTGTTAATGCAATATGAGTATGTTGACATCAATGACAACACTGGCTCACCTCATACTTGCAACATATCCACCACCATACTATGAAAATGTTTTCATAGGACCCCTTATCAGCCATATTAGACCAATCAAGTTATTGTTTCCAATTCCATGGCCTTGCAAAGCCAACATGTACAATATAATTGCCACCTACCCACCCCTACTCAACTTCCTTACCAGCTGTATACAATTAATGTCATAGAAAGAGAGGTTCTGTCATACTTTAATAGGCAAATAGAGGAGATCAAGAGAGAATAGGAGTATAAACAACACCAAGAGGAGTTGGCTTACCAAGCCTATTTGTATGAGCAGGAATTGGAGACACAAAGAGCATAGTACAAGCAAGAAATTGCAAGCATGAAGAGTTATCAGTACCAGCAAGAAGAGGGTTTCAACCACGATAGTATGAAGAGCCTGATTTGCAACTACAAAAGTTGAATCACCAAGTTTACCTTCAACATCCAGAGTAGTCACCTTGTTATTGCAAGGTGTGGCCCTTGGTCTCCTTGTTTAGCACTGCGCTGCAGTGGTTTGTGACAAGGGCTTAACTGCCTCCCATGCTTGTTAAGTCAAGTGGTTGTATCAGGCATTAAAAGGTTGATCTTTTGGTGCAATAGCAACTAACAGTTGGTATCAAAGCCGAGGTCACAGGTTCAAACCCCGCACTTGCACTGGGGGGGATTGTTGCAAGGTGTGGCCCTTGGTCACCTTGTTCAGCATTGCACTGCAGTGGTTTGTGACAAGGGCTTAACTGCCTCCCGTGCTTGTTAAGTCAAGTGGTTGTATCAAGCATTAAAAGGTCAATCTTTTGGTGCAACAACTACTAACACTTGTGAGATCTCTATTTCTGATCAGGAGTGGGAGACACAAAATAGATAGTTTGAAGAGACTATTGAGATAGAGGTAGCTGCACAAACCAAACTTTTTCTTTGTTGAGCCCAAACAGCTCCTACTGTTCCAGAATGACATGCTCAAGAAGAGGTACGTAAGTATAAATTTCCAAGTTTCAAACATAATGAACCTCTTAAATCTCCTAAAGTTGAAATCCTGAGTTTTAGGCAAAATGAAGTTCTTGATTCCTCAAAGTAGCCTAATAAGTTTAAAGTATCTAGTTTTAGAAACCCTCACCCCTTGTAAGTTGAGGAAAATAACCATGTTTGACCTAGCTTAGTTGTAGATTAGCCCCTTGAGTAACATTTTTCCTTGTAAGAAATCCAAGATCAGCCCATAAATCCTAAGTTTCAGTCACATCCAGAAGCTCTTCAAGTTTCCCAACCAGATGAATCTAATTCTCCTATCACTATTCATCTTTGTAAGGATGGACCTATTGTCTTACAAAATGATTCATTCACTATGAAGGAAGCTAGGTAGGTGAATTTACTGCATGTAGCTTTGGAGTAGTATTGGTTAGAGCAGTTAAAAATCAAACCAGAAAAGACTCCTGATGAGCCTTCTGATGTTTGTATTAATGATCCTCCTTGTTTTGTTAAAGATGATAAAAAATTTTCAGAGAGTCGTGTAGAGGTTGATTCACATGAAAAGGTTGTTGTTGTTTGTGAACAACAAGTTGATTCAAATCTGATACTAAATCCTTTGAATTTTGAGTCATTTGAAAATTTTTTTGATGTTGTTCATAAGATGGTGAAGGCCTTGAATTGCAAAGACTGAAAGCTCAAGTCTCATTTGAGAAGGCACCAGATGATGAGGAAGATCCAGTAATCTTGTTTGATCAATTATCTGGTTTTGTTGAACCAGAGGAAGAGAACATGCTCATATTAGAGGTGGTAGTTCCAGAGTAGCATGAGGATCCTCAACCATCTAGTGAGCTGTTGTTTGAATCTGAGGAATTTGGTAAGGAGGTTTTGGATCATGTAGAGGAGCTTGAAAGAGAGCCTATCATACAATTTACATAGCTAGCCATGAATAGTTACAAGGTAATAAGTTGTTCCCCTTTACAGGAAAAGGAAGATGCTAATGAAGAGGACATGTTTTGGGATGACCTTGAAATTTTTGTTTCAACTTTAGATGTCAAATAGTCATCTTTTGAAGGAGAATCTATAGAACAACAAGTTGTAGACACAAAATAAGGTGTTGAAACTCAATAAAATGATGATGAGGGGTTGACTAGTAAGCAGATTGATGAGAACATCCTTAATTTGGATAGTTGAGAAACTGATGTACTTGCAAGCATTGTCCAAATTGAGCAGAAGAATGAGGCTACATTACAAGGTATGATCCTTGATATTCCTCTAAGTTCTCCAAAAATCAGTCAGGAAGGTACCTTAGAGCCTATTATGGATCAAGAGGCTAATTATGTTTCTGATGATATCTTGTGTACTAATATAATTGATGAGTTTTGTGCAAGATTGAGTGACATGTTTTCAAAGGACCTCCCTCAGAAAGTTGAGTTTGAAACAGTGGATAACTAGAATGAAATCAACAATGAGAATTTAAGTTTCATCCTTTCTAGAGGATGCCCCATTAGACATTTAGCCAATGAAGTGGCCAACAAGCTTCAAGGGATTTCCAATGTCCCTAGGAAAGAGACTATAGTCGTGGAACAATAGATAAAACTTACCCACTCATGGCCGATCAAAGGTATGTCTGAACAGAGTCAAGAAATTTAAACCTTTGGTTGTGTTTTTTAGGTTGTAGTACAACATTTTGTAAGGAGTGTCCTTGTTTTTCACTCCTTATTGTCAGTTTGTGACTATGAGAAAAATCCTCAGTTAATTAGGAGGGGGAGTTATTTCACTCAAACAGTGAATGCATATGTTTGACAAACTTCCTTGGCTGGTTAGAGTAGGTTTAGTTAGTGTTTTCAGTCAATAAGTGCTTATGTACATTTGTTTTCAACATTTTGTTTTGGCCATTAGGGCCTATTTGTTTTTCTTTTAGTAGAGTTGTTTTTAGTTTTCTGTTGCTAGTTAGACTATTGGAAAGCTGAATTACAGTGTTTTCTGAGTTTGAGAAGAGTAGAGTATGACTCAATGCCTAATGGATGTTCAAGGCAACTAGTCAAATGCTTAGAAGACAAGCATATAGCAGAAGTCACTAGAAATGTTACCATTTTTTGACCCCAGCTCAAAAATTGACTAAGAAGATATTACATTTTCATCTTTTGAATGAGGTTTGATTTACTTCTGTTATGAGTTAGTTGTATAGTTATTATGTTTTCAATGATAAATGTAGTTCAGTTGTTCAAGAAAGAAAGGAAAGTTTTAGATCAATCATTGCATTGCAGAATAGTAAAATGAGATAAGTATTTCATTCATACAATGGTTATTCATTTACAAGTTTGAATACATAAAGGAATAAGTATTGCATTGTAGGAAATCATGACATATCAGATGTCCCACACAAGCCATGGGTTATAGCTGAACTCATGCAAATATAAATTAAATACTATGCATCTAATGAAGGAGAAAGGAAAGACATGGCCATCATTGCCTTGTTTTGTCGATCTTCATAGTAGCCTCAAGTCCTGCTCCTAACCTTGGCATGTACTTGTAAAAATGTGGAATGGTCCTGCTAGAAGCTCTGATTATGAAAATCCTTTGACTATCAGAAGAGGCATAATACTTTGATTATAGTGCATTGCTCAATTGAGAAACATCGATATGAAGAAGGAACTGAAGAGAAGCAATCATGAAGCATTATTGTTTTATTCTAATATGTTTGTTTCATGTATAGGTATAAGACAAGTCATGTAGCTAATTGAATACATTCAACATGTGGTGTCAAGTGGGCTCCCACAAGGGTTGAGCCTAGCATGCTGCTTCCCCTTGATCTCAGAAGGGATGAATAGAAAAGAGAAAAATCATTGATCACATTCACATGACAAGCTAAAGGAATAATAAAAGCAATCATAGGCATCAGTTCTATTTCAAGACATAATCATGACTACAGTTTAAGGAATGAAATGCAACTATGAACATGAGCTGAATTGTTAAGGAACAATATTTAATGCATATAACAGCTGATGTCATTGCTCCAACTGTCATGGAAATTACATTCCTAAGTACCTTATTGTCATATATTTCATAATGTATCTTAGAAATATCAGAGACAGATATCCTTTTATGCCCAGTTTGAATAAATTGAAATAAAGTGCAAGTAGACAGCCACTAAGAGAAAACATATGATATCATGTCACTTCCATTTTGATCTTATATCATGAACATACTATGAGGCCTTCCTTTCCATCCCCATATCTTTGACTATTTACTTTATTGTTGGTGATACATTTAGACTTGTGGGACTGTTCATCCCGAATTCCTGAACTATTAGACTTTATGATGCATGTGGATTGTTATGCTTAGTATTTTTACGATGTGTTAGACCTGGATATAGCTTAACTGATGATGTTAGATAGATGCTTTATATTATGATGTTAAAGGAAAACTAATTGGGTGATGTTAAATAGAAATTGGATTATATTATGATGTTAAAGGAAAACTAATTGGGTGATGTTAGATAGAAATTGATTTTGTGATTTAATCTTGGGAATGGATGTTTGAAATGCAGAAATTAGGGTCTAAATTTTAATGTGATTTCCTTAATGCTTAAGTGAACTTGTGATATTTTATGTGAGTGTATGTTTTTAATCTGCCTCGACTATTATATATATATGTGTGGAAATTACCTTTGCAATTGAGTGCGCATGTATTTCTAACAAGCCACAGAAATTGGAGATCAGCCCACACATGATGTTGTTATCCCCTGTGAAGCCGATCTAGTTCCACAAGGAACCAAGATCAACTCTGTGTATGATGAAATTATGTAATGTTAATTTGCATGTTGTTAATAAAGCTAACTCTACCCCTCTTTTAAATTGAATTATAATTTGTGTTGTAAGAATTTTGTCTTTGAATTTCATTTTTTTAATTTTAAATTTGGAGACCCTTTTCATGTGCTTTAACTTGACCCTGGGTGCTCTAACTAGGCTAAACTTCTCCTTGGGTTGTACCCCATGCGTCTAGGGACCTTTTTGACTCAGGTAACCTTGGTAAACCTCCATATGGTCACCTTAACTTCACCCTAAAGTTAAGTGACGAAATTGAAAGCATGAGATGGAGAGGATGAGTGGTACCAACACTCAACCCCATCCCTTTTAACTCTCCAAGTTTGGAGATGACTCCAAGACCCACCAATTGTGGAGGACTTGACTCCAAGTCTCTCTCACAATTAGTGAGGGTACCCTTGGAGTTGCGTGGTCCCTCTTGGGAGGAAAGGAAGGGGACACATGTGTCACCCATTCACTCTTAAGGGGACACATGTGTCAACACCCATCCCATGCGTCAACACCCATCCCATGCACCTTACTTGTAGTGGAGGAAGAGTGTGGAGGTGACAAGTGTCACCTCCCCATTCCTCTAAGCTCATGGGTTGAGCTTATTTTAATCCCACATAGAGAAGGTTATAGGTTGTTGAATTTTTGGGAAATTTGAATTGTTTGAATTTTACTTTGGGGAAAGAGATAGAGAGAGTTTTGTGGATTAGGTTGGAGGAGAATTTGGAGAATCTCTACATCAACCTTCTTCCATATTTGGGCTTTTAAAGGTTGGTTTTCAAGGCTAAGGCCTTCCCTTTGCATTTTAGTTGCTTACATGATGCATATGTGTGAGATTTATCTTCTTGAGTTATATTTTGTTATTGTGGAGAAAATTTGTAGGGTGTTGTAAGAGCCTCTCCCACTTGGGAGAAGATGCTCAACATGTGTGGGGTAGGGAAGGAGTGATCCTCCTTGGGGTCATTACCTTGTTTTTGTGGTGTTGTAAGCCTACCTTGTTTTGTAGGATGCTTCTTTGACATGTTCGACGAGCGCGATCATGTAACACTGCATCCGTTGAGGTGCACAGCGATTCCTTTGTAGAGGGACAATTACTAGTAGCCTTAGCAGATTCGCCAGTATGATAGGCACCACTAGTACTTGACATAGGTCCTCAAATTTTACAGACATTACATGCCTTGTTAGAAAGGCTACCGCCAGCTATACCAACACCACGTGACAAGCCTCACGATGTTTCGTGAGAGGAGCCACATGTTGAGTCGCAAGCTGAGCTACGTGTAGAGCCCCACGACAATCCATGAGAGGTGCCACATGTGGAGCCTTTTGTAGAGATACCTGATACTACAATGGAGGAGGTAGGGTTAGCATACAGAGCATGGAATAGGAGTCCTCTGCGACATCAGAGACAAGATGAGACTGTGAGGGTAGAGCAGGTACTTTATGGACCTTATGCATATGGGATGGATGAGCTAGTTATAGGACTTAGAGACAGAGGAGATCCCAGTAGAGACCTACTTAGGCTTAATCCACCTACCTTCGCAGGACCTATAGAGGGAGTTGAGGCTGAGGCTTGGCTCATCAATCTAGATAGGTGCTTTGTGTTGAGACCTTATGGGAGTAACACAAAATCATGAGTGGCAGTACACCTTTTGAGAGAGGTAGCACTACTTGGTGGCACACTGAGGAGTACAAGTACTGATTATCAGTAGACACACTCATGTGGGACACATTCATAGAGCACTTTAATGCACATTACTTATCAGATCATTATAGATAGCGTCGGATAGATGAGTTCCACAACTTACAACAAAAAGGACTCACGGTTGCATAGTATGAGAGCCGATTCATTGAGCTTTCACATTACACAGAGTATCTCCATGATGAGAAACTCCTAGTGCACAAATTCATCAGAGGTCTGAATCATGGGATAGCAGGACCGGTATGTATGGTAGACAACAAGACTATGAGTGAGGCTGTCGAGAAGACTTATATTGCAGAGGAGATTCAGGGACAAGCATAGAATTCACACCTGTAGTTTTAGGACTATAATCACCATCAGCAGCAAAAATTTCATAGACCACAATCCACACCACAGAGAGGAGGATTTAATTCTTCATCATTACCTCCTAGACCTCCATAGTAGTAGCACCAGCATCAGTAGAGGTCTAGACCCTAGCAGAGGGCTCAGGAAGGACAGAACCATGGTTGGCAGCAGCAGGGCCCATATAGGGATCAGAGGCAGCAAGGATCATCTGCAGGACCCGCAAGGTCACAACAGTCATATAGAGGATTATAGGGGTCCACAGGATGGACTGGACAATAGCAGTCAGGTAGGACTCAGTCAGGGAAGTTACAAGCTAGGGGCCCATGTTATGTATGTGGTGGGGCAGGGCATTTGGCTAGAGAGTGTCCACAAGTATTTATAGTAGGGGGATAGCCCCATTCTAGAGGGTCTGAGCAGACTGTAGGAGACATGGGCAAGTCCCACCATATGTTTACAGTGGTTGACAACTGCTAGGCTGACTTCCAGGCCTCAGTTATTGAGATAGCAGGTATGATCAGGGATGCCCCCATCTCTATTTTTTTTGACTTTGGAGCTACTGATTCTTTTCTATCTTCATCGTTAGTGGAACATTGCAAGCTGGTGGCTTCTAGGAAGGACATTAGGTGGGAGGTTGAGTTGGCCTCTAGAGCCAGAATGTCAGTAGATACATTGGTTCATGATTGTGAGATTTTCTTGGGTTCCTTCACTACATCATGTGACATTAGAGTTATGCCATTAGGATCCTATGGTGTAGTTTTGGGTATGGAGTGGCTTGCGACTCATAGAGCCAAGCTAGATTGTCACTGAAGGGCAATTAGCTGCTTAGACAATCATGGTTCACCAGTTAAGATAGTGGGCATTCAGAAGCCCATGGCTATTCGTATGATATCCACTTAGTAGCTTAAGTGCTGCATGTGGAAGGGATGTTAGTTGTTCACTATCACGATCAGTGACAAATCAGAGGATAAGCCTGAGGGTTCATTAGATGACCACCCTATCCTGAGAGAGTTTGCTGACGTGTTTCTGCTAGAATTACTAGGTATGTCTCCATGCAGAGAGGTAGATTTCCACATCGATCTAGTGCCAGGTGCAGAGCTAGTGTCTTGTGCACCTTACAGGATGACTACACATGGGCTCACAGAGCTCAAACTATAGTTAGAAGAGTTACTTGAGAAGGGGCACATCTGACCTAGTGTTTCACCATGAGGCACTCTGGTTATCTTCATGAAGAAGAAGGATGGGTCTCTTCGATTATGCATGGATTACAAGAAGTTGAACAAGGTGACGGTGAAGAAAATGTTATCCTCTGCCTAGGATTGATGACCCTTTTGACCAGATACAGGGAGCTAGAGTGTTCTAGAAAATTGATCTAAAATCTAGGTATCACCAATTGTGCATCACAAAGGTAGATATTCATAAGACTACTTTTCAAACCAGATATGGACATTACAAGTTCAAAGTGGTACCCTTCAGTTTGACGAACGCCCCTGCAGTGTTCATGAGTCTCATGAATAGGGTGTTCCGCACTTACTTGGATCGGTTCGTGATCATCTTTCTCGATGATATTTTGATCTATTAGCAGACCAAGGAGGAGCATGTGGATCATTTACGTTAGGTTTTGTAGTGCTTACGAGAGTAGCAGCTTTACAGCAACCTGGTGAAGTGTGCCTTCTTCAGGATAGAGGTGCAGTACTTGGGGCACATCCTATCAAGTGATAGCATCTCTGTAGATCCATTAAATATCAGAGCTATCCAGGATTGGCCAGCACCCACTAGTGTGATAGAGGTTAGGAGCTTCATGGGATTAGCCAGTTATTACCGTAGATTCGTAGAGGGCTTTTCCAGGATAGCACATCCCATCACTTCTCTTCAGGGGAAAGGGAAGAGTTTCACTTGGACTGAGCAGTGTGAGAGGGCCTTTGGGCTCCTCAAAGAGCATCTTATTAGAGCTCCCATTTTAGTGGTTCTAGATCCTTTAGAGGATTTTGTTGTTTGCACAGATGCATCACTTGAGGGTTTGGGAGCCGTGCTTATGCAGGGTAGTAGGGTGATTGCATACGAGTCGCGTAAGCTCAAGACACATGAGCTAAATTACCCTACTCATGATTTAGAGCTCGTAGTAGTTATACATGCTCTTGTTTGATGGAGACACTTCCTTTTGGGTTGAAGCTTTGAAATTCATTTGGATCACCATAGCTTGCAATACATTTTCACACAGCCAAATTTGAACGCCCGCTAGCAGCGTTGGATGGAGTTCTTATGCAAGTATGACTTTGATGTCCACTACATCAAAGGGAAGGAGAATGTGGTTGCTGATGCCTTGAGTCGAAGGCACTACAAGATCCTGACCTTGGCACTAAGTGTGGACTTGAGAGAGCATATCTTACAACATCTGCCTGAGGATGAGTGGTTTCTTGAGGTGTAGCAGGAGATCCAGAAATAGAGGGCCCTTAAGGGCAGATTTGCAGGATATTCCCTCAAGCTTGATGGTTTGCTTAGACATCGTCAGCGCATCTATGTACCTCGTGTAGGAGATATTCATGTAGTAATTCTTTCAGAGGCTCATAAAGCACCTTATGCAGCACACCCAGGGGTGAAGAAGATGCATGTTGATTTGCGACAGTTATACCATTGGGCAGGTATGAGACGAGACATTGCAGAATATGTTGCTCGTTGCCTTGAGTGCCAGAGGGTCAAGGTCGAGCATCAACATCCAGTAGGATTGTTGTACCCTCATGAGATACCTGAGTTGAAATGGGACACCATTTGTCATCACACCACCATGATTCCATCATGGTTATAGTTGACAAGTTGACCAAGATGGTGCATTTCTCACCGGTACACATGGCGTACAATGCACCATCTATGGAGAGACTGTTCTTAGATCAAATTGTTAGACTACATGGAGTACCTTGCCATATCATTTCTGACAGAGACTTAGTATTCATATCAGCTTTTTGGAGAGCCTTACAGTAGGCGTTGGGCACACAGCTCAACTTCAATTCAGTTTACCATCCTGAGACCGACGGACAGACAGAGAGAGTTAATCAGGTGTTGGAGGACATGCTTCATATGTATGTTATGGACCATTAGTCTAGATGGGAGGAGTATCTATATCTGGTTGAGTTTTCCTACAATAATGGGCATCACAGCTTGTTGGGTATGCCTCCTTTTCAGGCTTTATAAAGTAGACCATGCAAGATACCATTGAGTTGGGATCATATAGAGTACAGGATTGTCATTTGTCTAGAGATAGTTCAGGATATGGAGTAGTAGGTCACACTGATTAGGCAAAGACTTCAGGAGGCATAGGATAGACAGAAGAAGTATGCCAATGCTAAGAGAACTGATCAGAGCTTCTTAGTGGGTGATAGAGTATTTTTGAGAGTGCAACCGCACAAGAGTCCAATTTGTTATGGAAAGGACTCTAAGCTCACACCTTGGTTTGTAGGACCTTTTGAGATCTTGGAGTGGTTAGGACCTATAGCCTATCATCTAGCCTTGCCACCTAGCCTATCGCGTATCCACGATGTCTTTCATGTTTCAGTTTTACGACGTTACATCTCTGACTTATCTCATGTATTGGATTGGAGTGCTCTTCAGGTAGAGGTAGATGGTCAACTGGCTTTGAAGCCAATTCACATATTGGCTCATCGGACGCTGGGCCTTCAAGGTCGAGACCTGGACCAGGTTAGGGTCCAATGGGACATGTACGACGAGGTCACTGCAACATGGGAGGATGCATCAAGATTAAGGACTCTTTATCCTCACCTCTTTGATGACTTCCAGGAGGAAGTACAGCATTAAGGGGGAGGATGTGAGGCCTACCTTTTTCATCCCCATACATTTGACTATTTACTTTATTGTTGCTGATACATTTAGACTTGTGGGATTGTTGATCCTGAATTCTTGAACTATTAGACTTTATGATGCATGTGGATTGTTATGCTTAGTATGTTTATGATGTGTTAGACTTGGATATTGCTTAACTGATGATGTTAGATAGATGCTTTATATTATGATGTTAAAGGAAAACTAATTAGGTGATGTTATATAGAAATTGGTTTATATTATTATGTTAAAGGAAAACTAATTGGGTGATGTTAGATAGAAATTGGTTTTGTGATTTAATCTTGGGAATGGATGTTTGAAATGCATAAATTAGGGTCTAAATTGTAGTGATTTACTTAATGCTTAATGGAACTTGTGATATTTTATGCGAGTATATATTTTTAATCTACCTCGTCTATTATATATGTGTGTGGAAATTAACTTTGCAATTGAGTGCGCAGGTATTTCTAACAAGACACAGAAATTGGAGATCAGTCCACACATGATGTTGTTATCCCCTGTGAAGCTGATCTAGTTCCACAAGGAACCAAGATCAACTCTGTGTATGATGAAATTTTGTAATGTTAATTTGCATGTTGTTAATCAGGCTAAGTCTACCCATCTTTTAAATTGAATTATAATTTTTGTAAGAATTTTGTCTTTGAATTTTATTTTTAAAATTTTAAATTTGGAGACCCTTTTCATGTGCTTTAACTTGACGCTGGGTGCTCTAACTAGGCTAAACTTGATCCTAGGTTGTACCCCATGGGTCTAGGGACCTATTTGACTTGGGTAACCCTTGGTAAACCTCCATATGGTCACCTTAACTTCACCCTAAAGTTAAGTGATGAAATTGGAGGCATGGGAGGGAGAGAATGAGTTGTATGAACACTCAACCCCATCCCTTTTCACTTCCCAAGGTTGGAGATGACTCCAATACCCACCAATTGTGGAGGACTTGACTCCAAGTATCTCTCACATTTGGTGAGGGTACCCTTGGAGTTGTGTGGTCCCTCTTGGGAGGAAAGGAACGAGACACATGTGTCACCCATTCCCTCTTAAGCTCCACTTTTCTCTCCCACATGTTTGAGAGAGGACAAGTGGTAAGGGGTGAGCAAGACTTGGGGATGGGTGAGTGACATGTGTCAACACCCATCCCATGGGTCTTACTTGTAGTGGGGAGGAAGAGTGTGGAGGTGACAAGTGTCACCTCCCCATTCCTCTAAGCTCATGGGTTGAGCTTATTTTAATCCCACTTGGAGAAGGTTATGGGTTGTTGAATTTTTGAGAAATTTGAATTGTTTGAATTTTATGTTGGGGAAAGAGATATAGAGAGTTTTGTGGCTTATGTTGGAGGAGAATTTGGAGAATCTCTACATCAACCTTCTTCCATTATTGGGCTTTTAAAGGTTGGTTTTCAAGGCTAAGGCCTTCCCTTTGCATTTTAGTTGCTTGCATGATGCATATATGTGAGATTTATCTTCTTGAGTTATATTTTGTTATTGTGGGGAAAATTTGTAGGGTGTTGTAAGAGCCTCTCCCACTTGGGAGAAGATGCTCAACATGTGTGGGGTAGGGGAGGAGTGATCCTCCTCATTACTTTGTTTTTGTGGTGTTGTAAGCCTTGAGGGCAATATATGTGATTTTGAGCAATATGAGACATGGCTTGAGAGCCAAAATATGGAAACTTTTAGAAATTGTGTTAAATCTATTGGCTTGAGGCCATAAGAGGAAATTGTATTGGGTTATTTTGTAGGAGTGGCACTCTTGAGTTGAGTGCATCCACTCCCCTACCCCTTTGAACTCACCTTGGTTGAGTTCTTGTGTTGTGATTATCCATGGGTATAAAAAAATTGTATTTGGTTGTTTCAGTGCCTTGTTGTGATGTGGAAAGTGTGTGGATGACCTCCCTAGCTTGGGGGTGACCCTCTTGCAAGTCTACAGTAGGGAGGAGAGAAAGATGTGTGGTTTTCTTTTCCCTTGTTGTGGTTTGCAGGATTCATTGGAGCTAAGTGTGAAGTTGAAGAAACTCCTTGTTCTTGGAGTTAATATTTTATTTTCCTTTACTCTTTAAGCTCTTGAGAAAGACCTTGGCCTATTTAGGAGTTTCATCTTTGTTGATTTTCAAAGAGGACTTGTCCTCACTCTTGTTGTAAAATTTTATTTTCCTAAGTTGAGTGTAATCCATTTTCATTGTATTGAAAGTTATAATTTGTTGATTTAAAATCTATCATTCAAGTAAAGATGAAGGAAGAAAACTTGTATTTAAAAGCTATTTCTTGTATGCAAATTTCAAATATTTCAATTAGCAAAGTTGAGGCTTAGTTGTTATTATGACAAATATGAAAAATTCTATATTGTTGTTGTGAAAAAAAGAAAATTTAGATGATGTTAAGTTGTGGAAGAATTTATTAAATTGTAATTGTTTCTTCCCTTATGAGAAAATGTGAATATTAATTTTTTTTTAAAAATTCCTTGCCTTATAGATAAATTTGATATTATATATATATATATATATATATATATATATATATATATATATATATATATATATATATATATATATATATATATATATATATATATATATACATATCTTTGCTTATTTGATAAATTAGAAAATTTGTGAGAGTATGGAAGAAAGTTCACATTTGAATTTTATAGTATATTTTCATATATGTATTTAAATATAAATTGCTTCTGTTTATTCTGTTAAAACAAAAAAATAGACTTCATTATATATACATCAATGTATATATATATATAATTAATAAACTGTATTTTGAAGAGGAATTGAGAATTTAAATAAGAAAGAAAAAAAGAATTTAAAGAGGACTGTGTATATATATATAGTATATTAAATAAAATTTAAAATAATATTAAGTGTTGAGAAAATTGCAGAGACTGTTCTTTTTTACAGAGGTTTGTTTTAATGTAAATGGTGGGGAGGTTCGAACCCCCCCACCGTCATGCCTTTGATGTTGGGTGTGGGGCGGGGGGCGGAGCCCCCACCCACACCCCATTATATGGGATGTGGGTGGGGGCTCCGTCCCCCTTCCCACACTCTCTACTATCTCTAGTCTCCCGCGGCTCCCTCTACGCAATCCATGCCAAACCTCCAGTGACCTCCGCCCTCCTGTCTGTGCCGTGGCTTCCCTCTACCACCACTGCCCCTGCACCAGTTACCTTCACTACGCCCTCTACCAGATCTCCACCCTTTGCGGCCTCCTCAACATGCCGCTACCACCTGACCCTTTCCCCACAGTCCCTCCATTATAGACTCTGCCACAAAACAAAGAAAAAAATATGTTAGGGGTTTTAACATTATCACAAATGAAAACACAAAGAAATATAAATACATATGTTTTTATAAAAGGAAACCTAGCTCATAAGCACAATAAGAATATATATATATATATATAAATGCCAACATATGCATTTCATATGTGGCCATAAAACCTGTAACCAGAAACACAAGAAAACAAAAAAATAAGAAAATGAGAAAATGAGAAAATAGGGTTACGGTTTTCACTCATAAAGAAAATATTATTTTATTGTTGGAGAAATTTAGGGCTAGGAGTATTAATTAAAATTTAATATTCCTTTAATCATGATGGAGCAATTTTAATTAACAAAATTAGTTTAAACGTTGTTTTAAACCTGATCGGAGACTTAGTAAACCTATTTAAACGAAGTTAGTAAATTTCTATTTCCGAGATCTAATCTACCAAGAAATTAGGAATAAAGTAAATAACACAGAGATAACTTTGATTGATTGAGAACGTGAAGGAGAACAAATTGTTCAAACTTAATTAAAAAACATATAAAATTATTGAGAACGTGAAGGATAACAATTGTTCGAACTTTGTTGAAAAATATATAAAATTGAAGAAAACGTGAAGGAGAACAAATGATCTTACTTTGTTGAAAAATGTTCAATTAACTTTATCAACTGTATTATTAATGCAACTAGTGAGATGTAAGTAATTTATTAATCCAAATCAGTAAACCTCTTGATCAAATTAGTTTTAATACAATAAACCCTACTCATGCCCATGAGGCATTATGCTGCTAGATTTTTCCCAGAATTTAGGGTTTAGTTAGATTAGTGAAGTTTAACCCTGCTTGGGATTATAATATTGTTTTCACCAAGTAATGTCATTTAATTTTGGTATTTTATCATCTCCTCATGCATTTGATTTTTGACTATTGATTTTGACTTACGTCAAAATCCCTTCATTCACATAGGTTGACTTAGGGTTTTTGACTATTGATCCTAACCCTATTGGCGACATTAACCACATCGCGATGACCCCCTAGTTGGCCTTCATTGTGTTTGGTATATGCACGTGTACATATTACCTTGCATTCAACTATTTTTCTATGCCTTAAGCATAATGCCACCAAGCACGCTTATGTGTGCGAGGGGGTTTTTAGGGAAGTGTGGAAATCTTTTTGATATTTTGTGTCATGACCACATGAAAAATGTGGACATGACACGTGTGATGCGTGTCATGACCATATGGAAAATGTGGGCATAACACATACCAAGATAAATGAATAGTAGATACATGGAGCAACCAAGTCATCTCTTGCTAGAGCTACAATGAAATAAACTACACTATTGATCAGAGGTGTTATCATGTTGAATTTGAGATGACAAATAATCTGTAGGTGTCATTAATAAAAGTTTTCATGGCTAAAGCAGCCAATGAGGGATACCATTCCATGTGTGGGATATGTATACAAGTAAATGAACACAATCAACATCATTTGTATGGGTTACAAGTTAGGTAATTATCTCAGGACTGTGTGTATCAAATAGATGTCACCATATAGTAACAAAGGCTGTTATCACCCAAAGAGGCATGTGGACAGTTGCCATATACAAAGAGTGCAAACATTTTTGTTGAGCAAAATATGCATACAGGTGATAAGATAGAGGAACAATATCATGTGCTACTATAGGAGCACCAGTCAAGTCTCAACTGGTATTTCACCATATCAATTCATGAAGAGTAATCAAGTTATACATTTGCATGATGAAGGAAACAATGCTATGGTGTTATCATTCAGTAATGCTATCATATTTTGTTCAAAGACATCAAAATAACTATGCTACAGTGACAAGAGTATATAAATGTAAGTAAGCATCAACAGGATATCATATCTTGTAAATCAATAAACATCTTGTTACAAAGATCAATGACAGTCCAACTATTTGATACTTCATTTATCATCATACAGAAAGAAGAGGCCATTTGTTATTAATAATGACATGTGAATCAAAGTGCTAGCTATGTTTGTTTTGACTATAGCACTATACAAATGCAAAGTCCATGGACAACCAAAGGTGATATATCATGTAAAAGAAACAAATGAATGTTACAGGTATCATCAAAATGTCAAGAATACAGTGCCATATTCAGAATAAAAGAGAAGACATATGATGTGTAGTGTATGCTACAGGAGGAGTATTTTTGTGCATAAAAGATAAAACCTTTTTTTTAGTTTTGAAACTTTTAGTTCACACCATAAAAAGAAGCTTGTAGAGATATATTTGAACTAAGGCCGTAACAGGAATTACCAATTTTGTTCATTTTTAAGATACCCATGTCAAGTGTTTTAAACCCTAACATCTTTTGTAATGTCAAAAAGAATGGTAAAATAAAGTGTCTATGTCAAGGTCGTGCCAAAGAATGGAATTATATGCAGTTTTGTGAAACCCTTGTCAAGCTTTTGACACCTTCATTCTTTTGCAAATACATTCAACAAAAATAGGTATGGAGTGTCTATAAGTGTCTGTGGAAGGAGAGTTCCTGTACAAGGTTAAAATGAAACCCTCATTTTGCAGTCAAAGAAAACTTCAAGTTTTCACATCAAATCACAAAGAACAGTTGCATAACTATCTACATTATCATGGCCATGATAGAAGGAACAAAGATCTATCAAATGCCAAAATGCCCAGTTGATTAAAATGAAACTGTCATCTTATTTTGCATATACAGTAATGTAAAAGAGCCCACAATAGAGAGAGAACAAAGAACTCACTATTTGGTTTCCATAGAGGGTGAATAGCTTGGCCACCGCCTCCTTTGAGGAGATTTTATTTTTTTCAATAGTTGTAGGTTTTGAACAAAGAAAGAAATGAAAAAATGTCAAATATTTTAGTGTGTGAAAAGAGCCATGACCATTTGAAACAACAAGCCACATAAAACAATAAATAATGAAAAATGGTAGTCAAAGTGGCACATATCATACCTTTGACATTTTTGTCTGTCATTTTACTCAGGAGATGTGAGATTTCAACCACAGAGGCCATCGAATGGAGGAAAAAAACCAGAGAGCTGCAAACCCAATTTGGCGGCATGAGAATTGCAGAGCAAATAACAAGAGAAAAGAACAAATGAAAATGCCTATCTTTTAGGGTTTGTATCATCATTTGTTCGATAGTGTTTTACTCTTCATTTTTGACCTTGCAAATACAACATAATTGCTTTATCCAAATGGTATCATGGTCAACACTTGTAATCAATGCTGCCTAGTAATCATGGAGTGACAAGGCCATAACATGTTGTATGTTGTTTTGTTTCATAAAGTCAAAGGTGGACAGTACTATGAGTAGATAAGGCTTGTGCTTGTAGAACCTCTTTAAGGCCTTTATCTCCTATGTGTTCGACTCATGGCGTGGTCGAAGTGCCTTATAATTATGCATGTGGTCGAGAGTCACGAACCTCCCACTTTATGCATTAATTATTATTTCAATTCGTTATATAATGAAAATGCATAGGAATGTCGAAGCAAAGACTAAATGAAGATATGAAAAGCATGCAATGTAAGCACATTGTGAAAAGGGTAAATTTGGACATGTGACACTTGTATAGGCAGAGAGGTGGCATTTTACAAGGCATGGAGATAGAGATGAGGTGGTAGGGGATTGACACATGGACATGCATTTGTGGGATTAGAGTCATGGTGCCAAGCCTTCAAGGCTTTGATATTTTTTGCAAAATATATACTAATGTGTTCATCATCTTTTTATGATAGATTTTAATATCTTGTAGAATATCTTAGCAAAATTATGAGCTAAATATTATTTTATTTTTGCAAAAAATCATATCGAATAGGATATTGATTAAACTGCCATATAATGTAAAGTTAACTTTAAAGCAATGAAATTATAAATTGCTTTTACAGTTTAACTATTTTTAGGCAGTTGCTTTCTCTTGGGCGAATTGAGCAAAATAGGACAATTTTTTTTCTTTTATGAGGCAGATTAGACAGATTTGGATGCAGATTTGGTGGGGACCACCTAGAGGATCATTTTGGTAGCATGACTTTTTAGTTTGGAGATAGTTGAGGAGCTTTTATTTGTGCTTTTCTGAGTAGATCGAAAATGGACTTAGGGTCTATTTTTAGGATCTTTTTCATCTTTCTTCTGAGGAGATATTTGGAGGCATTTATAGGAGAAAAATCTTAGTTTTTCAAAGTCAGTTGATACCAGTTTCTTCTCTCTTGTTCACAGGATAGTTGTATATAGGCAGTTGGCTCACTTGTTTTTTACATGCATTGTACTCCTTCCAATTCAAAATAGAAAGTTTTCCTATTTCATCTACTTATGTGTTTTGTAGCCTTGATTTGATGTCCTATTGTGATAATTTCTTGTCCTTTATCATGTCTCAATGTTGTTAGATTGCATGTTTGCTCCTGGTTGTAATTTGTGTTTGAAATAAACCTTATTACAAATTATTTAGGGATTGAATCTCATAGGAGAAGTTGTGAAGGTTGATGCTTGGAGGACTATTTGTGAGTGAAGTATTCATTTAGATTAAATCTTAGAGTTAGTTTTCCATTTCAATCATTTCTCTCATCCCTTTTCCCTTGTAAGTCATTAGTTTAGGAATCTTAAGAGAACCAACTCACTCTAGAGATTCATTTTCATAATAGTAGACCCACATTCGAGAATGATTCCATGTTTCAATAGGTAGCTAAGTTTATGTGAACTTAGCAAGGGTACATACTTGATTGACAGTAGTAGCTACACTCGGTTCTAAGATACCTTAAGTATCACCTCATTGTTATACTTGTTTTCAAGCCTACAAGTGTAGCCTTGGTTTATTTAGTGGTATGTTGCCTTATTTCTGTATCAGTTTCACAAGATGATTTGGTTGTTATCTTAGCTAAGGTTTTCTAACTAAAGTTTGTTAATTGTTAGCATATAATACTAATGTGTTTCTATTGTGATTGTTGGGAATAATTTGGTGATTGTGAGCACATGTCACTTTGGGGCATGGCCTTTGCAAAAGCCCTTATTCCCTCACTTTTTTTTAACCTTACCTTAAACATGATTGCTACCAACAAGTGGATCAATCACTTTAAGGTGGGATCATATATTGAGGTAAATTCTTGGATATACCTTAGATATTGTGATAAAGTATGTTTGCATTTGTTTCCTTTTCACTATAAGGTATCTTTGTGATGCAGGTGGATTTGTATACTTTCTTGTGTGTTTGTATATGCTTCCTTTTCACTGTAAGGCATCTTCGTGATGCAAGTGGGGATGTATACTTTGTGCACATGCTTCCTTTTCAATGTAAGGCATTTTCATGATACAGATGGGGTTGTATGTTTTTAAAATCCCTTCTACAGAAGGCAAGATTGTGTATTCCCTTGAGTGGTTCACATTCTTTTAAAAGTCCTCTGTGGAGGTAAGGTTGGACCTTGATTTTTTCACCCTTAAGTGTGTCTTTGAAGGTTAGTGTAGTTCAACTATCAGGTGTGTTTGGTGTGTCTTAGATGGTGACATATAGTGATGAGCTCCCCCCATGGCCCATGTTTTATGTGTTTAAGACGTATAGTGTATTGATGATAGACTCTACGGTGCTCGTGTATTCCATGTGTTTTTCGTGTGTCTTCGTTACATGTTTTGTGTTTTAATGGAGGTGTATAATGATGAGCTCCCCCCATGGCATGTGTTTTACATGTTATGTGGTAGCTTGTAGTGATGAGCTCCCCCATGCTGTGTGTTTTGTGTACTTTTGATCACAGCGCGTAATGATGAGCTCTCCCATCGCCTAGTTAGGGTTATATAATCATTTAATCATGTCTTCTCTTCATGTATGCTTTGTGTACTGCATGACTGCATTCATGCCTTCTCCATGTATTGTGTTCTTTTTACTATCTTCTTCATGTATTACATGCTTCCTTACTATATTCTTTGTGTCTTACATGACTATCAAATGTTTTCTTATGTTTGCTTAAGTTTGGGGGCTAGAAATGGTCTTCCAAACTTAGGTTGTGTCTTTGCTCTAGTGTTTGATGTGTTTGATATGCTTTGACTATACTTTCATGCATGTACTGATCATAAGATCATACACACATTAAATTGGGGGCTAAATGTAATGGAGTAAAAAGTGGACACATGTCTTTTACCTCCTTGTTTAGCTCATAGGTCCCTGTGATTACATTATACATTCTAAATATTCATCTTGATGTAAAATTCCCCAAAACTAATGTAAATTGGGAACAAAGGGCCCATTTTTACCTTATCCCAGAATAAAAAGGAGCCTCAAGACTTGTGTACCTGTGCCCAAGTCTTCCTTGATTGGTTGGGGAAAATTTAAATGTATGTCAGCTTAGGACCTTGAAAAAGGTTTCTCCTTGTCGGCTCTTTTGGTTTAACTTGACGAATGCTAAGAATATATAAGTGTGTTTTTGAATTCATTATGAACCTAGATAGAGATAGCCAACTTGAAGCATTGGAGTCAAGAGCATTCAAAGCATTCATTTTGATTCTAGAGAAGATTGTAATAAAATAACTTGCACAATGGAAGAAGATGATATGAAATATTCTACAAATACTTGATAATAACTAAGAATAACAGGCCACTTCGAGGGGGCAACCTCCAAATATCTCCAATGAGAACACACTTCACAATATGATGATGAAATAAGACTCATATCCTCCTATATATACCTAATTATGCTTAGGATGAGTAGACACACCCCTATATAAGACCTAGTTTGACCTATCTAACTAAATAACAATATAATAATGATAACATGATTTAATTAAGAGTTAAGATAGCCACAAGCTGACTATTCATAAACACCAATATTAAGGGCATAGAATGCCCTCCCTCTTCAAAGAAGCATTGTCTTTAATGCTAATCAAATGTGGATTCTTCTGAATGAACTCCTCAAGCTCCCATTTGGCCTCTTCAACTGGTAAATTCTTCCATTGGATGAGATACTTAGTCAGGGTTCTATTCCTCAGCTTCTTTGTGCATGTTTGAAGAATGCACTCTAGTTCCAATATGATTCTTCCTTCTTCATCAAGCTCCAGTAACATTGTCGTGGATGGACTTTTGAGTCTACTAGCATTCTGCAAGATAGAGATACATAGAAAGGTTATAAGATTTTTGATTTAGGTAACCTCAATTTGAAGTCAATATTGTCAATGCTTGTTGAACCTTTATGAGGCCCATACAAATCAAGTTCCCTCTTGTGATCTAAAACTGTAACTACTTTCTTGAAAGGTGAATCAAGAATCTCTGGCTTTTGCACTGCCATTGACAATAATTAAGCCACACCTTTATCCACATCTTTTTTTAGTGACATTTGGTGTGCACTTACCGATTGTGGACTCTTTGCATGTAAACCCCGTAGCTATATATTTTTATCCCTTGAGTAGAAGTGCATGAATAGTTCCTAGAAATTCATCTCAATTGTGCCCAAGGTAGTAAACCATTGAACTCCCAAAACAATGTCTGCTCCAGCCATGGGTATAGCAAACATAGGGCTATCTATCATGTAGTCTCCCATGGTGAGTTTAATACTATGGCATTTCTCTGAACAATTGGCTATACCACCATCTGCAATCATAACCGAGAATTCAGGGGTAGGGTAGACAAAACAATTTAACTTTGCTGCTAGTTGCTTGTTGATGAAGTTATGTGTACTCCCTGAGTCAATCAATACTGTGACTATTTGTTTTTTAAGGAAACCCCTTACCTTGAGTGTTTGTGGGTTGCAAGACCCATCATGATGGAAACCAATATTTTTGAAATAAATCACACAAATGAAATGTAAATTCTCTAAAATTTTTACTGTAACTTACTAGGGCAAAGATACCACTTACCCATAAAAAAATCCAAAAAATAAGAGATTTGCATCCTTGAGAGCAAATTTGTTGGAAACCCTATTTTTACAATAACTCACTTATTTTTGCTTAAATTTCTTTACTTTTGGGACTATAGGATCCTCTATTATTTCTTCAAAAACCTAATAAAAATTATGCTCCAATTCGGAAGGATGTGAGAGATATGTAGATCTCAAATAAATTGTGTAGAAATCATAATTCTGCAATAATTCACTCAAATCTACTCCAATTCCTCTAAAATCTCGATTGTATCTTCTCTAATATGGTATTCAAAACCCCTTTAAAAATATTTAAAAAATTTTCTAAAATCTAAAAGTTATGCTCTTCCCAAAATTGCCTCCAATATTGAGAACAAACCTTGCCTCTACAGTGCCAAGATCATGCTCTGATACCACTTGTAATGAAATAACTTGCATAATAAAAGAAGATGATATGAAATATTTTGCAAATACTTGATAATAACTGAGAATAACAGGCCACTTCAATGGGGCAACCTTCAAATATCTCCAATGTGAACACACTTCACAATATGATGATGAAATAAGACTCATATCCTCCTATATATACCTAATTATTCTTAGGATGAGTAGACACACCCCTATATACAACCTAGTCTGACCTATCTAACTAAATAACAATATAATAATGATAACATGGATTAATTAGGAGCTAAGATAGCCATAAGCTGACTATTCATAACCCTATGCACACCAATATTAAGGGCGTAGCACATATTTGTATTGTCATTGTGTGTATGTTGTAGGTTTGAAGTTATCCTCTATCTTTCCTTATGAGTTGAATAGCATTCATCCTCCTAAGGGTTTCATCACATAGGTGATATCATTTTTGTTCATCATCATTGATTCATCATATTGATTTTGTGTTTGGCCTCTGCCTTGCAAGGGAACTCTCTATTTATTTATCAATGATGTTGAGAAGCTTGAATGCTATCCTAGGATTTGACTAAGGCAAGTCCCTAAACACCATAACCCCCAAACCCCTTTACTTCTTCTTGTGTACAAGTTACAGGTGTGAGATCCAAGAAATATGAAGACACAAGGATACTAAGCAAGGAATAGGGTTTTGGGATCCGACAATAGTTCAAGAATATTCCTCTGTGTAGGACTTGGACACTCTCACCCTAGTCCTTTTTCTGCTACAAGTTCTAGATCTAGCATCAGGGTAGTCTCTACAGTATTTCCCCAATTTATAGTTTGTGAAGATTCCACCTTTCAGGACTTGGTTTCTTTTGAAATAGTCGACTCTAACACCACATTTGGGACATAGGTTCTATCATCTTCCAAATCCTCCCTATATAATTAGTTTCTAGAGATTTGTTGTACATCTTCTTTTATAATCTAATTATCATAGAACTAGGGTTTATTGCATCATTAACCTAAGGTTTGATAAAAATACTTGATTAAATTAAATATTTCCATAGCACTCTTGAGTACAAGATCTGTAGCTATGTCCACCTCCATTTGGTAGTGATTTGGCTCAATCTTGTCCTTGAATGTTATTGTGAAAGAGGGTTTGATCTACTATACATGCTAGTCTCATCATTTACCTTTCTCACACATAACACAACCCAACACAAACATTATAAATTTGAAGAGTTTTGTCATTATCCTCCTAATCAATCAATCGTGATAACTCCGTTTCCTCCTAAATTTGAAATTTGTAAATTTGAAAAATATAAAGGAAAAATAGATCCTTAAGACCATGTCAACCAATTTTACATGGCTTGTCAAGAAGTTGCCTATAACGATGCCTACCTAATTAAACTCTTTCCATAAAGTTTGGCCTGTCAAGCCTTTGATTGGTTTCAACATATTACTCCTAGTACTATCAAAATATTTCCTAGATTAGCATAAACATTTGTCACTCATTTCTCTGATAACATGGAACATGAGACTATAATTCTAGATCTTTGTAATGCCAAGAAAAATAATGGAGAAAGATTTATCGCTTACCTACAATGGTGGAGATGGCTTGCAAGTTGAATCCCATGGCCAATCCCTGAAAATAACTGGTTCACTTTTTTGTCCAAAATATTCATCCAAAAATGGCCTTTCATCTTCAAGTCCATTTCCTATCTACTTTCTATGAGTTCATTGAGAAAGGTGTCCTTATTGAAAAGTCCCTTATCACTGAAGGTTAACTCAAGACCTTTACCAAGGACTATAATCAATCGAATGCCAAATTTATACCATGGGCTAAGAATAAACATGTGGTTAGTAATGGTGTTACCAATTTAAAGAACATCTACAGAACACAATCTTCTCAAACAAATTTGCACTCGGTCCATAAAATTAATCCAATTTCCCTACCTAGAAATCAATTTAGGTGTGACCAAAAACATACCTATTCTAACATAGGTGAACCTCTAAAGATGGTGTTTCATAAATTAGCACAAGCCAACATGATTACATATCCTATGACCAAACATTATGATTGCAACCATCCCAAACCTACATGGTATAATGACAATGAATATTGTGATTATCATCGTACCAAAGGGAACTCCACAAACAAATACAGTGAGTCTCAAAAATTATGTCCAAGATCTTATTAATCAATGACAATTAGAAGTAACCCCCAATTCCTCATCTAATGACAAATTAGGTATTTACCAATATCCTCTTCCAAATCATGGGAAATCTATATCCAATCACAAGCAATCCCAAAATAATCATACCAATACTATTGGCTATAATAAGACCCCCTATGACTATTATACCATTTGGCATATTGACTATGATCCATCACAAGTTTCCACAGTCATGATAAAAGATAATTCCTTTGATTGTATTGTTACTACATGACATGGAATAGTTACTATCCCCAAAGTTCCATCTTTCTCCTCTTCCCAACCTTTTTGTTAGAATACCCTAGACCACCTTGGGAAGAATCCTACACAAATGTCCATCTTTGACCTCCTCAAGGCTTCCCCTATCCATAAAGCTATATTGAATCAAGCCCTAAAAGAATACCAAGTCCTTCATAATATTGATCCTAAACAATTCCAAGCTCTAGTGGTTCATCTATCCTCTACTTATAAACTTACCTTTAGCGAATGTAACATGCCTCCCATAGATCAATCTCATAATAAATCCCTTCACATTGAGCTTATGATTTACAAACACATAGTTAAGTGTGTCCTTTTGGATAATAGGTTTGGCTTGAACTTATGTACCTTAAGATTAATACAAAAAGTGGGATACTAAGCAACTAAGTTGGAGCCACATGTCAGTACCATCAAATCTTATGTTAATGAAGAGAGAGAATTAGTACGCACCATATGTCTTCCTATACAAATGGGACCTATACTTCAACCAATTACATGCCATGTTGTTGATCTTGATTTACCCTATAACATCCTACTTGGTCGCCCATGGATACATGCTATATAATCTATCCCTTCCACATACCATCAATGCTTGGAATTCCCCTACAATGGTGTAAAAGTAACTATCTAAGATGATCCCCAACCATTTGAATATTTTCAGGCCATGGAAGTTGTTTATCAAAAGGCCAATTTTTATCCTCCTAGTGATATTTCCACTCAAGACAAGGACACATCCTCTTCATCCTATGTCAATCCTAATGACCTTGATTCCACTCCTTTGTCCTCCCAAAATTCCAAAGTTATAAAGGTGAATATCAATGACAAAGGTTTTGGGAATATGAGCTACATAATGTCTTTCATATTGGTCAGTTACCTCTATCTCCAAGGTCCCATGGTCATCCTCTATAATGATCCCTTATGAGAACATCAAGAACTAAGCATTTCAGGATTACTACTTTCTCCTCTAAAGGAACCTTGGCTAAAGAAGAAATTGAAGACTCCCTAGACTCTTGGCTCTATAAGGATGAATTAGATGATGAAGAATCTCCACTAGTCCATCTCAAACAAAACTATCCTATTCCATCACATATGTGTGAAAATATGAGATATAAAGGTAAAGGCCTTGGACTTCATAAGCAAGGAATTATTGAGTCAATATCGATAAAGGTACACAATGACCACTTTGGATTAGGATACATGCCTCTTTGTTTGGAAACCAAGGATCCTCATGCTCCCCTTACAATTCAAGATAAACCATCTAATGTTGTTGAAAGTGCCATTAATGGGACCATCAATGCTTCTTTCAAAGATGTCCACATTTCATGTCTATTCACTAACAATACCATCTTTTCCATGGAATTCTCATCACCATATCCTAATTCCATTACTCGAGACCAACAAAATTCAATATCTTTTGATACCTGTCAAAATGATGGAGATAATAGTGAGTTTAGGACTTAGTCCTACAAATACATAAGCAAAAAAGTGAGAAAATAATAAAGCATTCCACTTAAAAGATAAAAATCATGCTATATCTATCTCTAGGGTATCAAAAACCAAAGAAAAAAACATCCTTCCCCTAGAATCACAAGAGCATTTACTTAAATAAAAACAAATCAATTTGGGCATAAAATAAAATTCAAAGCAACTCCTTAAACTTATGTCTATTTGTGATATTGTTGGTCCCACAACACCTTCATTCCATGACACTTCCACCACCTTACTATTGTTTAGTCTCACAACACACCCCATTTTTCTTCTAGCAAAATAAGGACCCCACTATCATTTTCCCCTTTTCTTGTGTTTTCTTCTTTGTGCTTTCTTTGGTGATAATGGTAGAATGTGAAGTTATCATGAAGCATTACTTTCTGACCCTTAGTAATCCCAAGTATGGTCATAGATAGATAGAGCCTTAGATTTTAGATTGGATTACCTTTTTAATTTCTTGAAACTTTGTTAAAATGAGCAAGTTATCCTTTAGCAAGTGTTTTGAACCCAATTGGAACTTTGTTCTACTTCACCTAGAATTGTCTGTAATTTTCCACTTCCAATAGAAACCCCACAAGAAATCCTTTTGAAGTGATCCTATTAGAAAGGAGTTCTTAAGTATTAAAATAACTTGTAGAAGTTATCCCAGACTTGACACAAATATAAAATGCATTTTAACTTAACGAGAACTTGGTACTCAACTGAACTTGATATCCATAAACTTAACGTTCCAATTTAGTTAGAAAGACTCGTAAATGTCCCATTGGCTAGAAAAATATTGGAACTACACAATTATTAATACTTTAGTGGGTTATTCACTTCCATTTGTACCTAATCTTACATAGAACATAAAATTCCAGTTCACATAGAAATCACTGCAATTGCAGAAGTTTATGCTCCAAGTGAACTTCACCTTTTTTACACCTAAAATTCTACTTCATTTCTTTTTTCCTCAATTCCATATTTGGTATCATCATCAATATATGATGATTATTGTAGACACCGAAAATGACCATCACATCATCACCTTGCATACACATTATTCCTCTAACATTAATTCTTCTAATTCTTCTAAATACAACAGTAATTAAATGATTATAATTAATTAATTAATTTCATGTCACCACCTTATTCTTCTATTTTTCTAATTAATTAAATAAACCAATTATTTAATTAATTCAACATCTTATTCCTCTCATCCACATAATTAAATAATTGTAATTATTTAATTGGCTAATTATTCCTCCAAAATTAAATATATTATTCCAGTTTATTTAAGTTAAATTTTCTACTCTTTTCAATAAATAAAACCATTATTTTATTTATTTTCTTCCATCATGCACAACAAATTAAATAAATTTATTTATTTAATTTCTAATTATCTTCTCATCTTCCAAATTTATCTTTTTTCTTCTAAATATCTTCCATGCACATAGAATAAATAATTTATTGTTTAATTTTATCCTTTGCATGTGAAAAAGCAAATCAAAAGTTGAGTTTACTTGGCTTAAAAACTTTTTTTTTCAATCAATTCATAAAATAGAAAAAACATTCTATTTTTATGAAAATCAATCCTATCTTTAGTCAAGAAAGTAGTTAACTCTTATAAATCAGCTTTTGCATAGACACTTGTCATGTGCACATTCATTCATGATTTCTCAATTTATCTCATCCGTTGATTTCATCTAATTTCCTCCACTGTTGATTGATCTTCTTTGAGCGCTATAAATATGTCCATTCACCTCTTCACAAAACTTTCACAATTTTTAGCAACTGACATCCATATCTCCTAGCATTTTTGAGCATTCAATGTAGCAACCACGCATCCATTTGAGCTATCATCCATTCATCTTGCTACTAAGGTTATTCTTTTCTATTTGAGCAATCCACACTTGCAAATATACCAAGGGATTCCAAACAATGGGTAAGATTTCATATTTCATGATTTTATCTTATCTTTGTTACACCATTGATGATTTCTTGAAGGTTATGATGGATTTTTTGTATTGAATATTTTTTGTATTGATCCCTTTATGAATTATAGATTTCCCCATACACATTTTGGCATGGCTGGTGGGAGCCACTCCTTGAATTTAACACATATTAGCTTGAGAAATTTAGTTTTTAGGCTACAAGTACAGAGTTACGCTTTTGGCTAACAAAACAATATATCGGGTGTGAACTTTGGCACTTTTGATTGACATAATTGTGCATCTAGTTTGTAGAGTTGTGCTTTCGGTCAACATTATTGTGCATCTAGTCTGCAAAGTGGTGCTTCTAGTTTTTGAGTTATATCTTGTGATTTCTAACTTTTTGGAGGGTTGTTAGGCACTTAGTTTTATCTCTTTGCATGCAAGCTGACTTATTTGTAGGCATGGACTCTAATTGGTCATAAGATGATGTATTTGTGGAGATGTTTAGTTGCCTTTTGACCTAATTAATCCATTGTTATGGCTTTTCTATTTTTTGAATGTGTGAACCTAATGGAGTTTCACTTCTAAACAATCCCCTGGCACATTTGAGGCATCCTAATTCTCAAGTTTGAATAAAAAGGCTATGTTTTTTACTTTTTATATCTTATGTTTGCAGGATTGAGATAGAGTTGTTCTTTTGCATAATAGAGTCATACTTTTTTACAACAAAATTGCACACTTGGTCAATATTACAGTGCTTCTACCTCTTATTGCTTGTCAAAGAAGAAAAATGTGAACTACTAATGTATTTGGTGTAAGACACTTGACAAAGATTTGATTTATCATTAGTTTAGTAGAACACTTCAATTTCATTAAGGGAATATACAATTGTTTACCATATCTTGAATGTCTATGTATGTGTTCTCTCTCCTCACACTGAAAGGTGATCTTGGAGATCAAAATTACTAGATTATTCACTTTTACTCACTTTATTTTATTTATTCCTGGGGACCCAAGAGTCATATGTATTCTCTTCTCTCACATTGCAAGACGATCTTAAGAATCAAAAGTACTTGGAATCCTCTATAGAAGGCCTAATAAGGGATTTCATCACCCTTAAGGATGACCTTAACCAAGTGTTCTAGAATGGTATATAAATTTTATGAGAATTGAAAGACATGTTTCAAAGGAAGGACCCCTTCTTGTTTAGTAAAAACCCTGAAACCCTCAGTCCACTGAGACTTGTGATTGCTTGGTTCTTGGTTAGATGATTGGGAGACACTCGTTCACAGACTTGGACCCCACCATACCTCATGTATATTTTGGGGCAGCCTAGACACCTTGTTAACCAAGATAAGACATCCATCAATCATATCTTGTGATGCATCACTACAATAGGAGGAGAAGAGCTTATGCTATTACCTCCATTATTTGAGATTGAATAAATTTTGGGCCAGCGTTTAGTCTCCAAAGTGAGGGGTGTAAGGTGGTACATGACCTTGCATTCCCTACCCATCCAAGAAATGGTAGATGGTATCAAGGGGATGGAGGCCACCATATAATATAATAGTGGGGGTTGAAGTCACACCTAAGTGAGTCCATGGGATATGACACACCTTGATTGAATAAATATTAGGCTTGTGCAAGAGTGTTTGGTATGAATTCTTGTGATCTACCAATATTCTCCATTTTGTATTTACGGAGGTTCATAGTCTTTCACATCCAATTCTAAAAGAGTCTACAACCATTGTGTCTTATTGTTTGATTCTCTTTCTAAATAACTCATTCCAACCTACATCCAAACAAACAACCACAAATTTTTCTTTTGAGCTACAGAGTTTTACTTCTAAATAGTAACATTGCACTTTTGGTCCTTATAATTACACTTCTGGTACATAGATTTGTGCTTCTAGCACACAAAGTTATGCTTCTGGAACATGGATTTGCGCTTCTAGCACACAAAGTTGTGCTTCTAGCACCTAAATTTGTGCTTCTAGCATATAGAGCTATGCTTTTGGTAGATAGAGTTGTCCTTCTACTTCTATCTCCTATTCATTGCCATCCATAGAGTTGCACATTTGGGCTATCTTTCTATTGCTTATGGTTGACATATATATGCTTCTAGTCTACAGAATTGCATGTTTGGTACTTAGAGTTGTGCATCTAAGCTATTATGCTACTACATTTGCATTATTCCTCTACGCTTCTGGTAGAAAGTCTTACGCTTCTGGTAGAAAGTCTTGTGCTTCTGGTTTTACATATAGTTTCTAGTCATAAGTCACCAAGATTTAGAGACCTTTCATATTCACTTGATTTTACACTTAGACCTAGGACATTTTAGATCACTACCATTAGTCCTTTAGTCATCCAATCATCCTCATCCATCATCATATCATCATTTAGACTTTATAGTATATATCCCCTTAAGACTATAGGATATCCTCATCATCATCATATAACACAAATCTTTGATATCATCTAGCCTTTAGCATCAGTTTATTTACCAAAAAAATCTAGACTACATCTACTATCTTGTCTCTTATTTGAGAAGTTACCTCTCTCAAATTAGAAAATAAGTTAGCATCTACCATCTAGTGACATATCTAGCTTAGGAGAGTGGCTCCTCTTGAGTTGGTGAAACTCACTACCCCATCTTGTCTTTCCTTGAGTTCATTAGTCTACCTCTTGGAAGATAATCACAATCAAAGTCCAATCAACATTGATCTAGATTTATATTTTATCCAAACATCCAATCACCCTAGATCCTCAACATTGTTACCAAAGTCCAAAAACTACATCCATCATTCATGCTTCTTCTAGTATCCCTTCATCCCTTCCTCAAGTCATTTCATCCATGTCATCTATGACTCGACCCAATCAAGTGATCACTTCACATGCACCACAAATATCTTGAACACATTGACATATCTTACATCACAACCCCAATATTCCAATCCATTCATCTCACATACCAATCCACCACATACATCACAACCCAACAACTTACACATGTATTCATATCTATCAAACACAAATCTGCCTCAAGGGTCACAATCACTATTATCCAATTATTAGGGTCTCACTACAAATCAACATCCCACATTAGAACTTGATCAAAAGCTCTTGTATATGCAAAAATAGATCTCATATCTCTAGTTAGGGCATACCAAGAAGACTTTATTTTTAGAAGAAGTTTGGCCTTATTCTTCTGATAAGTCTCTCCATATGATATCATTTCCTCCTAATTTTGAAATGCCAAAATTTGATAAGCACAAACAAAAAGGGGATCCTAAAGAACATCTTAAGGAATTATATATCACTTGCCTAGAGATAGTACACAATGATACATATATTTTATGTCTCTTCCCTCACAATCTTGGAGGGAAATCTATATAATGGTTTTCTCATTTACCCCTAGGTACCAAGACCTTCAATGAGTTGTCTAAAAAGTTTGTATCTCATTTTCCATTCAATATAGAACATGAGATTTCTATGACTGACCTATGCAACAATAAACAAAGAAATGGGGACATTTTTATATCATTCTTACAATGATGGAGAAACATGGCTAGTAAATTTACATGGCCTATTCCCAAAAAGCAAGTGGTGATCATATTTGTCCAAAATTTAAATCCTGAACTAAGTTTTCACCTACAAGTCCAATGTGCCAATTCTTTTGATGAGATTCTTTAAGGGAACAAACATAGAAAAGGTCCTTATCGCTGAAAGAGTAGTCAAAATCTTCAAAGAGACCAAAGAAAACCCTCAACAATCAAATGAAAAACCTTGTTTCTTGTCTAAAAATAAAAATCTTGTCATCAATGGTGTTGTGGATGCTAAACTCGTTCAAAATGTCTAAGCACCTATCAATCTTCAACCAACCAAAAATGCCACATCTACTCCTCAAGAGAAACCGCAACAAGATTCAATGCCTAGACACAAACTCACTCCACTAGGAGAACCTATTGAATAAATATTAAGAAAAGTTATCCAAAAATGTCTCATCACACTCCCCAAATTAGGTAAATATGATGAACCTCAATTCAAACCCTCTTGGTATAAAGACAATGAATACTATGAATACCATAGAGTAACAGGACATAAAACACCTGGATGCATGAAACTCAAAATCCTCATCCATAATCTTATTGATAGAGGTGAAGTGATTGTTGATGATCCTAAAAAACAATGCTCAAACAATGATCTCAACATCAACAAGGATCCACTCCCATCTCATGGTAAAGGAAGTACTTTCGACAAAGGTAAAAGTGTCAACCATGCATCAAATTCCTATGATTCTGTTGTAGGGCATATAGAAGAGAGTCACGTGTCTATCTTCCTTATTAAGAGAAAAGCCCCAATTGTGCAATTACAACTTATCATGGTCATGTTACCCTTCAAGGGGTAGAACCAAATACCTATCCAAACTTTAAGTACAACATCTTAGACCATCTAGGGAAAACACCAACTCAAATATCCATTTTAGACCTTCTTCAAGCATCACCCACACATAAATCTATACTTGAGAAAGCCCTTCAATGGTTATCCATTCCTAATAACATTGATGTTACTCAATTCCAAGCCATGTTAGTTCATATTTCTTCATGTCATTACCTAGTTTTCACTGAGAGAGACCTTCCATCAAAAAATCCATACCATATTGATGCTCTACACATGGAAGTCTATATTCACCAACACAATGTCAAACATATTCTTATAGATGGTGGTGTTGTCTTAAATATATGTTCTCTATAGTTCCTAAAACAATTGGTATACTCTAAGGATGTTATTGATTCAGATAAAAGTATAACAATCAAAGCATATGATGATGTAAGGAAAGAGTCTGAAGGTGTTATCCATTTACCCATCCAAGTTGGTCCTGCAATCATAGAGACTCATTGTTAGGTATTGGACATTGATCTTCCCTATAATATCATTCTAGGTCACCCATGAATACATACCATGTAGGTCATACCATATACATACCACCAATGCCTCAAATTTCCATACAATGATACATAAATTACTATCCTTGGGGATCCTAATCCTTTTGATTTTTTCAAGATATGCACGGTTGATATAAAAATTTAAATTGAATCCCTAATAACATTTTAGCTCAACCATCATCTTCCTACATTGATCCATCTACATTAATCAAAGATACATCCGATTCACCTTTTCTCAAGATCAAGGTCTGGTAAAAAGACAAAGGATTTGGTGAGTATGACCTACATAAATCTTGTTGTGTGGGGAACTTGCCTCTATCCCCTAGATCTTATGGCAAACCACCAATAGTGATGGAAACTCAAAATGTTGTCATACTAGTCAACCGTACAATTTTCATTTATTGGGGATTGTTAGAAGATGAGCCCATTGAAAACATCTCATCTTGTTTACTCATAGAAGACCAAGATCCAGTTACATTACTAGTTGAGCAGTACATAAGAGGTCTTCACATTGTTAAAAACATGGGTTATAAAGGCCAAGGTGGCCTTGGATTATATGGAAAAGGAAACATAGAACCCATTTTTGTGACAAAGAAAAATAATAAACATGGGTTAGGATACAGAAAGGAGGTACCACGATCCTCGAACATTGAGTATATCCTTGATGAAGTAGCAAAATCTTTTCCTGCAGCTATGATTTCTAATGAGGATACAATTGATGACTCCTATTTACACCTCACTAACTTAGTTCAATATACTTCTATCTTCATGATACCCTCCATATCCCTAACATCCACAGCCAAAACCCATGACCTTTCACTTGTATACCCTGACCTTATTGATTGGGATCACTAAGAATCTCCCATTCTTGATATCTTTTAGAATGATGAGGCTATCACAGAATTCATGGGACTACAAGATGGTATTCCACTTGGTGACCACAAAGCAGATTTTTCTATGTACTTAGATAACACAACATACTTTGGTGAGAAAGCCAAATCCTAGATAGTCACAAAAGTAAAAACAAAAATATTAGATCCCTTGGTGAAAACCACATTATGGCAACATCATATCCTAAATTAGTAAAAATAATGGATGTATCCAATAGTCAAAACCACTCTGAGGCACTTAAGGATGTAGGATTTGACCTTCTCTTGACTTTAGTATATCAAAAAAAATCTCCACTTTTGGTTGAGAAGTCGCAAGAAATCAATTTAGAATCCCTTTCAGAGTAGGAGAGAAAAGATTTTACAACTTTATTCATAAAAAGGATAGTTAACTTCACTTGGTCATATGCAGACATGCCTAGATTGGACCCCTCATTATTGGTCCATCACTTAGCAGTATTTCCTAATGCCAATCTAGTTAAACAGAAGCTTCAAAATATGCATCCCTAGATAACATTACTTGTTAAGGCAAAACTTCAAAAGTTACTCAACATGAAATTCATTTGCCCTATTGACTATCCAGAATGGGTTTCTAATTTGGTATTTGTATCCAAAGTCATTGGGGGCATTTGAATCTATACTAATTTCAGGGATCTCAACAATAATGTCCAAAGGATTATTTTTCTCTACCTAATATTGATATCAAAGTAGACTTGACAACTAGTCACGAAATGCTTTCTTTAATGGATGGTTTTTCTAGTTACAATCAGATTCTTATAGCACCTAAAGATTAGTGCAAGAAATTTTTCACATGTCCTTGGGGCGCCTATTGTTGGCAAGTCATGCCTTATGGCTTGAAAAATGTAGGAGAAATATACCAAAGAGCTGTGATTGTTATATTTCATGACATTTTTCATACTATCATGGAAGATTATTTTGATGATCTATTAAGAAAATCAACTACTAGACATGGTCATCTACAAGATTTGGCATATTTTTTGATAGGTTAGAATAGTATCTGGTTAGAGTTAACCACAAGAAGTGTGTATTCAAAGTTACCTAAGGAAAATTATTGGGATATAGTATCTCATAGAGGAATTGAAGTCAATCCCACTAAGGTCAAGGCTATAGTGGAGATGGCTCCACCTTCTAATCTGAAACAACTAAGAAGCCTTCAAGGAAAACTTTGGCCAATAAAGCATTTCATAGCTTAGCTTGATGACAAATGTCAACCTTTCTTACACTTAATGTTGTAAGTATTTTCAATCGGTGTTGTCATTGATGTCAACAAGCTTGTGTTGTCATTGGTGTCAACTATTTGAGCATAGATGAGGCTTTTGCAATGGTATGAGTTGTTTGGTTGAGAAGTTTTGCTGATGATGATTCAGTTTCTTTGTAGAGGTACTAAAGATGTTGAGAATATGTTTCTATTAGTTGATTTCCAAGTGCATTTGAGAAAATTTAATTAATAAAGGAAACAGTGTGGTGAAGTAGCATTTTGGCTTACAGAGTAGTGTTATTCTTTTGCTCTGCATTTCCTCTATGTTGAAGATTTGTCCTTGTGGTTTGGATATGCTATTCATAGGTGTTAAGAATTGTTATATTCCAAATTTGGTTCTCTGGTTCGCTGTGCAGAGAAAATTGTGTTCACCAGTGTGTGGACTGTGTTTCTGAGTTGTGCAGAGGTGTCTGGGAGAAATGTCTTTGCTCCACATTTCTCCACAAAGAAGTTTTAGATCTTGTGGTTCTAGATTTGTGCTTATAAGGTTGATATATTTCTTATGTTGAATTTGTTCATGGTTTGGTGCTCCAGAAGTTGATTTCTAGATATACATTGTATGATAGAGATAGTTGAGCATACTAGATAAACAGGATAAGGTTGTGTGGTAGGTGAAAGTTGTTGTGGAGGAATTTGTTAGATTTTAGGATGTTTTTTGAATACTCTAGATTGTGCTAAAGCCTTGCATGTGATCTGCAAGTCATCTTTGGGTATGAGGAAGCATGTACTTAAAAGTTCGTTGTGTTAACACAGGTTTGTCCAACCTTAGGTGTTTACACTAAATACAGATTTCCTTTGGTGATTGTGAAAGTGTGGTGTAGCATGCTTGGATTAATTTAGGTCCAAGATAGGATGTGTTGTGGTCCATCTTCATTCCTTTCCACCATATGAATGCTTAGGTCCAGACCTAATTTGAATTTTCTGGGTTAAGGTGATTTTCTGACCTTGGAGAATGTTCTCAAGGTTGATGATAGTATAAATGAGTGTCAAGTGATTGTGATCAGATGTGTGTATGATGAATTTGATGTGAGTAATAGTGTGGTTGAGTGGGTGGAGTAGTACAAGCCTTCATGTGTTAGATTACTGGATGCAGTGAGCAGAAGGTGTTTACTACTTTTTAGTGATGTTACGAATGTGATGTTCGTATTGTGGTGAATATTGGTTCTGTATTTTGAGCTTCATTGGAACTATACTCCATGCATAAGTGAGATGCAAGTATAATAGTTCAAATCTTGGCAGTGAGCCACTTCTTCTTTCTCTTTCTCTTTGGGCAATGAGCCCTTTGGCAGTGAGCCTTTCTTCTAGGCAATGACCCTTTGGTAGTGAGCCTTTTGTAATTTGGTGTTGTTACTACTTTATATTGTGAGCTAATCCTCACCATGGTTTTTACCTTCTTGGGTTTTCCATTTAAATATGGTGTTCTCTTGTGTTTGATGTTGATTTGATTTAGTTTCTATTATTTAATTTTCATACTTAATCATAATAACAGTTTAAGGGTTAATTGAATCTATGTAGATCTAAATGTGTTTGAGGGTTTTGAAATTTTAAGCTATAATTGATTCATCCCCCTCTCTTAGTTATCTTTTACATTCAACAATTGGTATTAGAGAAAAGTTCCTTGGAAGATAGATTAACCACTTGAGGTAGATCTAGGATCATCCACACAAAGGATATTCCCCTATTTGATGGATTTGACTATGCATTTTGGAAAATAAGGATGAAAGGTTATCTTATTTCTCTTGGATATGACATTTGGAAGTTCACAATGACTCAATATACAATGCTTGAAAATGGTTTGAGTACTATAGATGAGGTCAGGGCCTATGAAATCAATGGTAAAGCAAGGTATGCTCTTTTAAGTGGTCTTTCTATTTTTGAATTGAAGAAAGTCAAGAATCTGAAAACTGCTAATGAAATCTAGAAAAGGTTAGAAAGTATTCATGAAGGAGATGATAAGGTTAAGAAAGCTAAAATACAAAATTTAAAGCTCATGTTTGAGACCATGCAAATGTCTGATGATTAAAACATTACAAGCTACTTACAGAGGATTGATGAAGTTATCAATGGAATCAAAGGTCTTGGTGGAAAAATGGATGAAAAAGAAGTAATATTGAAGGTACTTAGAACTCTTCCTAAAGCTTACAGTCATAAGGTTTTTTCTATAGAAGAATTACAAAATTTGAATTAGTTTACCAAAGGTCAATTGCTTGGCACCTTAATTTCTTTTGAAATAAGAGAATTGAGTACAAGTAGTGCAAACATTGAGACTACTTTCATGACTGGGAAATCTAAGAAGACTGTAGAATCAGATCAGGAGAATATAGATGATTTGCAAGCTACTTTTACAAGAAGAATGAAATTAGTACTAGTAAGTACATTGGTAAGTTGCCCTTCAAGTGTTTCAGTTGTGGCAAAATAGGTCATTATGCTTCAAGATGTCTAGAAAAGATTTTGAGGAACAAGAGTATGGAGAACAAAAGTAGAGTGCCTAAGAAAAGCTACTATGTTAGAGTGGATGCAGATATATCTAATGATGAATCTAATTTTGAGAATGATGAGGATAATGAATGTTTGTGCATAGTTTTAAGAGATGATATTATTTCTACTAACTCTAGGAAATATGTGAAGGAAAATGGTCTGGAAGTAGGTCTTAATGCTGAAAGCACTTTGATATCTAATTTTCATACTACACAGGAAAAGAACCTTTGGTTCATTAACAGTGGATTCTCAAATCATATGATCGGTGATAAAAGTAAGTTTGTTAAACTTGAAAATAATGATGGAGGATTAGTCAGATTTGGTGATGATATAGCTGGTCATATATGTGAAAGAGGCTCAATTAGTTTTGATGGCAAGCATAATACTGATGATGTTCTTTATGTTAAGGGTTTAAAGCATAACCTATTAAGTGTTGGACAAATGTTTAGCAAATGATACAATCTTGTGTTTTAGGATAATGGTTGTGAGATCAGGAAAGATTCAAGAACTATGATAGCTACTGGAAAGAGTATGGATGGAAATGTATATCATCTCAAAGGTGGTGATGGCTATTGCTTCATGACTCAAATTAGTGAAAGCTAGCTATGGCATAGAAAATTGTGTCACATCAATTTTGATATCTTGGTAAGGATAAGTTCAACTCAATTCATGAGAGATCTACCAAAGATTACAAATCCCATCAATGCTATCTATAAGGAATGTCATATTGGAAAGCAAGAAAGAAGAAGTTTCAAAGTCAAGGATCAATCTTCTACCAAACTTTTGGAATTGGTGCATACAAATATTTGTGGTCCTACCAAGGTAAGGACTTTTCAAGGTGAGAGGTATTTCATGCTATTGATTGATGATTATTCTAGGATGACATGGGTTACTTTTCTTAAAGAAAAATTTAAAGCCCTAGATAAGTTCAAGGCATTCAAAGTCATGGTTGAGAATGAAATGGATATGACAATTAAATGTTTGAGGTCTAACAGAGGTGGAGAGTTCACCTCCAATGAGTTTAACATGTTCTATGAGAATCTTGGAATAAAGAGGTACTTATTTGCCCCTAAGACTCCTCAGTAGAATGGAGTGGTTGAAAGAAAGAATAGGATTGTTTAAGAAGTTGCAAGAACAATGATAAAAGAAGCAAACCTACTGGAGGTCTACTAGACAGAAGCAATTCATATTATTGTTTACATACTAAATTTTTCTTCACTCTGATGTCTCTATATACTGTTGTGGTAACTCAAATATCCTCAAATATGGATATGACATCTCCTAGCTTGTTCCACTTAACTTCCAAACCATGAGACCTAATAGCCGATTGCGCTAGAATGTGGTAGGTTCCAATGTCTCTCCTGATAACCAGTTACATAGTCTTAATTTAAATGCTTCCACATTCCTTTCTAGTGAGCAAAAACTCTTTAAACTTAGATATGTCATGAATCCTACCCTACTCTACATAACCTCCAATCTATGAGACCGTACACTCAAATGTGGTAGAATGTGGTAGTCCGCAAAGTCACTTTCTGGCAAGTGTCTGTAACTCAACATTAGCTGCCCCAATTCACTGAATGACTTCTAGATGTTCCTACATTTGTGGTATATACAAAATATATTAGGATATGTATTCATGCAAAATTGGAAGAGATTGGCCATCTCAAGTTTGAAAACTTAAGATGACGATGATATTCATTACAAATCTAAATATGCCAACATTGAAGCAAAACATTTGGATGTATGGAACGATTTTTAGATTTCTATAATGAGCATGACTTGGTTAGGTATATCCTTAGTAGAATTCATGATGAATTCATGTACCTTGCCAAACCCTACTAGTTAACAAAAGAAGCTATTAGGGAAGTAATAGGGTTATGTTCCACCAGACCCATACCATAGCTAAAATCAATCAAGAATGAAAAAGTCACTGAATTGACAGGTGCCAAATTTGACAAGAGGGATTTAACAATTGATGACATTATTGATCGTAGGGTGAGATATGCAGAAATGGGCATTGAATACAAGGTGTATTATCCCAAAAGAGAGGGATTTGCAACTACTACAACCATATACATTGTCTATTAGATGGCTAAGGAGGGTAAGGATCTTGAATTATGTGAATTCATGAAAGATCAATTACTAGAGAACCTGAGAAGAACAAAAGAGATAGGCTACAACTTTAAGTATGGATCCTTGATCATTTTCCTGGCATATTATTTCATGAACAAGTTACCTGGATACAAAGGAAAAATATAACAACAAGATAGGCTTGTAGTAGTAGAGATTAAAGAGTATATGAGAAGCTTTGATTCACAAAGATGTAATACTGTCTTCTAAGGATTTTTCAAAAAAATTCAAATTGAAATGCATAAAAGGGATAGAATTTCTTTTGATTTGATTAGAAAATATAAAGATGAAATAACATTTCTTGAGGATAAGGATTTTTTCTACATGGTAGAAGTTCAACCTAGGACTTCATGTATTCATAAGCATCCATATGAAGCACCTAATGAGGAAGTTAAGGCTTATGCTTGTATCTTGCTAACTTAGCCCAAAGATCCTAAAGGTGAGAGATTTGGAACATATGAAGAGATTCTAGATAAATTATGCAAGAAAAGGGCTGAAGAAGATGTAGAGAAGAACAAAGAAAAGTTGTTCAAAAAGGTTGGTATCCCACTAGGAGGTTTCATTGCTTAGAATGTTGTGAAATATGTTGAGCCACCTACCATTGAGCATTCAACACCAAGAAGGTCAAGTTACAAGTAGATCTACTTCTCAATCTTCTACCAATGGTCCACAACCTACCTCTTCTTCAAGAAGCACCTCTACTAGACATACACATGTTTTTTAGATTTAGACATAGATGAAACCAAAGGATAAACAACAAGAGAAGAAGAAAGAAATTTTTGTAGACGAGATTGATAGTGATGAAGAAGAAGTAATTTCAAAGAAGCATAAAAAGGGAGAACAAAAAAAGCAACTTAGGGTCAAGGTGAAGGCCAAAAGGAAGAAGAAAAAAGATGTTGAAGAAAGTGAAGAAGAAGAAGAGGAGCCAACTCTCCTACTTAAGAAGAACAAGAAGGGTACCACCCAGGTACCAACACCTCCTCCTAGAGAGCCTATGTCTCTAGATGTAGTATACAATGCCATTATTTGTTTCAATTTGTTTGATGAAACTATACAACTTCATCTGAGAGCTCCTTCTGAGGATCAAGCCACTATTGAGAAAGTAATAGCTATGTATATGATGAGGTACAACAAGTCCCTTGATAAAATTCTACCCAAAGTACCAGAAATTTTATAGAAAGCTCTAAGAAGGGATAGAGAAGGAGTTGTTTCCCTAGATGAGAAACTTAGACAAGAAGCTTTGGATAAAGTTGTTGCTTCCCTATCTAAAAAAGAAAAATAAATATAGATTCAGAGGCAAGCCAAAGAGTTCAAAACAAAGCATAGAGTGTTGGATGCACAAGACAACTGAGACATGGGGTGAATTAGTTATACATTAAAAAATTAGACCCTCAAGATATTCTAATCTTCAAACTCATATTATGAATTACAAAAATGTAAACATATGAAGCATCAATACAAAACACATCAAACACATAAGAACACCAGATTTACATGGAAAACCCTAGAAGGGAAAAACCACGATGAGGATTAGCTAACATATATATAAATAGCAACACCAAAAACAAATAGGCTCACTACCAAGGGCTCACTACCTAGAGAAAGGCTCACTGCCGAGAGAAAGGCTCACTCCCTAGAAGAGAAAAGAAAGAAGAAGAATTTTATAGAGAGATTCACTATCTCAAAGCAACATGAGAAATCCACCATTGCTACTCCTTGCCATCCACAACCTTTGGCTCACTACCTCCAACAAGTTCAGGCACACTAAAATGTAGACACCTTCTGCTCATGGTATTTCGGTGTCATAAACATGTAACATTTTACACAACTAACTACCCTTGATTCACATTCACGTGCTCTTCTCTACCTTGCTCCACTCAACTTCATCTTGCATTTATACCATCTAAAACCATGACCTATTTCAATTAGGTTAGTCCTAATGAAGTGTGTGCACCTCAAATGTGCAACATCAATTAGGTCAGAACTAAACACTTCCACAGTGGAAAGAAGTGAAAGTGGACCATGTCAAGGGTTAACTAGGGCTCAAATCTGTATTAGCAAGTTGTTCATTACATCCACAATCCACAAGGTACCTCCGCATATGGCACTAGTAAGCCAGTTCAACCAAACCTGAGCTAATGACCACATCCATGCTTCTCCACATCCAAAAATATCATACGGACTAGAGAGAGACACTCCACAACATTCACATAACATTCAACACCATCAAAATCTCTTGCAACACTTCTGCAACCTCCTGAAACAAGGAATGTCTTCAATCTGCACATCAGGATCCACTTCCTCTAAACACCAACACAATGACTAAACTTGCAGAGAAAATCATCACTAGAAACTTCAAGGGAAGGTAGATGTAGACTATATAAGCACATCCCTAGATCTGTAGGATAAGAAACCTCAATGCAGAGAAATGCAGAGCAATCTCATTTCTCTTAGACAATCTTCTCCATAGGAAAACACTCTGTCAAACACATCTTTCACTTCTGCATGATCTAGAACCTGAAACTCTAGATATTACTCCTCTAAACACCTATGATCAACACTTCCAAGCCACACAAGGATATCTTCAACTAGGAAGAAATATGAAGCACAACACTGAGAGTACCTCTATCAAACAAAATACCTTTTTATCAAATTTTCCAAAAGCACTTGAAAACCAAGTTAATCATCTACTAGAGGTTGACATCAATGACAACACTAGTAGGTTTCCAACAATCTCCCCATTTGTCATTAATGGTAACACCAACTCTTTAAAAAACCATCAAGACCTAAATAAATCAATCAGTAGATCAGTAGTACTCCCCCTAACTGGAGAAACTCGTATTCTTCACACTCTTTCCTCTACTATGCTTTTTTAGCCACTCAAACTCTCTCCCCCTTTGACATCAATGGAAAAGAGAAGTAGCTGCAACACAAACAAGTACTTGCTCTATTTCTACTGCTCTCACTTTTTAGCAGTCTCCCCCTTAATGTAATAAGATATGTTCCATATAACTACACCAATCAATAGTATCACTATATACTCCCCCTGAGAGGTAGCCTTCAACATCAGTCCAAGAGCAAAAATGCATCTTGAAATGCTTCCTGTAGAGATGCACATATTTATGCATCTAGTTAAGAGGGGCAATAACCCCTAACTTCTTCTAGAGATACTCAAAGGTATCCTTAGGAAGAGCCTTTGTAAAGATGTCTGCAACTTGATCCTTGGTAGGCACATACTCCAATTTCATCTCATTCTCTACAACCTTCTCTCTTAGGAAGTGATACTGGATTAAAATATGCTTTGTCCTTGAATGCATTACTAGATTCTTTGAAATGTTGATAGCACTTGTATTATCACATAAGATAAGAATAGGTTCATCTTATGACACTTTGATATCCTTCAACATTTGCTTCATCCATAACACCTATGTGCAGTAAGATGTTGCAATGTACTTTTCCTCTGTAGTAGATAATGACATAGAGTTCTACTTCTTACTTAACCATGACACAAGTCTACTTCCTAGAAAGAAAGCATCACCACTTGTACTTCTTCTATCATCTGTACATCCTACCCAATCTGCATCTATATATGTACTCAAAGAAAAATTAGTATCCTTGGGATACCATAGGCCAAACTCTAGAGTGCCTTTCAAGTATTTGAATATCCTATTTACTGCTAAAACATGTGACTCTCTAGGACCAGCTTGAAAACTAGCTGCAAGACAAACTACATGCATTATATCTAGTCTAGTAGTAGTCAGGTATAATAGTCCACCAATCATTGATCTATACTTTTTCTGATCAACCTTAGGAGATTTATCATCTCTGCTCAATTTACAACCAGTAGACATGGGAGTACATACCGGTTATGAGTCTTCCATTCCAAACTTATTCAACATTTCTTTAGCATACTTTGACTGTGAAATGAAAATACCTTTTTTTGATTGATTGATTGTAACCCAAGGAAGAAATTCATTTCCCTACATATTGGCAGTTCAAATTATTTATGCATCTCTTTTGTAAATTTCTTACATATTCCTTCATTTCCTCCAAAGATTATATCATCAACATACACTTCCACAATTAGGATATGATCTTCTTCAACTTTGAAGTATAGATTACTATCTAGAGTGCCCTTTTTGATTCATTGTTGTAGCAGGTACCTATCCAACCTTGCATACTAAGCTCTAGGAGCCTGTTTGAGTCCATACAATGCCTTCTTCAATTTGCAGACCATATTTGGATCATCTAATAACTTAAAGCCTTTTGCTTTCTCAATGTATATGTTGGAAAGAGACACCGCTATGTTGGATAATTGAGTGTTGTCATTAATATCAACAAAAAAAGGAACAAGGTTGGAACAGAGTTTATGGTCTGGTGAAGAAGACTTAGTCATATTGGCTAAGTGTTGGCAATGTACAAAAGTAGCAACAAAAGGACAGTGTTTGGACTGGCATTGGTCCACAGTTGAAGACCAAGTTTTGTAGTTTAGGTATGATGTCCCTAACTCTTAGATGATCTTGTATCCAAGGTTTCAAATTTTGATCAGTTTCAGAAGTATATCTTCAAATGACCTAAGTCTGGTAGAACAAAATATAGTGACAATTAAGGTAGAACACACAATTGCTTTGGTCTGCATTTCTCCTGTGTTGTATATCTTGTTATGTGGTTTTGAGGTGTTGTAAACACTTATATGAAGTGTTTAAATCTAGAGTTATAAGTTCTAAAGTCCACTAGAAAGATTGTTGCAAGCTACTGAGTATTGCTACACTATTTGACAGAGTTTGACTGTGACAGAGTTTGAGCTTTGATGGTCTACATTTTGCCGCTAAAGAATATTTTTCTTTGAAGTTTTGAAGGTATGATTGGTGATGTCTAAGGAGTCTTTGACATGATTTTGAGAAAATCCTATGGTCCGTAGTAAAAGATGTAGTTTGACAAATGAATTGAATTAGTAATAGTCTAAGTTAGAGGCTGACATGATAAGTTTGATTTGTGTGCGGTAAGTTATATTGATTAGAACTTTATCCTAAGTGGTTCTGTAGTTGGAGCCAACATATGAGAAGGTGTTTCAAATCTTATTTAGATCTGCTAAGTATTTTGGTGGGTGGTTTTGGCCGACATCTACAAGTTTATTAACTTATACTTCACTAAGTAGGCCAACTCAATGTGAAGATTCTAAGTGTTGCATATATATATATATATGGGATCGAATTCAGTGTTTAGTTAGTGTGATGCAAATGTGATATATACATATGTGTGACATACAGATGAAGGTGATTGTGTGGAAGTAGTAAGAATAGAAGAAGAGAGATCTTGCTCCTATGTAGAAGTAGAGTAGAGAAACAGAGCAATCAGAGATGAAGAGCTTTGAAATAGTATTTATGTGCTTCATTGGAGCTATAACCATGCATGTGTAGATGCAATCTAAGCAATTCAAATTGGTAGTAAGCCATTCTTCTTTCTCTTTCTTTCTCTAGGTAGTGAGCCTATTTTGGTAGTGAGCCTTTCTTGTAGTGAGAATTTCTCAGGGAAATGAACCCTAAGGCAGTGATCCTTATTGTAATCTAGTATTGTGCTATATTAATATATTGTGAGCTAACACTCACTGTGGTTTTTCCCTTTTTGGGTTTTCTACCTAAAAATCTTGGTGTGCATGTGTTATGTCTTTGTGGTTGTTGTTCCTATGCTTATTTTGCTTTTATATTATTAGTTTTAGAAATTGGATTAAAAAACTTGTTAAGAAGTAGTTTTGTGGAATATTGATTCAGCCCCCTCTTAATATTCCTTACTATCAACAATTGGTATCAGAGCAAGGTCCCTTAGAAGAATCCTAAGAGCTTGAGGAAGATCTGGGAAATTTCACTCATGGCAGCCAGAAGATTTGGGAACTTCTTAAACAATGTTGAACTAGAAGCAGCTCTTATTGATCTTGAAAATGTTGAAGCTGAAGTCAAGGATCTAAAGGATAAATTACAAGAAGCTGACGAATGCATCTCAAAATTAAAAGAACAAGTCAAGAAATTCAAATAAAAATACAAAGAAGTTAGTGATCAATTGAAATCAACAAATGAAACCCTGAATGATATGGAAGCAGAAGTTATAGAAAGAACAAAAGCAGAAGAAGATCTGAATTTAATGGTGAAAAGCAAATCAGAAGGTTGTGCCAAACTTGAAAAAGAAATTGTGAGTCTAAAAGTAGACTTGGAAAAAGCCAAGAGCTATGAAGAAAAGTTCAAGATAAGTACTGCAAAGCTTGATGAAATGATTGCTAGTCAAAAGAGTGCCAATGATAAGCAAGGTTTGGGATTTGAGAAAGGATAAACTTTAAAATCTAGTCAAACAAACACTGAGTTAAAGAAAAATAGAGGGAAATAGTTCAAAAATCAAAGAAGAAGATCTAGAAGACCTCCAGTCAGATAACCAAATTCTGAAAGGTATCCATCTTTCAATGGCCACTATTTTAATTGCAATAAGTTTGGTCATAAAGCTACTCAATGTAGACGTAAATTAAATTAGAATGTTCCATCATTCTTTGGTCAATGTTTCAATTGCAATAAAATTAGTCATAAATCAAATGAATTCAAAAATCTAGTAAGGAATGGTTCTTACAATGCAAGGAATAGTCAATCATTCAATGGAAAGTGTTTTGCATGCAATAGATTTGAACATATGACTAATCAATGCAGATCAAATCCAATCAATATAAGGAATAAATGACAAAGGAATGTGGTGTGCTACAATTGCAACAAGTATGGACATATTGCAAGAGTCTGCAAAAGTAAAATTGTGAAAAGAAACTACCTTAAGACTAAAGAAAGGAAAATAGAGCATAGGAATGATAAGGGAAAAGAAAAGGTTGATCCAGTTGAAACTTAGAAAGAAATGGACAAGATCTGGATCATGAAAGAAGTAATTGATGTTATGAATGGATTTACACCAGCATCTGGTGTAGATACTTTCTCTGGGAAGTAAATTGTGAGCTCTAGCTCAAGGAGAGTAGTGTTGGAAATCTAAAACTCCCAGCTAGATAGTTAGTGCTAGAGTCCAACATGAAGATGTGTGGTTGAATCTAATATGGAAGATCTCATGGATGTAAATTTGGAAGAAAATGAGTCAGTATGGTACATTGCAAAGCAATTTTGATTGACTATAACTATCAAAGAAAAGTTAGATAGCTTTTGAGAATGAGCATTTATGATGGTTATGTCAAGTGCAGAGGATAAAAAGAAACTTATTTGCTTTCCAACTCACATTGCATTTGAGCTATCATATATCCAAGAGAGATTGAAGTAAGATTTCAAGCATCAATAGAGATTCAAAGAACTCAGAGTGATCCAAGAAAATAAAACCCTAATTTGACACAACAAGGTATTTACCTTTGGAACTTTATTAAATATTTGCAATGGCAACCCCACAAGTTAATATTACTGAGAAACCATGACCTAAATTCAAGAAACATCCCTTCAAAGCAACCAAAGTTGATCCAATGGGTGCATTTTTGAAAATTCCATACGGAGTTCTATATGTGTAAGATGTTAGGGCATATATCCATGTTGCCCTAGATGAGCTCGGTAGTGACAAATTCTCATATCTATACCTGAAGTATTTAAGTAATGATCAGTTTGACCTAAAGGAAGAATACAAAGTCTTAAATGAGAAGGAATTCATCCAGTATGTAGAGTTTCTTGCATTCATAGAGGATGAATGGGTCTGGTATATCCTAAGTTGAATTCACAGTGAATTCATGTGGTTAGAGCATCCCTTCAAAATCACCAAGGAGTTGATTAGGGCAGTAACAAGGTTAAATTCCACCAGAGGTGTGCCCTTTCCAAAATCCATGAAGAATCAAACTATTACAGAGGCTATTGGAGCCCAATTTGACAAGAGGACATTAACCATAAACAACATCATAGACCATGTGGTAAGATTTTCTTCTATGGTCATAGGCTACAAGATCTAATTCTCAATCTGGGAGAACTCTGTCTCACGTACTGTGATTTACACCGCATATCAAATGGTCAAAGAGAATGTTGATTATGATTTATGTGCTTTGCTGAGAATCCAACTACTAGAGAAACTAAAGAAGATCAAGGAAAGCAAAAATTGTCCTTTCAAATTCGGTACATTGATTATCTATCTATTCTTCTATTTTATGATTGAGTTGCCAAACATGAAGAATTTTTTCTGTTTAACTAGCAAACCAGTAGCTGTCTAAATTACAAATCATTTAAATAACATTGGAATCCATGATGAGAAAAAAGCAGCCCTATGGGGGTACTTTAAGAATTTTCAAAGCATGATGCATTCAAGAGAAAGAATCCTTGAGAAAATTGTTGAGAAGTATAAGGATAGTATATGTTTTATGGTTACAAAAGATCAATGCTTGATGGAGGCTATTGAGCCTAGAATAGTCTGGATAATACCAATGGGTTATGAAGTGGATGAACAAATATTAGATAACTATGCTTAACACATGTTGAGCAAGCCCAAGAATAGTAGAGAAGAAAGGTTTGGAACCTATGAAGAGCTAGATGTGAAAATCCATTTTTAACTTAGAAAACCTAAAACCTCTAGGAAGGTGAGGAAGGAAGTAGAAGAAGTTGCATTAAAACATGGTTTCACTAAAGAAAAAATCAAAGAAGAAAAAGAAAAAGCTCAAGCAGAAAGGGAAGCAAGAGAAAAGAAAGAAAGTGAACCAGTTAAGGCTCTGGAAGAGCCTAAAAGGAAACAAGAAAAGTTTGAAGCAACATAGAGGTCTACAAGAAGCTCTGCTACTTTCTTCAGTCCCACACCATCTGCAAGTGTGGAACAACTGTCCAAGAAATCTACTGACAAAAGCACAAAGAGATAGAAAATGAAAGGTAGAAGGATTTATGTTAGTATAGGAAGAACTAATGAAGAAGAAATAGAGTCTAATGAAGAAGCGAAAAAGATCAAAGTTAAGGTTACAAAAGCCTCTAGAACTAGCAAAAAGAAACCTTCTAATAAAGGTAAATCTATAAAAAGGCAAAAGCAAGATGTGCCTCTAATAGAGGAAGCAACTATAAGTCTTGAAGATGTGCTCAAAGCCATAATAGTGGATGACAATCTAAAACCAATTACATAATTATATGATGAATATAATGATCCAGATAAAAGGGTTATTGAGACTGTTGTTGTAGAATACATGAACATCTACAATAGGGCCCTAATTGAAATAATTGATGATCTTCCACATAGCCTAGCAAGCATAATATCTGTAAGAAAGGAAACTACCATGGCTAAAGACTTTCAGCTGAGATAGCATACACTAACACATCTATGTCCAAAGATTACTCCTGAAGAGGAAGCCAAAATCTCTAAAGAAATCAAGGACGTGTTTAGAACCAAGAAAAGGATGAACTCACTAATGTTAGGAGAAATTGATAAAGTGGTCAAGGAGACTGAGGAGATCATTTTGGAGATACTAAAGAAATATAATATCCATACCATCTATGACAATGAAGAAACATATGTTGGAAATGATACATCTACTCTGGAGGTAAATGTTGATTAAGAAATAGATGAAGATGTCAAATTGACTGAGGAGAAAGAAGTATCTGCTGCTGACACTAAAATGAGATCCTCTCCAAGATATTAAATAGTTGACAATGAAAGGACTAAGGAGGAATAGGCTAAGGAAAATCCTTCATTAGAACAAGAGGACTCTAATAAGGACATGTATCTAGATGATCTAGAGTAGAACTTGAAAGAAGAAGTCTTTACTACACCAAGAGACACTACAAAGTTGGTTAAAGAACTTTTGGAGAAAGAGAAACAAGTTTTGGATGAGCCTAAGTTTTTGCATGGTCCAATAAACTTGGACACAATGTCCCTTGTACAAAAATTCAAATTGGCTTCAATTGTATAGGCAAAAGCAAGATAGGAAATGTTGAAGTCTCACATAGAGGATAGTGAGCTCATTGGTGAGGCATCTAACATTTTTGGGAAGCTAATGCCAACATACTAGAAGGACACTTCTTTGTGATAAAAAAATCAACTCAAACGACTTATAAACTTTGTAAGTAAACATTTTGAATCTTTTGAGAAATCCACAGACATAAAAGTTAGGCAAGAGTTTAATGAGATGAGATTGAATGAGTTGAAGAAAATGATAGTTGATGGCAAAGCTTGGCTAGATAATAGGATAAAAAGCATTTAGAGTTCCATTAAAGAAGCTAGTGATATATACAAATTTTGTTTATCCTAGCCAAACATCACAAAGAAAATAGAAGAAAAGATCAAGGAGTTGGAGCAGAAACAGATGAACCATTCTAAGGCATATGATCTAGTAGTAGAATCAGTTAGCAACAAGGAAAATCAAGTCATCAACCTTCATGATGACTTTAACAATCTAATAAGTGAGAGGGATAAAATCAGAAACAAAATGTGTTAGCTAAGAAGAATAATCAATCCTAAGTTAGATTCTATGTTTAATCTAGCAGCTAAAGCACAAGTAGCTATACAATCTGACACACCCTCTGATCTTCATAAGTAGAGGCTATAGTTTTTCTACTTAGTGGTCATATTCAAATTTTGGACAATGCTAAGCAAGGCTAGGATGGTGAGCAGGCCCAGATTAAGAACATTTTCAATGACATCCTCTAGCACATGTAAAATAGAGTTGAAAATTGTACTTGTACATGCGATAGAGTATAGAAAATTTTGTAGTTTTGATAAATTTTTGACTCCAAAACCCGCACCTTTTCCATTGATGTCAAAGGGGGAGAAGAATATCAATGAAAAATTGGCAAACATCTCAGGGGGAGAAGAAATATAGAGTGTATATAGAAAGGGGGAGAAGTCAAGGCAGTCAAGCATTTTTCACTAAGTGTTGCCATCAATGCCAAATGGGGAGATTGTTGGCAAGAGACACTGCTATGTTGGATAACTGAGTGTTGTCATTGATGGCAACAAGAAAAGGAACAAGGTTGGAATGGAGTTTGTAGTCCGATGAAGAAGACTTAGTCATATTGGCTAAGTGTTGGCAATGTACAGAAGCAACAACAGAAGAACAATGTCTGGTCTGGCATTGGTCCATAGTTGAAGACCAAGTTTTGTAGTTTGGGTATGATGTCCCTAATTCTTAGATGATCTTGTATCCAAGGTTTCAACTTTTGATCAGTTCCAGAAGTATATCTTCAAATGGCCTAAGTCTGGTAGAATAGAATATAGTGACAATTAAGGTAGAACACACAAATGCTTTGGTCCACATTTCTCCGGTGTTGTATATCTTGTTATGTGGTCTTGAGGTGTTGTAAACACTTATATGAAGTATTTAAATCTAGAGTTATAAGTTTTGAAGTCTACCAGAAAGATTGTTGCAAGATGTTGAGTATCGCTACACTGTTTGATAGAGTTTGACCGTGACAGAGTCTGAGTTCTGATGGTCCACATTTTGCCGCTAAAGAAAATTTTGCTTTGTAGTTCTGAAGGTATGATTGGTGATGTTTGAGAAGTCTTTGACATGATTTTGAGCAAGTCCTATGGTCTACAGTAAAAGATGTAGTCAGACAGATGAACTGAATCAGTAACAGTCTAAGTTAGAGGCCGACATGATAAGTTTGATTTGTGTGTGGTAAGTTCTATTGATTAGAACTTTATCCTAAGTGGTTATGTAGTTGGAGAAAACATATGAGAAGGTGTTTCAAATGTTATTCAGATCTGCTAAGTATTTTAGTGAGTGGTTTTGGCCGACAGCTACAAGTTTATTAACTATACGCTTCATCTAAGTAGGCTGACTCAATGTGAAGATTCTAAGTATTGCGGATATATATATGGGATCAAATTTAGTGTTTAGTGAGTGTTATGCGAATGTGATACATACATATGTGTGACATATAGAGGAAGGCATTTGTGTGGAAGTAATAAGAGCATAAGAAGAGATATCTTTCTCCTATGTAAAAGCAGAGAAGATAAACAAAGCAGTTAGAGATGAAGAGATTTGAGATAGTATTTATGTGCTTCATTGGAGTTGTAACCATGTATGTGTAGATGTAATTTGAATAGTTCAAATTGGTAGTGAGCCATTCTTCTTTCTCTTTCTTTCTCTAGGCAATGAGCCTTTTTTGCAGTGAGCATTTCTCAGGGTAGTGAGCCTTATTGTAATCCAGTATTGTGCTATATTAATATATTGTGAGCTAACACTCTCCATGGTTTTTCCCTTTTTGGGTTTTCCACATAAAAATCCTAGTGTTCATGTGTTATGTCTTTGTGATTACTATTCCTATGCTTATTTTGCTTTCATATTATTAGTTTTGGAAATTGGATTAACAAACTTTTTAAGATGTGGTTTTGTAGAATACTGATTCACCCCCCCTCTTAGTATTCCTTACTATCAATAATATACCTCTTCTTCCAACTCTCCATTCAGAAATATAGATTTCATATCCATCTAATAAACTTTGAAGTCCTTATGAGTAGCGAAGGCCAAGAACATTCTAATGGCCTCCAACCTTGCCACTGGAGCAAAAGTTTCCTCATATTCTATTCCTCCTACTTGTGAGTATCCTTTACACACAAGCCTAGCCTTACTTCTAATTACTTCTCCATTCTCATTCAATTTGTTCCAGAAGACCTACTTAGTTCCTATCAAATTTTGTCTATTGGTCTTGGGATAACTTCCCAAGTTTGATTCTTTTCAATATGCATTGGTTCTTCTTCTGTAGCCTTAATCCAGTGCTCATTTTTGCATGCTTCAGTCACTGTTTTGGGTTCTAGTTTAGATAATAAGCACAATTTTACCTATTCATCTTCCATAGTAATAATTCTTCTTGTTAATATACCTTTGTTCTTATCTCCAATGATCTGATCTTTGAAATGATTCCTCTGCACATACATGGGGGTCTTAAGAATCATTTTCAGATCATCTTCTTCATCAACTTGCTTCTCCTTTTCCTTTTCTTCTTCTCTTTCTTCTTCTCTGCAAGGGATCTCATAAAATTCATATCCTTCTATTAACACTAAACTTTGATATGGCTCTTCATCCACTTTGACAAATTTGTACTTTCCACTAATTTTTGCAATCTCTTGTTGTAGCACGTGTATGCCTTGCTCCTTGTAGAATATCCAACGAAGATTCCTTCATCTGATCTTGTATCAAACTTTCCCAAATTTTCTTCATCTCTCCTAATGTAGCACTTGCTTCCAAACACTCTAAAATAATTTACAGTAGGAGTTCTTCAATACCATAGCTCATATGGAGTCTTTGAACTATTGACTCTTGTTTGCACTCTATTTTGTATGTAGACTGCAGTGTGAATAGCTTCTCTCCAATAGATATCCAATAAATTTTCTTCTTTCAACATTGTCCTTGCTACTTCCTGAACTATCCTATTCATTCTTTCCACTACTTCATTCTGCTAAGGAGTCCTAGGAGTTGACAAATGCCTCTTTATTCCATGATCTTCACAAAAGTAGTTAAACTCATTGGAGGTAAACTCACCACCTCTATCAAACCTCAAGCACTTGATTTTCAAATCAATTTCATTTTCAACCATAACCTTGAATGCTTTAGACCTATCTAAAGATTTTGATTTTTCTTTGACAAAAGTTACCCAAGACATTTTAGAGTAATCATCAATCAACAACATAAAATACCTATCACCTTGAAAGCTTCCTACTCTTGTAGGTATAGATAGATCTGTATACACCAACTCCAAAGGTCTGGTGGTAGAATACTCTTTGATCTTGAAATTCTTCCTTGTTTGCTTCCCAATCTAATATTCCTTACAAGTTGCATTGATAGGCTTTGTAATTCTTGGTAGATCCCTCACAACTTGAGTAGAGATAATCCTCACTAGACTATCATTAACCTGAGTCATGAAGCACATACCATTAGCACCTTTGAGTTGATTTATTTCCTGTTATCCTTGTTCCTATACCAATCAGAGTTCCAGAATTTACTTTCTTGTTTTCAGAGTCACCATCTTGAAATACAAGGTTATATCCTCTGCTACACATTTGTCCTACACTTAGAAGATTATTCTGGAGACCCTTGACATAGAGAACTGGTGCAGTGATGGTAGGAGGGTTCACAAAATGAACTGTCTGGACTGTGTAGCAAGAGTAAACACAATGGAAATAACTCAAAGAAATGAAACAAATGTAGATTCAATCATTTAGTATATCATAGAATTCAAATACAGATTGGCCGGAAACATGTGGGCTTACAATTAGGCTCATAGGCCTGATTACAGAATTCACACAAGATATAGATTTGAATCTCCTTCACACAAAGTCTAAACCATGAACTTATGCAGATGATCACAACATGATGACTACTTTCCTAAGGATCTATTACATCAATATATATCATCTCTGGAACAATTGATTCATCAACGTCATCCAAGGAAGGCCACAAACTCCAATGAAGAGCTCTAATGTGTGGACATGGATAGGTCAGACCTAAATGTATAGAACACCTACACAAATGAATGGAATAATATGTGGATCTTTAGGGAAGGTCAACCACAAATGAAAGATCATTGAATGATGTGTCATTAAGCTCTGCAAGTCAAAGAATGCTTCACAAGTCTTCTCCTTCAGCTGATTATCTAAGACTGTCATGATACTTTGTTAAGAGAAAATAGTTGATCTTCTAATAGCAATAACTTTTTGGTAAAGATGTGCAGATCTCTAAATTCTAGATATGATGTAGATGAATGAATCTAGATGCTAAATCCAGCTCTGCAAGGACTGAAATGCAACTAGACCAAAAATATAGAAACTACTTCTAACTGAACTACCTAAACTAAAATGGAAAATCAAAAGAAACAAACTAAACTGCAAACAAACTAAAATGCAAATTTTTTATGGTTGATGCAAGATTACTCTTGAATCGGGTATGTTCCTGCATTAGACATTTGGGGTTATTGAAAAAGTGAGTCCCTCACTTTGCTAGGGCTAAGGGAGAACCAAGGCGGTCCACCTCAGCCTAAGAAATCCATAATGAATCTTCTTTCGGTCTGCCATTCCACTTCACAAGATATTCTTTGTATTGTCTTCCTCTAGTGCTGTGTCCAAATCTACTGTCCAAAATGTATTCAATCTGCTCTGGTGCTTGTTGTGGTAATTGTTTCTTCAAGTCTTCTTCCATGCTATCACTGAACTCTGCTTCATGATATTGATATAAGTCTACAATGTTGAAAATAGGTGATATACCCAATGTCTCTGGTAACTCCACTTCATATGCATTTCCTTAATCAAATTTCCTGAGTATCTTACAAGGTCTAAACTTCTTCATGTTCAACTTGTGATATGTCCCAACTGGAAATCTTTCTTTTCACAAGTACACCATCACGTCATCTCCAACTTCAAATTCCTTATGTCTTCTCTTCTCATCTACCTTTTCATTATACTTACTGTTCATGCCCTCCAAATGCTTCTTCACCTGATTATGCATTGTCTTCATGTGATCTACAAATTCTTGTGCTTCTACACTTCTCTTTTCTTCCATGCTGATATCTCTTAATTCTGCTACTCCTCTAGGGTTTACTCTAGTCACAATATCAAAGGTGTTCTTCCAGTACTCCTATTTACTAAATTATTGTATGCAAACTCTACTTGTGAAAGAATCAAATCCCCACTTCCAACTTTCTCCCCAACCAAACATCTCAACAAGTTTCCCAAACTCCTATTCACTACCTCTGTTTGTCCATCATTCAGTGGATGAAAAGTTGAACTAAACTTCAAATCTATCTTCATGTTCTTCTAAAGTGTCTTCTAGAAGTATCCAACAAACTTTGTATCTTTGTCTAAAACTATAATCTTAGGTAATCTATGCAATCTCACAATCTCCTTGAAAAATAGGTTAGCTACATGCACTGCATCTGTTGTCTTCTTACAAGGTATGAAATAAGCCATTTTTAAAAATCTGTCAATCGCTAAAAATATTGAATCATGTCCTCTTGGTGTCTTAGGCAATCCCTTACAAAATCCATGTTTATATCTTCCCAAGGTCTCTCCAGTACTGTCAAAGGTTTATACAACCCAGTATTCTGACTACTTCCTTTTGGAACTTGACAAACTCTACAACTCTATAGAAATCTCCTAACATCCTTATGTATCTGAGGCAAAAAGTAGTTTTCACTTACCAAAGCCACTATCTTATCAATGCCAAAATGTCATGCCAATCCACCACTATGCTTCTCCTTGATCAAATTCTCTCATTGAACTTCTAGGTATGCACAACTAAGTTCCTCTCAACAACATATCTTATTGAATGAAATAGTCAAACCACTTACTCCTATCTATCACAACAGGTTCCTTACATGCTTTCCAAGGTTCTGCAAAATCAATGTCTCCCTTATACATGTTCTTCAATTCATCAAAACCCAACACTTCAACTCTCATTTCTGTCAACAAGTTTCTTTTTCTACTCAATACATCAACAACTTTGTTTGATTTTCCACTCCTATGCTTCAACACAAAAGTATAACTCTACATGAACTCTACTCATCTCATATGTCTCTGATTCAACTTACCTTGAATGTTCAAATATTGTAAAGCTTGATGATCTGTATACAACACAAACTCCTTAGGCAACAAATAATGTCTCCACTTCTTCAAGGCTTGAATTATGGCATAGAACTCTTGATCATAAACTAAATATCTCCTCCTTACATCATTCAACTTCTCACTAAAATATGCTACTAGTCTACCTTCTTGACTTAACACTACTCCAATCACATTTCCACTTGCATCACAATCTTCTTAAAATACCTTATTGAAATCTAGTAATGCCAAAACAGGTTGCTCTATCACTTTCTTCTTCAACAACTCAAAATTGTTATCTTCTTCTGATGTCCACTTAAAATCTTTTCTTTCACCTCTCATTGTCTCTGTCATAGGGTTACAAACTGAACTGAAATTTCTGATGAACTTCCTCTAGAAACTAGCCAATCCATGAAATGATCTAACTTCTCCAATGCTCTCTAGTGTAGTCCATTCAATAATTTTTTCACTTTCTCAGGGTCCATCTTCAATCCTTCCATAGAAATCACAAATCCCAAATATACAAACTCTTCCTTCATGAAATTACACTTCTTGATGTTTATCAGCAATTTCTCCCCTCTCAACTTCTGCAAAATTTGCCTAATATGCCACAAATGTTCCTCCTTTGTCTTATTGAAAATCAGAATGTCATCCAAATATACAATCACAATCTTACTCAAGAATTTCTTCAAAACTTCATTCATCAATCTCATGAAAGTACTCAATGTATTTATCTATCCAAAGGGCATCACTAACCACTCATACAATCCTTCATTTGTCTTAAAAGTAGTCTTCCATTTATCTCCTTCTCTGATTTTGATCTGATGATATCCACTCTTCAAATCTATCTTTGTGAAATATCTAGCTCCACTCAAATAATCCATGATATCATCCATCCTAGGTAAAGGAAATCTATACTTAACTGTGATCTTGTTTATTACTCTAGAGTTAGTACACATTCTCCATTCTCCATCCTTCTTTGGTGCTAACACTACAGGTACTGCACAAGGACTCAAGCTTTCTCTTATCAGACCTTTCCTCAACAACTCTTGTATTTGTCTTTTTAGTTCTTCATTCTCTACCAGTGTCATTCTATGTGCTGCTTTGTTAGGTAAACTTGCTCCCAATATAAGATCCATGTGATGACTAATACTCTTGATAGTTGGCAATCCTTCAGGTACATTATTTGATATGATGTCTTCATATTTTGTCAGCAACTCTCTTAACTCCTCTGGTTGTGTCTCTTCAGTCTCTTTCCTCAATGTTTCAGGCTTCTTAGGAATCAAGGCATAACACATATTCTCATGTCTCAGACCATTTAGAAAATTTGTTCCATCTACCAAACAGATTCTAGCATTCCCACATACTTCACTCTTCGGATCATCTTCCAAAGGAATCAAAGTAATTCTCTTTCCACTTTTTGTTATAGTGTATGTATTGTTTCTCCCATCATGTATATCTTTTCTATCATACTGCCAAGGTCTACCCAACAAGATATGACAAACTTCCATAGGCATAATATCACACAAGACTTCATCATGATAAGATCTAATATGAAATTTCACCAAACATTGTTCACTCACCAGTATATTATGATCATCCTGAATTCATACTATCTGCTAGGGCTTAGGGTGTTTCAATCTTTCCAACTTCAACTTAGTCACCATCTCCTCTGAAACTAGGTTATCTAAACTACCACTATCAATTACAACTTTACAACACTTACCTCCTGATTTGCATCTAGTTTTAAACAAATTCTTCCTCTACGATGGTTCCTCATTTGTCTCTTCTTGAAATAGTTGTCTCCACATCACAAGTGATTCTCCTTTCTCAGGTTTGGTAACTGAACTAGGTGATCCAATAGGTTCTTCTTCCACATAGGCTGCTCTTCCACTATTTCATGTCCTCTTACTTGTACTACCTTGATTACACTTAAATTCTCTATGTCCTTCACCTCCACACTTGAAACAACTACCTCTAAATATTCTCTTATCAAATTCTCTTCCTTCTCTTTTGTATCCTTCATTCCAGTATGCACTAGGGTTTCCTCTCCGATAAAAAATTATGTCATCTCTCTGGTAAGCATTGTTATCTCTGTCCTCCTTAAATGGGATGTGAAACCTGATCTACTCCAGATATGATCTATCTCCTCCAAAAACTATTCTACTTCTCTAAAATTTACCTCCTTTGCCTCTTTGTCTCTGATCATGCCTCTTATTCATCTTCTTTTCATCTTTTAGGGCAAACTGATATGCTTCTTCCAAAGATGTCATCCTTACCAGGCTTAGTTCCTCTTGAATATTTAGTCTCACTCCATTGATGTATCTAGCCACTTTCTCCTTGCTTGCTTCACTATGTCCTATTCTTATGATCATTTTATGGAATTCTTTAGTGTACTCCATAGATTTCTCCTTTTGTCTCAGGTTTTGCAATCTTTTCAATAGTTCCAACTCATAGTCAGCAGGTATAAATTGATTCTTCAACTTCATCACCATCCTATCCCTTTTTGTAATCTTTTCTTTTCTTTTGTTCCTTTCCAACTAAACTTCTTTCCACCATATAGTAGCATGTCCTTTCAACTTTATCTTTGCAAAATTCACCTTCTCCAGATCTTCAATTTCCTCATATTCAAAGTATTCTTCCATGTCATTTATCTAGTCAATCAATTATTCAAGGTTTAGATTACCAGTATAGTTTGGTACATCAATTCTAGGTCACTTTCCAATCTTTGAAATAGCTCATAGCATCTTTACTTGATTTGATTCTTCTTCTTCATCACCTCCTAGGGTTTCGCTAGTTTATTCAACAAATTGAAATTCTTCTTCATCATCACTTTCAACATTAGGTATTAGTGTCAATCCTCTTCGCCTATCTTCTTCAACAACATCCAAATGAATTCACATTATTTTCATTATCTCCATCATCTCATCCATTCTACCAGCCATTGTTCCAACAGCAGCAACTCTCTGCGGTGACATTCTTCCTAGGATCAAGTGCAAACTACCTTAAGTTCAGTGATCAGGATACAAGGTGACAACTACCTCTCAATCGGTGATCGGTTGCAACACAAGTAACCTGCCTCAATTAAACGATCTATTCACAACAAGATCTTATGGAATTTCCTCTCCAACTTTGCTCAATTCACTCCCAAGAACTGTCCAAACTGTGCAACAAGAGTAAACACAATGGAAACAACTCAAAGAAATGAAACAAATGCAGATTCAATCATTTAGTATATCATAGAATTCAAATACAGATTGGCCAGCAACATGCAAGCTTACAATTGGGCTCACATGCCCGATTACAGAATTCACACAAGATATAGCTTTCAAGCTCCTTCACACAAAATCTAAACTATGAACTTATGTGGATGATCACAACTTGATAAATGCTTTCTTAAGGATCTATTACATATATATCATCTTCGAAACAATTGATTCCTCCACGTCGGCCAATGAAGGCCACAAACTCCAATGAAGAGCTGTAATGTGTGAACACGGATAGGTCAGACCTAAATGCATAGAACACCTCTGCAAATGAATGGAATAATGTGCAGATCTTTGGAGAAGGTCAGACACAAACCAAAGATCATTGAATTATGTGTCATTAAGCTTTGCAAGTCAAGGAATGCTCCGCAAGTCTTCTCCTTCAGCTAATTGTCTGAGACTGTCAAGATACTCTATTCTGAGAAAACAGTCAATCTTCTGATAGTGATAACTTTCCAGTAAAGATGTGTGGACCTCTAAATTCTAGATATGATGTAGATGAATGAATCTAGATGATAAGTCTAGCTTTGCAAGGAATAAAATGCAACTGGACCAAAAATATAGAAACTGCTTCTGACTGAACTGAACTGGGAAATAAAAAGAAACAAACTAAACTATAAACAAACTAAAATTTAAATGTTTTTGGTTGATGCAAGATTGCTCTTGAACCAGGGATGCTCCTGCATCAAGAACATCATCTGTATTGTGCTTTCCATCAAAACTAATTGAACCTTTTCCACATATCTTGGTTGATTCATCATCTCCAAACTTAACAAAACCTCCATCAAACTTCTCAAGCTTCACTAACTTATTCTTATCACCTATCATATGATTTGAACACCCACTATCAATTAACCAGTGGTTCTCCTCTTCTCTTGCATGAAAAGTAGTTACTAGAGCTCCTTTGATATTATGCTTTGTTTTTAGAGCAATTTCCTTCATACCCATTTCAAAATTAGTTCAAACATTCAAAGCCATGAACAAGAATTTATTATTTTCATCATTTGGATAGTCAGACTCATCATCAAATATGCTCTCATCTTCTTTAACATAATATTTTCTCTTGAATGATTTATATTTGCTATCCTTGTATTTGTCATTTGAAATTTTGATTGGACATTTTGAACCATAATGACCTATCTTTCCATAGCTGAATCATTTCAAGGGTAACTTACCTCTATTTTTTCCAGATCCCTTTTTCAATTTGCTCACAAAATTTGATTCCACTTCATCAAAGTCCTCAGGGTTTGATTCAACAATCTTTTTTGTCTTGCTAGCCTTAAAAGTAGTTTCTTTTCTTGCATCATCTTGACCAAATTCTACTATCTCAAAAGTAGTTAGAGTACCAAACATTTGATCCCTAATATACTTATCCAAATCTTGAGTTTCTTCAATAGCAGAAAATTTAGCACTATAAGACTTTGGAAGAGTTCTTAGTACCTTCTTTACCACTTCACTTTCCTCTAGCTTTCCACCAAGACCATTGATGCAGTTGACAACTTCATCCACTCTCTACATGTAGCTTGCAATATTTTCATCTTCTGACATCTTTAGGGTTTTAAACTTGGTCTTCAAGATTTGCATCTTTGCTTGCTTGACCTTGCCATCTCCTTCATAGGTACTTTCCAGTTTCTTCTAGATCTCATTTGTAGTTTTATAGCTCATTACCTCCAGTAATTTAGAATTAGAAAGACTATTTAGAAGAGCACTCCTTTCCTTGCCATTGTTCTCGTATTTGTTAATCTTATCTTCATCCTTTGGACCATTAAGAGGTATAGTATACTTTTTGTCAACAATCTTCCATACACCATATACTAGTGAGACAAGAAATCTTTCCATCGGGGTATTCCAAAAAGCATAATTTATTCAATCTAACATAGGAACCTCCATACCTTTCCTATGTGCCATCCGGATCTACCCCAAGTGATTAAGCTTCTTCAGGAAACTTAGCTTTGATACCAATTGTTGGATGCATAGAGCACTAAGAGGGGGGTGACTCAGTTGTACATTAAAACATTAAACCCTCAAGCTATTCCAATCTTCAAACTTATATTATGCATTAAAAGAATGTAAACATATGAAGCATCAATGAAAAACATGTCAAATACATAAGAACACTTGATTTACTTAGAAAACCTAAGAATAGAAAAACTACAGTGAGGATTATATGAATAGCAACACCAAAAACAAATAGCCTCACTACCCAGAGAAAGGCTCACTGCCTAGAAGAGAGAAGAAAGAAGAAGACTATTATAGAGAGATTCACTATCTCAAAGCAATAGGAGAAATCTACCACTGCCACTTCTTGCCATCCATAACCTTTGGCTCACTGCCTCAAGCAACTTTAGGCACACTGAAATGTAGACACCTTCTACTCACTGCATTCTAGAGCCATAAGCATTTAAGCTCACACATAACTCACTACCCTTGATTCACATTCACATCCTCTTCTTTGCCTTGCTCCAATCAACTTCGTCTTGCATTTATACCATCTACAACCAAGACCTATTTCAATTAGGTCGGTCCTAATGAAGGGTGTGCACCTCAAATGTGCAACATCAATTAGGTCAGCACTAAACACTTCCATAGTGGAAAGAAGTGAAAGCGGACCATGTCAAGGGTTAACCAAGGCTCAAATTTGTATCACAAAGTTGCTCATTACATCCACAATCTATAAGGTACCTCCACATATGGCACTAGTAAGCTAGGTCAACCAAACTTGAGGTAATGACCACATCCACACTTCTCCAATTCTAAAAACATCATGTGGACTAGAGAGAGACACTCCACAACATTCACATAACATTCAACAACATTAGAATCTCTTGGAACACTTCTACAACCTCCTAAAACAAAGAATGTCTTCAATCTATACATCAAGATCACTACCTTCAAAAACCAACACAATGACTGAGCTTGCAAAGAAACCCTTCACCATAAACTTCAAGGGAAGGTAGATGTAGATTGTATAAGCACATCCTTAGATCTATAGGACAATAAACCTCAATGCAGAAAAGTGTTGAGCAATCTCATTTCTCCCAGACAGTCTTCTCCACAGGAAAATACTCTGTTAAACACATCTTTCACTTTCGCATGATCTAGAACCTTAAACTCTGGATATAACTCCTCTAAACACCTTTGGTCAATAGTTCCAAACTACACAAGCATATCTTCATCTAGGAACAAATGCGGAGCATAACACTGAGAGCACCTCTATCACACAACACACCTTTTTATCAAATTTTATCAAAAGTACTTGAAAACCAAGTGAACCATCTATTGGAGGTTGACATCAATGACAACACCAGCAAGTTTCCAACATAGAGTAGATATTCTTATGCAGAATAGAAAGGAAGACAATGAAAAGATTACAAAGGAAATTGAGGAAATTAATCAGAAGTTACTTGGAGAGGTAAGAGGAACATAGAAAGTGGATCAGCCACATGATTCTCCACCACAATCACCACATCAAAGCTATTACATCCTCTCTACAGAACACAAAACATGTTGGAGAGGAGAAGGATGATGAAAATGTGCAAGGAGACATGAACACTTCTGCTAAAGAAAATGTTGAGTCTACTCCACAAAACAATGTTAAGGAAGGTGAAGAGGAAGGAAGACAGAGTGAGAAAATTTCTAAGAAAAATGAACAAGTTGAAAATAATGTGGACAATACTCCTCCTCCTCCAAAAAAACACTAAGTATCAAGCCAAGGAAAAAGAAGATAAAGGGGAACATGATGATGTATAAGCTAGTAATGATATGGATAATTCCCCTACGAGGAACCCAAAATCACATAATGTCATATATTTAGGAAAGGAGAAAGTGAATACAGATGCTGGGAGCATTGCTCATGATGTAATTGTCTCCCCAATTGACTCCATTAAACAACTCTTGGAGCAACAAAGATAGATTCATTATGTTGCCTCTCCATTATTATTTTAGTTACCTACTCTGAATGGACAAATTAATTTGTCCAATGTTTCTCCTTTGTGGAATCTTCAATTCATAAATGTATTCCAAGCCACTGCTTAAGATGAAAATTTGCATTCTCAATTAGAAACAAATGAACTTCTGGAAGAAGCAATGTGAGCCATTGAGAAAGTGGCATTGGAAGCTAAGGAGGTGCTTCCCTAACTTCTGCTCAACAAATGAAACAACTACTGGAGTCATTAAACAATCAGTCTGTGATTTTGGAAAAAGAAGATGAGAAAATAGTATTGGACCAAGTAAATAATAAGAGATTGACAACTCTATTAGAGAAATGTTCCAATGCACATAATATGTTGGCAGATAGTGTAAAGAGAATTCAAAATTCTCTAGAAGAAGCAAAAGTCTTATATCAATTCTACCTAACATGGCATATGACAACAAAGGGTCTAAAAGACCAAATCAATGGCCTTGATTTGTAAATATCCAATATTTCTGCAACATATGAACCTTTTAAGGATAAAAATGGAGAATTAAGGGCTCAAATTGAAAAATCTCATGCATACATCAAATAGCTTTAGAGTCAAAAAGAACAAATCAAGGACCAAATAAGTCAGCTGAGAGAGATTGTTAGCTTGAGAATGGCAACATTGATAGAATTGTAGACAAAAGCTAATAAGGTACTCCAGATGGCAGTTGCACCATCTTTAGTAGAAGTTGAAGAGTTATATCTATAGATCATTAGGTAGGCACAAATACTTACTTCTGCTAGGAAACATTGGGACTCTGCACTACTGCACCTCAAAGCTATCTACAAGAACATTCTTCCTACTGACAAGTAATGAATAGTACTTTTTGTTTATGTCTTGATGTAATGTACATATTTGAAAGAATAGAAGATATCTATTATGTGTACATAGATCCAATTCTGGGATAATATAAGATACCTCTTAGGGGGAACATGCAAATATAAATGATAAGATCAATTTTGAGATAGGGGAGAAGTTTTGATCAGTGTATATAGTGCACCCTTTGCCTTTCATGTAAAAGGGGGAGAAGTTTTTATGTGTGTTACCATGAATAAAAAAGGGGGATATTGTTGGCATTGATTGTCATTGATGTCAACAGTGGTTGGAGATTGCATTGAAGACTATCTACACAGGTTGTCATTGATATCAACTATATTTGAAGATTGATGGTATATTCTGTATTGATGTCATGCACAAGAAGAAGTGTGTGTTTCCCTTAGACATGAGTATTACATAGATACTATGGAAGAAGACTATTAAATATGCTTTCCCTTACATTTTTAGTTGTTGGGTCATGATCCAGTATACTTTATAATATATACTTAGTGTATTTTTATAAGAGTTTTTGGTTACTTTAGATCTGTATTTTACTCCGCACTTTACATCTATTGAAGATATGAATTTGTAGATTTAAGGATAAGAATATAATGGTATTGTGAATGTATATTTCAAATTTCATATCATTTGGACTTTTCAAAAGACTTTTTGGTTATGTAGTTTGGAAAACAGGGCTTTAGTGCTTAAACAATCACAAAAGAGAACGCATTTTGCTCCACATTTATTCGTAGTTGTAGATAAAACTTTGCAGTTTAGACAGAAGGTGCATTCAATTGTTTTATATGTTATATCTGAGTATCAAGTGTTTTGGATCTTCACAAAATGTTTTTGCAGTATTGAAAGGAAGAAAGTGTATCTGACCGAGTATAAAGGAATAGTTTCTCAATATTCTATCATTGGTTGTTGTATGAAGTTTTGGTAATACTTTCAAGGACTCTAATGATTATATCCTACTCTGCATGTTGATATTTTGCACTCCTTCTCTACCGCATAGCTCTTTGAAGGATGACTAGGATTGTTAATCACATGTTTCATCTAAATGTATTTTGGGTGCTGACCTAATTAAGGCTTTATAGTGTTGCAGAGGATATATATATAGAACAAAAATGGTCATTTGTGAGAAGCATGGAAAAGTACAGATGAATATGAAACATGAAGTGTGCTAAGTTAGTATAATGGAGTAATGATGCAGAAAAGACGGACTGCAACAATAACATAAGTCAGATGCTTCTTTACAAGTAGTTCATATCTATGTTTTCATTATAATTTTCATGTATCATGCTATTAGATGGTGAATCTCTTTAGTAGGTCTTTGTATCTTGCTCTAAGGTTGTAGTCCTAGTTTGCAATTTAGCAGGGAGTAGCAGCTTCCTTGACTTGTAGCCCTAAAACAAAGTTGTAAATCTTTATAACAGTTAGCATTATGTATTGTGAGCTAACACTGACTGTGGTTTTTCCCATTTTGGGTTTTCGACATAAAAATCTTGGTGTTATTGTGTTGATTAATATGGTGCATGCTTTACTTTCAATTCTTTAAGTAATTTGATTTAATCTAGAAATGAAGAAGTTAAATTTTTATATAGACTGATTCAACCCCTCTCAGTCTTTGGATGTGTTCAATAGTGCATGCATTAGAAATTACTGCATGAACTATAAATAGGTGTATGCATTAAAAATGAAGGATGTGCATAGGCAATATAAGGTTAGCCAATTTGGCATGTTGTTTGACTCGATGAAATAGTAGTTGTTACCCCTAATGATGTGAGAGTGGTGATCAAGGGTGTGTTGGCAAGAGACACTATGTGGCTTCATGATTGTTGTCATTAATGGAAACAAAGTCTATCCCACACATCCGCAGAGGACAGTATGACCATACCGGAAGTAAGATTGAAGAATGTTTTGGTCTGGTGAACAAGAACAAAGCATGCAGGAAGGTCTGACAATTAGGTCTGGATCTCTTGAAGGATGTATCTCAGTAAAGTACAGACTTGGGGAAGTCAAGAGGAGTACCATGACTGATACATTCCAAAGATTGAACCTTCAGTGATGAAAGAGTGAAAAGATATGAGCATCTAAGTGTTGGGTTCCTGATAGGCAGAGTAGACTAAGGAAGAACTAACTGGCAGAGCATCAAACTTTAATTTGCATGTGAAATTAATGGTGTAAAATCTTCTTAAGGGATCATTCATGGTTGGCCAACATGATAGATGACTTCTATATCTATGTTTTTGATATGCATCACATTTTAAACATGGATTCAACTGACATACTGGTATTTAGTAAATATCTTGAGTATTCCGGTTGCCGACTAGAAAGATGTTGAAATCCTTGGTGCGGATATATATATCAGATGGATTTTGGTATGAAGTTGTGTGGAAAATTAAATGGTGTGCAAAAAGGAGCAGAGAGAAGTGTGGAAGCAACAATACAAGTTTGGTATGTGACAGAACAACAACATTAAAGTAGAGGAAGAATGAAGTGTAGTAGATCAGTGTATTGAGCCTAACTAGAACTGAATCTTAGCATATGTGGATGTCTTTCTTTAGTTCAAATATCTGGTTATATTCTATATCCTTGTAGATAGTGAGTCTCTTGTAGGCAGTGTGCCTCTTTTGAGCAGTGTGCTCAGGTAGTGAGCCCTAATTGGCAAGTGCCATTTTGTACTTCTTATTCTTTTAAAAGAGAATACAATCTTGGGTTAGTCACCCCATGGTTTTTCCCTTAACAGGGTTTTCCACATCAAAATCATTGTGTTATCTGTGTTGATTTTATTTCTGCTCTCATGGTTATGTATGCTTATATGTTTTGATGTTGTACTAATTGTTAAAGAAGAATAGAAAGTTAAAATATTTAAGATAATTGATTCACCCCCCCTCTTAGTTATCTACCTTATTTCCAACAATTGGTATCAGAGATAAATTCCTCTAAACAAAGCCTAATAGCTTGAGGAAGATCTGGGAATCTCAATGGATATGTATGGTATGAGGGAACAACTTCAGTCTGCCCTAGATGATCTTGAGCAATCTCACTCTGAAGTTAATAACCTAAGGGAAAGACTGAAACAAACTGATGACTTCATAAATGAACTCAAAGAAAAACTGAGTATCTCTGTGAAAAAGAGAAAGGAACTACTTCAACAATTAGCAAGTCAAAGTGAAGCCAATGATACTAGTGAAGATCTGAATTAGAAAAACAAGTTATGTGAGAAGCTATCAAAAGAGGTCATTATGGTGAGACATGAAATGGAATCAGGGGTTATGAAATTCACCCAAGAAATTGAAGAGAAAAGAAAAATTGAAGATAATCTAAAATAATCTCTCAAGGAGAAGGCAGAAGACTGCCACAAAATGGATAGAATAATCAGACATCTAGAATCTGATCTTGAAGAAGCTAAAGATAATGAAGAACAACTTGAGAATCAAATAGACACTCTTAAAAGGGATCTTCAAATAGAAAATGAATACAAAGAGAAATTCAAGATAAGCTCTGCTCAACTTGAAGTTCTTCTTGAAAGCCAAAAGCGGGTAGATGACAAGCATGGCTTAGGATATGAGAAAGGTGAAAGCTCCAGATCCAGTCAGAAGAACTCTGGATCAAGAAATCCAAGGAACAGGCCTAGAAGACCTCTGGTAAGGCAACCAATGCTCAAAGATATCCATCCTTCAATGGATACCACTACAATTGCAATAACTTCAATCATAAAGCAAATCAGTGTAGAAGAAGAATGAATTAGACTAACTCATCCTTCTCTGGACAATGTTTTAACTGTAAAAGATATGGTCACAAATCTCATGAATGTAGAAATATGCAAATAAACAATTCATTCAATGGTAAATTATTTGCATGCAATAGAATGGGACATATGGCTAATCAATGTAGATCAATAGGATATCAGTCAAATTTGCAAAGAAATGTTGTTTGCTACAATTGCAATAGATCCGTTCATATTGCCAAATTCTGTAGAAGTAAGAATCAGGATAAAAAGGGTCCAGTGCATCATAATCAAAATCAAGACAAAGGAAAAGGAAAAGTGAATGTGGATAAAGTTCAAAGGGAGATGAACAAGATTTGGGTAAAGAGAAGTTTAGAAAATGTTGGGGATGGATCTGCACCAGAATTTGGTGCTAATATTCCTTCTAAAAACTAAATAGATGAGCTATGGCTCAGGGGGAGTCATAAAAGAAAATAAATTCCCCCAGCTAGTCAATTGGTGCTTGAAATTGGCACATGGAAAGTTGTGGGTTAAAGGGTTCTCAGAGAAATATCTAAATAACCCTCAGTAAAAATATGAAAGATCTGCAAGGGGTTTAAGGATGTTAATCATCCAAGATTGATCTGGTTTCATAGTCATCTAGTAAAAGGAGGATTCTCACAGTTAGATTCGGTATGATTCAAAATTGAAATATTTTGATCTGCGAATAAATGGAATAATTGGAGAAAAGGAGATACATTGTCAATTATCACCAAGAATAATTCTAAGTGCATCTCAATGATTCAAAAGGATCTCTCTCAAAATAAGGTCAGAACAAGGGAAATGGAATGACTTAAGGTGTACATTTATTGCAATATGAAATTAGGGTTTGCGCAGAAATATAAGGGTTCTTTTGTTCATCATTTGCACATTTGCATTCAAGAAGAAGAAAGAAAGAGCTCTACAAACAAGATTGCTTCAACCCTCTCAAAGATCAACCATAGAATCTAATTCAACTAGCGATCCTTTCCGGATCATATCATGAACCCTAGAAGCGTAAAAAGGTATTTCTATTCTTAAATATCTCTCTTTGAATCTTTTGCAAGATGGCTACTCCAAATGTTGTTAAGATCACTAATAGGCCATGCCCTAAGTTCAAGAAACATCCTTACAAATCCCTAGAAGTTGATCCTTTAGGTGCCTTCTCTAGCATTCTGCATGGGGTTCTACATGTAGAAGATGTTAAGGTATACATACACACCAATATTGAGAAATTTGGGGAATCCAAACTGATGGATATCTATCACAAGCAATTAATAGATGAAACATTTGAACTTAAACCTCAATACAAGGCTATCTGGAATAAGCATTTTGGACATTGCATCCACTTTCCCTATTTTGCAGAGGATGAATGGGTCCAGTACGTTCTTAGCAGAATACATGACAACTTCATGTGGTTGATGAGGGCATTCAAGATAACAAAAGATGCCATTAGGGAAATAACTAGTTTGCACTCATCTGGTGGGTTGCCTGCTCTCAAATCAGTCAAGAACCAAACTGTAAGTGAGGCTACTAGATCAAAGTTTGACAAGAGAGCAATGACAATAGAAGATATCATAGATCTAGATATCAAATTTGCCTCTATGATAATTGGCTACAAAATATATCACTCTAGAAGGGAGAACTCTGTGTCTGAAACTGTAATCTACACTGCTTATCAGATGTTAAGAGAAAATGCAGATTATGATCTTTGCGAGCTTCTCCTAAACCAACTATTGGAAAATTTGTAGAAAATAAAGAAGGATAAGAAGAACTCATTTAAGTATGGGAGCGTAATACTGTGTCTCTTCTTTTACTATATGAATGAGCTACCCGGATCAAGTGGTTGGGTATGGCAAAATGACAGACCAGTTGCCATACAAATCAGAGATTATATGTATGGGCTTGGTGATGCCAAGGCTCAAAGTACAACACTCTGGGGATACTTTAAAAACTTTCAAAGTATGATGAGGCCAGAGAAAGAATTCCCCAATCCATAGTTGAAAAATATAAGGATATAGTGTGCTTCATGGTAGACACTGATCAATGCCTAATGGAGGTAGTGGAGCCCAAGACAGTCTGGATTATGCCAATGGGCTATGAGGTAGATGAGAAAATCCTAGAGCTGCATATCCAACACTTGCTAAGTCAGCCTAAGGACCCTGAGGTAGAAAGGTTCAGAACCTTTCAAGAATTGAGTCTGAAAATTCATGTTGAGCTAAGACAACTAGAGATGAAAAGAAAAGTGAGAAGGGAAGTAGAGGAAGTTGCCAAAAGATATGGCATTTCAAAATAGGCAGTTGATGCAAATAGAGAGAAAGTAGAAAGAGAAGAGAAAGAGAGGCAAGAAGTAGAAAAAGAAAGTGATCGGGTGCAAGCCCCCTCCTGGACCAAATCCTCCAAGAGCTCTACTCCTGCCACCTCTAAGAGCTCAAGATCCTCCAAACTAGAAGCTAAGACATCTGGTAAAGGAGAAAAGAGAACAAAAACCAAGGCCACAAGGTCCTATATAAGTCAGAAGGATGATGAAGAAACAGAGACCGATGAGGAAATTAAGAAAATAAGGAAGAAGAAGAAAACATTAGGTGAATCCTCTGCCGGTGCAAACAAAGGAGAAAAGGCAAAAGAATTTGTTGAAAGGCCTACTCTCTCTATTGATGATATCATCAAGGCAGTCTTAGTGGATGGGAATCTGCAACCAATGACAAAATTCTATGATGAGTATAGTGACACAGACAAAAGGATCTTGGAAGAAGCTATAGTTAAGTACCGAAACATTTATAATAAAGCATTCATTGAAATCATCTCTCTAATTCCCAAAAGTTTAGAAAAGGTACTTGAACTCAGAAAAGACAATGCCAAGGAAAAGGATTTGGAGATCCAGGAATAGATAGCTATTCAACTCTACCCTTCCATCACTCCAAAACAAATGAACATGATCTTCAAGGATTGCAAGGATGAATTCTAGAGCAAAGCTAGAATGAACAAGCTTATGCTTGGAGAGACAGATCAGGTAGCAAAAGAGACAGAAGACATCCTCTGGAATGCCTATAAAAGATTCAATCTTCCTGTCATAGAGGAATTAGATGAAGAACCTTCTGCCATGGATGACAAAGGACTAAGTACATCAAAAGAAGAATCTACAGAGAAAAATGCAAAAGAGCCAAAGGAGATAGGTGAGGAGAGGACCAAGGACTTGGATTCCATTGTTCTAGAAGAGGAAGTCCATGAAGAAGTAAACATTTCTCTTTTGGATCCCCAATAGACTTCAGAACTGTAGGAGAAGAAAGAAAAGAAGAGAAAATTAGTCAAGAAGAAGAGGTAAAGGGAAGAGAAGAAGATCAAACAGAGAAGACCCCAGATGACAGTTCTGAGGTAGGAAAAGAAAAGAAGACCTTGTCTCTGACAAGAGACACTACTAAGGCAATAAAGAGCTTCTTGAACAAAGAAATGTTAGCGATAGATGAACTATAATTATTTTAAGGACCACTCAATTTTGACTCCCTCTCTCCGGTCCAGACAATGAAGGTAGCATCTTTTTCTCAAGATAAAGAAAAAGATAAGCTTCTAAAGTCTCACATGAAAGACTATGAGCTGATAGAAATTACATTTGGTGTGCTGGAGAAAATCATGCCATCCTTCCAAAAGGATCTTTTGGACTCTTCATCTGGTAATCTGAAATCTCTTGCTAATTCTATTAGCACACATTTTGATTCCTTGGAGAAATCAGCAGAAGAGAAATTTCGGAAAGAATTTTTGGGTAAGAGATTCTCTGAAGTACAGGGACTCATAGCAAATGATAGGAGAAATATGAATATTGGGATAAAGAGCCTAGAAAATGCTCTTAGAGAATTATACAAATTTTGTTTATCTTGGTCCACAGTGAAAAGAAACATTGCAAAGAAGGTGGAATAACAAGAGGGTAAATTATCAAGTTTATCTCAAAATTTTGATCCTCTCACCTCATCCATAATGAATCAAGAGTGCCAGGCTATTCCCACTATAAATGAGATAAAGAGGCTTAAGAAGGAGAAGAAGAATAGAATAAGAAGAATGAGTGAACTAAGAAGGATAATTATCCCTAAGTTAGAGGCAATGCATGAGGCCCTAACTGATGCTCAGACTACAGTCTAGACCAGTGATCTGGTAGACTTAAAGAGGGCAGAAGCTTTTGCATTTTTGCTAAGTGGTCACATCTAAATTTTGGATAGGATGAAGCAGAGTTGGGCAACAAAATTTGTCTAGTTGAAAACCACTTTTGCGGATATACTTAAGTATATGTAAATATAACATGTATATATACTTATGCGGCTATGTATAGATTAATTTTTACAAATTTTGGTGAGTGGATTTCACCCTTTGCCATTGATGTCAAAGGGGGAGTGAGGAGTAGTAAAAAATGTGGAATCTAGCTAAGGGGGAGCTTCATTAAAATGTACATAAGACAAAGCATCAGCCAAGGGGGAGCTTGCTATGACACAGTCATTTTTCACTAAGTGTTGCCATCAATGCCAAAGGGGGATATTGTTTGCAAGAGACACTGTGTGGATTCATGATTGTTGTCATTGATGGTAACAAAGTCTATCCCACACATCCACAGAGCTCAGTATGACCATACCGGAAGTAAGATTGAAGAATGTTTTGGTCCGGTGAACAAGAATAGAGCATGCAACAAGGTTTGACAAGCAGGTCCAGATCTCTCAAAGGATGTATCTCTGCAAAGTGTGGACTTAGGGAAGTCAAGAGGAGTACCATGACTGATACATTCCAAAGATTGAACCTCCAGTGATGAAAGAGTGAAAATATATGAGCATCCAAGTGTTGGGTTCCTGATAGGCAGAGTAGATTGAGGAAGAACTAACCAGCAGAGCATCAGACTTTAATCTGGATGTGAAATTAATGGTGTTCAACCTTCTTGAGGGATCATTCATGGTTGGTTGACATGATAGATGACTTCTATATCTATGTTTTTGATACGCATCACATTTTAAGCATGGATTCAGTTGATAGACTAGTATTTAGTAAATATCTTGAGTATTCCAGTTGCCGACTAGAAAGATGTTAAAATCCTTGGTGTGGATATATATATCAGATGGATTTTGGTATGAACTTGTGTGGAAAATTAAATGGTGTGTGAAAAGGAGCAAAGAGAAGTTTGGAAGCAACAATACAAGTTCAGTATGTGACAGAACAGTAGCACTAAAGAAGAGGAAGAATGAAGTGTAGTAGATCAATGTATTGAGCCTAGTCGGAACTGAATCTAAGCATATGTGGATGTCTTTCTTCATTTCAAACATCTGGTTACATTCTATATCCTTGTAGATAGTGAGTCTCTTACGGGCAGTGTGCCTCTTGTGAGCAGTGTGCTCAGGCAATGAGCCCTAATTGGCAAGTGCCATTTTGTACTTCTTATTCTTTTAATAAAGAATACAATCTTGGGTTAGTCACCCTGTGGTTTTTCACTTAACAAGGTTTTCCACGTCAAAATCATTGTGTTATGTGTGTTGATTTTATTTCTGCTCTCATGGTTATCTATGCTTATATGTTTTGATGTTGGACTAATTGTTAAAGAAGAACAGAAAGTTAAAATACTTAAGATAAATGATTCACCCCCCTCTCAGTTATCTACCTTATTTCCAAAAGGGTGATCTGAATAACCAAGCACTAGGGGGACCATGATGGGGTGTACATGCGATAGCTAGGATGATGGTATGTGGCCTAGATGTATGTGATCTAGGAGCACTAGGTGATGCTGACAGCTCTAGTAGAGCAATGAAGGAGTGAGATGAGTGATTTCCACTTGCCAATTAGGGATATTTCTATGACCTTGGAGGATTTATGGAGGATACTATGACTACAAATCTATAGGAGGATAGTATACTACAGAAAGAGAGAGAGACTAACTTGCAACTCTATATCAACTATTTGGTAGAGTAGATCTACCTCAATAGGTCCAATCATTAGACTTGGATGCATATTAGGGGCATGTGGAGGAGTTTCCCCATGTGATGGTAGCCATTATCAGTGGCATACTACTACTTGACAAGATTGGATGGTTCTTTCTTATTGGTCTAGAAAAGTGTGTCAGTGACATGCACATGGATGATTGCATGTTCAATTGGGGTGCATGTGTGCTTCTAGAGCTATACAAGGATCTTCACTTGATCATCTATAGGAAAGGGTAGAGTTTAGATCAAGTGACAATTACAATTTTCAGGATGATTAGGGATAGTGATGTGAGGTAGATGGGAGAGCCATTTGTATTCCACTAAGGAGGGAGGTAGAGGTATACACACATGGGTGATCAAGAGTATTGATAAAGTGTGTTGTATGATATGAGAGGGGTTATCTAGTAGTAGTATTTGGAGTATGAGGACTGGGAGGAGGATGATGAATCATTACAATGGATGTAGACTTTAGTTTACTTCATCAATGAGGGACAACATATTATTGAGTGTTATAGGCCAAACAAGGTTCCATAACAGTTTAAGATTTAGAAAGGGGTCTCAAAATAGGATGTACATGTTTTATGCAAGTAGGGAAAGAGGAGGTTCAATGGTGTAGTAGATCAATTCACTCCTTGCATGATTGGAGTGGAAGCATCTAGCCTGAGCACCATGAGAGAGCATGGAAGTGATTACATAAAATGGTGGGAGTAGTGGAGGCCACTCAAATTTATTTTTCCTCATCTTGTGGATGCATAGGTAGTGGTTCTTAGGGATGCATGAGCTTTTTACTAATAGAAAATAAAAGAAGGGAGGGATGGGTGGAGGTACAGAGAAACACCAACATGAGGGGATATATAGGTAGTGACATAGTAGGCATTCCTTTAGGTAACCTAGAAATAGTAGTAGGTACCACCACATGGACCATCAAAGGGACCTACTTAGGGAGGAGAGTAATAGGTGATGGATGTAGATACCCCTAAGGTACAAGGTCCACAACCAATGGGAGGCTAGGATGAGCACAAGGATGTAGAGGTCAATCTAGGGTTAGCACTATTAGAGAATGATGTAATAGTTGTAGAGATGGATGTGGCTAGGGTTGAGAGAGACAGATTACAAGTGAGCCTAGTATCCTCTAGGCCAAGATGGATGATGTGATTGCATAGTGAGATGTCCTATAGGTGGAGAGAGCTAGTGTAGTGTATTTGTAGAGGGAATAGGTAGATACATGAAGACTTAGATAGGAGCATGATCATGCTTAGTCTACAATGAGTGTAGTGGGGTTAGGATAGTTAGTGGATAATGTGAGAATAGTGTTACTGGAGGCTTAGAGGGTAGTAGTAGAGGTCACATAAGTAAAATGATGATGATGTAATATCACTCTTATGAGAAAGTGCACCAGTAGACTAGAGGGAACCCTCCTTCATACAACAAATGCATAGTAGACCAGTAAAATTAGCTAGATCAAGGAGATCAATGCTAGTGGGGATGCAACCACCACCTCCTGGAGGTACAAGGGTAGCGTCAAGGTCACATGTAGATAGTGCTAGCTATGCTTACCTTTATTTTTTTATGTATTTTTATCATGTACATTTAATTGTGATGTACAAATATTTGATGACATTTGATATATACTCTACGAAGCTTGATGTACCCCCATTTTTTATTATTATATGTGATGACACAATTATATCATGTATTATGTGTTGATTTTATGATGGATATGATGAGGCATATTTTATTATGTGATTTGTGATATATTTTTAGCTATGTGATGATGATGATTTATTTATGGAAGCACATATGATGGATCTATATGATATATGATGATTATGCAATGCTTATGTGATGGTTATTCATGATTATCAATGCATTTGTGTGACTTTGATTTGATGCATATAATGTGATAATAATAATGTAAATTTATTTAATGTATGTATAAAATACACATCTATTGATGGATATGGATGAATATATTAGATGATGTGGATATGCATAGATTTGATAGTATGATGATGCATCAAAAATATTAGATGATTTCAATATGCATATATTTGATATGATTTACTATGTGATTATGATGTTAGATGATAGTGATGCAAATAATGAATGTATATTTATATGTGATAAATAGGAAATGGATTCTAAATATTTTTGTTCATTCTATAACTATGTTAGAAGAAAATAATAAATGATAAATAGAAAAATAATTTTAGATATAATAAAATGATGATGGATGGCTCTTAATCACATAGCTAACTAATCAAATAATTAACCAACTAATCACTTGAACATTTCAAATCATGATGAACCAAGGTAAATGGAAAATGTATATATGGATAATGGAATTAATGGATAGGATAATAAGTGATTTGATTTTGAATGCATGTATTATACTAAAATGTAGTGAGCACTTATTTTGATATAGCACAAGATATTATGCACCAATGTATGAATACCAAGGTGACAATGTATCTCATGCATAGGAATGACTTGAAAATGGTATACAAGAGGCTACCTCAGCATATCACAAGGTGTTTGATGACCTTGGTTGGTACTACATGATTGGTGAGGGGCTACTCCACCCAATAATCACACATGATACAACAACATATATTCTCACAGAAAATGTGATGTAGGAAATTCATAAAGATTTATTTCTTCAATAAAATTAGGTAAAAAATCACTAATTACATGCTACAATAACATGGGTTGTTTTCCAACAAAGAAATTATACTATATCAGAAATTACTGCAAGTCGAAGCCACAATCTATAGTAAATGAGCCTGTCCCCTCGTAACTCCCCTCTATCCTTTTATTAGTGCCATCCATAACTTTCCCACCACTTCTCCACTACATTAGAATGTTCTAAAATTTGTAGCTCCCCTTTTGAGCACCAAAGGTCCAGCTGTCCATTTTCCAACCCAAGAAGTTTCTTATTTGAAATTTAAAATTTCAGAATCTGGTAACACAACTTCTCGGAGCCATAACTTTTGAACCAGGTGTCTGATTGACGAACCGTTTGATGTGTTGGAAAGTTTGTGAAGTGGTGTACACATTGGTAATCCATGATGTTAGTTACACCAAGCTTCATGCCTATAAATAACATCTAACTACCTCAAATTTAACTTTGAACATTTTTTGGTGTACTTTTCAAACATTAAAACCTTAATATCTCTCTACCCAAGAATTACCTTGAGTTGATTATTTCAGCAAGGTTTGAATTGTATAGTTCTAGAGCTCTATGTAAAATTTTAGGTTCATACATGCACAAATAAAAACTTACTAAAAATAGTAGCCTTCGATAAATTTTGACAGTCCAAAACCACTAGAAACTTCAACCCGTGCTCCAACTGAACTAAGAAGCCTACCAAAACCAAAATTCAAAGAAACATAAAATATTCCTAGTTGATGTAAGCTTGTCATATGACCTCTAGATGCTCCTGCATTAGACACCTAAGGTAATTTGAGAAGTGACCTTGTCACGTCCCAAGTGTTCGAAGAAAACTCAAGTGGTCAACCACTTCCTTAGATAACCATGTTGAATCTTCAAAAGGCCTTCCTTTCCATTTAACCAAGAATTTTTTTTACTGCCTTTTGTTGGTTCTTTTTCCCACATGGCCATTTAAGATTTCTTCTATTTCTTCCTTCTCCAGAGAAAATGATGGAATATTCTACTATTCCTATTTGTCCATCCTCCATGCCTCCTTCATGATACTCAGTCAAATTAGAAATCTAGAATACTCAAGAAATGTTTATCCCATTTAGAAATTCTACCTCATATACATTTCTGAAATCATGTTTCTCTAGGATCCTGCATGGTCCAAATTTCTTCATTTGCAACTTATTGTATGTCCCCATAGGAAACATTTCCTTCGTTAGGTGAACCATAAATTCATCTCCAACCTTGAACTCCTTAAATTTTTGCAAGTTCATCTACCTTATCCTTGTACTATGAATTCATCTTATTAATATGTTTTATTACCTCCTCATGCATGTTATTTATGTGTTCTGCAAAGTCTTCAAATTTGGCATTGTTTTTCTCCCTTTTGTCCATCTTCCTCAACTTAAAAGCATTTCTTGGAATACTCCCATATATAATGTGGAATAGGGATTTACTGGTACTTTTGTTGATAGAATTGTTGTATGCAAACTCTACTTATGGTAACATAAAATCCCATCTCTTGGGCTTATATCTTACCAAGAGTTTTAGTAGGTTGCCCAGACTCATATTCACCACCTTTATCTATCCATCAGTCTACAGATCATGTGCAGAAATGAACTTTAAATTAGTCTTAAACTTCTTCCATAAGGTCCTCTAGAATTACCCAACAAAATTGGTATCTCGATCTAAAACTATGCTCCTTGGTAGACCATGCAGTCTAACCATCCCCCTAAAAATAACTCTACAACACAAACAACATTGTTGGTCATTTTGTTGAATGCACAAGAAAACTGAGAGGGGGTGAATCAGTTATATCAAAAACTTTAAACCCTGACAAACATAATCACATCCACATCCATTCACTTAAACCCTAATTATGTTATAAAGATTAAACATGAAAAACAAATAACAGAAACTTAATCACATCAATATCATGCACAAGAGAACACCATATTTTTATGTGGAAAATCGTAAAAGGGAAAAACCATGGTGAGGATTAGCTCACAATATATAGTATTATCAATTTACCAAATTACAAACAGGCTCACTGCCAAAGGGCTCACTGCACAAGGGCTCACTATCCAAAGAAATGCTCATTGCAATAGGCTCACTGCCAAAAGGGCTTGCTACCAAAAGGGATCACTACCAAAATGGCTCACTACCAAAAGGGATCACTACCATGAACTAATATAATAGTATCTACCACATGCCTAAGTTCAATTCCAATGAACCACAATACATATCACCTTTGCAACCTCACAACATAAATATCCTCATCTTCACATTTCCACACATACACACAAATCCTTTACACTTATTTATATCAATCATCAACCTTGAAACATTCATCAAGGTCAGCAACACATTCTACAACCTTTGGAAGAGTCTTCAAGGTCAGTAAACATACAGAATTCAAATTAGGTCTAGACCTAAATAGTCTTGTAAACTAAGAGATGAAAGAAGAACATTTCATAGATTAGATCAAACCTAAATACATCTTCACACACTTCAACATGCTTTTAGAATTCATGAAGCACATCCACAAATAGCGTAAACAACTAGGTCGAACAAAACTAGTGTTGACACTAGGATATTTAGGCACACCCTTCCAAGAACACAACCATAACTTGCAGACCAAGCACGAGCCTTTAACATAATCTAGAAACATCCATGAACAACATGAAATCACCTGGGAACCAACAAATCTAGCTACAACCAATCTCACTTGAAGATAGTTCAAAGACAGCTCACAACTAACACTGCCAAGCTCTGCTACTCAAGAAAACTACATTTCAGAGGACCAAATCAAAAGTCCTTTGGATAGAACATAAATATCAACCTTATGAACACTCTTTTAGAATCACAAGACCAAAATCTAAACTGTAGAGAAATGTGGAGCAAAACACTTTCTCCCAGTCATACTACAAACACTACGAGGCATAGTCTTCAAATAGGTGAATATAACTTTTAAGCCACAACATTCTAGACTAACAAATTCTAGATCTAACATCTTCAACCACTTCTCTATAACATATCCAAACCTCACACTCTAGTCTTCAATACAAGAGAAATGCGGATCAAAAATTCAGATAGTATCCTATAAACTAGAATATATCTTCACAACACTATCTTTAGTATTTATAAAATTTTCTCAAAAGAACTTGGAAACTTGTTGGAAACAATGCAAATAACTAAGAGCGGGGGTGAATTAGTTATCTTATAACTTTTCTATTTTTTCTTTTTCTTAACTTATCATTTAATGTTATGCCAAAACAAGACAATCATAAGATCTGAAAAAGAAATTAACACATGACACAAGGATTTTTACGTGGAAACCCTGTTAAGGGAAAAAACTATGTGGTGACTAACCCAAGATTGTATTCTTTGTTAAAAGAATAAAGAGTACAAATTTGGCACCTGCCAATTAGGACTCACTGCCTGAGCACACTGCTCATAAGAGGCCCACTGCCTATAGGAGACTTATAGTCTACAAATGCTTATAGATGATACCAAGGTATCTGAACTGATGGACAATATCTATGCATGCAAGATTTTAGTTCTGGTTAGGTACAGTATACTGATCTGGCACATTTCATTCTTCCTCTACTCAATGTAACTTTTCTATCAAATTTCAAGCTTGAATTACTGCCTTCGCACTTGTCTCTACTTTTCTTCATACTTAACCATATATCATCACTATCACACCCTTACAGGCTTGAATCTATTGGGTATATATATCCACATCAAGGATTTCCAACAACGTCTTAGTCGGTAACAAGAACACCTAAGATATTTACAAGTTATTAATTTGTTGGCTAAATCCATGCTTGATTAGTGATGGGCATCAAAAACATAGGTATAGAAGTCATAAATCGTGTCGGCTAATAATGTATAATATCACAGATTGCTTGATCAGGACCTTTTACACATCTAGATTGAAGTTTGATACTCTACCAATTAGTTCTTCCTCTGTCTGCTCTGCTTGATTGGAACCCAACACTTAGATGCTCATATCTTTTTCTTTCTTTATTGCCAAAGGCTAAATCTTTGGAATACAGTAGTCATGATACCCCTCTTGACTTGTCCAAGTCTGTAACTTACTGAGTTACACCATCTGAGAGATTCGAACCTGATTGTCAAACCTTGTTACATACTCTGTTCTCTTTCACCGGACCAAAATAATCTTCAATCTGACTTTCAGTATAAGCATACTATGTACTGTGGATGTGTGGGATAGACTTTGTTTCCATCAATGACAACACTTATGAAGCCACACAGTGTCTCTTGCCAACAATCTCCCCCTTTGGCATTGATGGCAACACTTAGTGAAAAATGGCTAAGTGTCACAGTAACTTCCCCTTGGCTGATGCTCTGTCTTTTGCACTATTTTATCAGAGTTCCCCCTTAGTTGGACTCCACATTTTTCACTACTCTTCACTCTCCCTATGACATCAATGGCAAAGGGTGGAATCCGCATACCAAAATTTTGCAAAAATTATTCTATACATGGTTGCATAAGTATATATAAATCATATGTTATACTTACATATACTTAAGTATATCCTCAAAGGTTGTCTTCAAATGGATGATTTATGTGGCCCAACTCCTCTTCATTCTATCCAAAATGGAGATGTGTCCACTTAATAAAAACGCATATGCTTCTACTTTTTTTAAGTCTGTTGGATCACTGGTCTGGATTGTATTTTGTGCCTCTATCAAGGCATCATGCATTGTCTCTAACTTAGGGATGATTATCCATCTGAGGTCACCCATTCTATCCATTATGTTCTTTTTCTCCTTAACCAGTTCTTTAATTTCATTTATTATAGCAATAGCTTGACATTCATGATTCACCAGAGAGGTAGTAAGGGGATCAAAATTCTGAGATAAACTTGACAATTTTCCTTCTTGTTCTTTCACTTTCTTCTCAATGTCCTCTGTCACTTTGGGCCAAGATAAATAGAATTTGCATATGTCCCCACAATCTTTAAGAGCATTTTCAAGGCTCTTTATGCCAATGACTAAGTTTCTTCTATCATTAGTAATTAGCCCTTGTACTTCACTGTACCTTTTTCCCAAGAACTCCTTCTGGACCTTAGTTTCTATCGATTTCTCTATTGATTCAAAATGAGTGTTAACATAATTGACTAAGTTTTTCAAGTTACTGGATGGAGAGGTAGAAGGATCCTTTTGATAGGTTGACATAATATTCTCCAGCATCCCGAATGCAATCTTCAATAGCTCACAATCCTCCATATGAGATTTTATAAGTTTCTCTTTTGCTTTGGCCTAAGAAACAGATGCTACCTTCATTACTGGACTGGAGATAGAGAGTCAAAGTTTAGTGGCCCTTGAATTAGCTCAAGTTCATCTAGCTCCAATATTTCTTTGTCCAGGAGATTTTGTACTATCCTTGCAGTGTCTCTTGTAGACTCTACTTCCTTCCTTTTGGGGACATCCAGACTGACTTCCTTATTGATCTTTGTTTCTTCTTCCTATCCTTCCTTTTCCATAGTAGAGGAGTCTAGTGCCTCAGATGGCTCTTCATTACTTTTCTTTAATCCTTCAACATCCTTGTCGAAAAATGCTTTGTCTTTTTGTCCTTCCTCTTCCAGAATAGAGGAATCTAATGCCTGAGATGACTCTTCATCATTTTTCTTTAATCCTTCAACATCCATGTTAGAGGGCTCTTCATATGTTTCCTCTATAATGGGAAGCTTGAATCTCTTCAAGGCATTCTGGAGGATTTCTTTTGTTTCATTGGCTATTTGTTCAGTCTCACCAAGCATGGGTTTTTTCATTCTAGATTTGCTCTGGAAATCATCTTTACACTCCTTGAAAATCATGTCCATTTGTTTTGGAGTGATGGAAGGATAATGTTGAATTGCTATCTATTCCTGAATCTCTAAGTCTTTTGTCATTGTATTCTCTTTTCTTAGCTCAAGTACCTTTTCTAGGCTCTTAGGAATCAATGATATAATTTCAACAAAAACTTTATTGTAAATGTTCATGTACCTGACAGTAGCCTCTTCCATAATTCTCTTGTCAGCATCAGTGTATGTATCATAGAACTCAGTCACTAGCTGCAGGTTCCCATCCACTGTAACTGCCTTGATGATGTTATCAATGGAAAGAGTGGGCTTTTCAACAAATTCCTCTACCTTCTCTTCCTCATTTTTGCTAGCAGAGAACTTCCTGGATGTTTTCTTCTTCTTCATTTTCTTGATTTCCTCATTAGATTTTGTTTCTTCATCATCTTTATGGCTTGTATATGTCCTTGTGGCTTTGGTCTTCATCCTCTTTTCTCCTTTTCTAGATTTCTTGACTTCCGGTTTGGTAGACTTTGAGCTTTTAGAAGTGATAGGAGTAGAGCTTTTGGAGGATCTAGTCCAAGAGGAGGTTTGTACAGGAGCACTTTCTTCCTTTGCTTCTTGTCTTTTTTTCTCTGCCCTCTCTATTTTCTCCCTGTTAGCATCTACAACCTCCTTTGATATGCCAAATCTTTTGGCACTTTCTTCAACTTCCTTTCTTACTTTCCTCTTCATCTCCGGTTGTCTTAACTCAACATGTATTTTTATACTTAGCTCTTCAAAGGTGCCAAACCTTTCTACTTTAGTGTCCTTAGGCTGGCTCAGCAGGTGTTTCAAAGATTTTTTCATTAACCTCGTATCCCATAAGCATTATCCATATAGTTCTTGGCTCAACTGCCTCCATTAGGTATTGATCAGTGTCAACCATGAAGCATACTGTATCTTTGTATTTTTCAACTATTGTTTGTGGTATTCTTTTGCTGGCTTGCATTATGCTTTGGAAATTCTTAAAGTAACCCCAGAGGGTTGTGTTTTGGGCTTGAGCATCACCAAGTCCATACATGTAATCTCTAATCTAAATTGCAATGGGTTTATTATTTTTCTAGACCCAACCATTTGATCCAAGTAGCTCATTCATATAATAGAAGAATAGACATAGTATTAGACTACCATATTTAAAGGAATTTTTTTATCCTTTTTGATCTTCTGCAAGTTCTCCAACAACTGATTTAGAAGAAGCTCACACAAATAATAATCTGAATCTTACCCCAACATCTGATATGCAGCATAGATTGCTATACCAGACATAGAATTCTCCCTACTCAAATGGTAGATTTTATAGACAATTATCATTGAAGCAGACTTGACATCCCGATTTGTGATGTCATCTATAGTCATTTCTCTTTTATCAAATTTTGATTTGGTGGCTTTAGTTACCATTTGGTTCTTCACAAATTTGAGTGCAGGTAACCCACCTAATGAATGCAGTCCGGTCACTGCCCTAATGACATATTTAGTTATCTTGAATGGCCTCATTAGCCACATAAAATTATCATGCATCCTACTTAGAACATACCGGACCCAATCATCTTCTGTAAACCATGGAAAATGTATGTAATGTTCGAAGTGTTTGTCCCGAAGGGCCTTGAATTCAGGTTTGAGTTCAAAATTCTCATCTATTAGTTGTTTGTGATAAATATCTATCAATTTTGAGTCTCCAAATTCTTCAATGTTTGTGTGGATATAAACCCTAACATCTTCTACATGCAAGACTCTATGCAGAATGCTAGAAAACACACCCAAGGGATCAACTTCTAGAGATTTGTAAGGGTGTTTCTTGAATTTAGGTCTCGGCCTATCATAAATATTGACAACCATTGGAGTAGCCATTTTGTAAGAGATCTTAAGAGAGTTTTCAGAAGGGAAGTACCTTTTCATGCTTTAGGGTTTGAAGTAAAAACCGGAATGATTCTCTAGTTAAATTCGATCTTCAGTTGAACTTGAGTGAATTGTAGGATCTTCTTCATAGATCTCTTCTTTTCTTCTTCATGAGTGAAAGTGTGTAAATAATGAGTGAAAGAAACCTTTTTATCCTTGCATAAACCCTGATTTCCTTTTGTAATAAATGCACAAGTTTTTAAGTCATCTGGTTACCCTGCTTCTCAAATGAGGTTTTCTTGGATTGTCTTGTGGATCTTCAAATCATTTGTTTATGAGGATTGACAACATATTTTCACCTTTTTCAAACATTCCATGAGTCTACAGATTGAAATATTTCAATTTTTGATCATACCAAATTTATCTGTGAAATTCTGCTTTATCAAATAGCTGTCGATACATGATCTCCTCATAACTAGCTCAAATCTACATGCGGATTTGTCAAATTTAGACTGGATGATATTCAAGTGAGTCTCCTCAAACCTTTTAAACTACAACCTCTTATTTTGACTCAAACTGCCAAATTTAGGCACTCACTAATTGGCATGGGGAAAGGGATCTTTTCTGTAGCTCCCCCTAAACCAGAGCTCGTCTTTTAGTTTCTGGAAGGAATATCAGTACAAAATTCTAGTGCGGATCCATCCCCAATATTTAGTGTACTCCTTTTTACCAAAATCTTTCTCATTTCTTTTTGAACTTCATCTGCATTTACTTTACCTTTGCCTTTATCTTGTTTCTGATCATGTTCCACCAAACCTTTTCTATCCTGATTTCTGCTTCTGTAGAGTTTGGCAATATGACCGGATCTATTGCAATTGTAACACACAACATTTCTTTGCTTATTTGAATGATATCCTCTCGATCTACACTCATTAGCCATATGTCCAATTCTATTGCATACAAAACATTTACCATTGAAAGAATTGTTCATTTGCATATTTTTGCATTCATGAGATTTGAGACCATACCTTTTGCAACTGAAACATTGATCGGAGAAGGATGGATTGAATTGATTCATTTTGTTTCTACACTAGATTGCTATGTGACCAAACTTGTTGCAATTGAAGCAGTATCCATTGAAGGATGGATATCTTTGAGCATTCGGTTGCCTTACTGGAGGTCTTCTAGGCCTATTTCTTTGATTTCTTGATCCAAAGTTCTTCTGACCAGATCCAGAGCTTTCACCTTTCTCATATCCCGACCCATGCTTATCATCTACCCTTTTTTGGCTTTCAAGAAGAACTTCAAGTTGGGCTGAGCTTATCTTGAATTTTTCTTTGTATTCATTTGCAGTTTGAAGATCTTGTTTAAGAGTGTCTATCTGATTCTCAAGTTGTTCTTCATTGTCTCTAGCTTCTTCAAGATCAAATTCAAGATGCCTGATTATTCAGTCCATTTTGTGGTAGTCCTCTATTTTCTCCTTGAGAGATTGTTTTAGATTATCTTCAATATTTCTTTTTTCTTCAATTTCTTGGGTGAATCTCATAAACCCCAATTCTATTTCATGCCTTACCATAATGACTTCTTTTGACAGCTTCTCACATAGCTTATTTTTCTCATTCAGATCTTCATTAGTATTATTGACTTCACTCTGATTGGCTAATTTTTGAAGTAGCTCCTTTCTCTTTTTCATAGAGATACTAAGTTTTTCTTTTAGCTCATTTATGAAATCATCAGCTTGTTTGAGTCTTTCTCTCAAATTATTGACTTTAGAGTGGGATTGTTCAAGATCATCTAGGGAAGACTGAATTTATTCCTTCATACCATATGCATCCTTTGAGATTCCCAGATCTTCCTCAAGCTGTTAGGCTTTGTTCAGAGGAACCTTGCTCTGATACCAATTGTTGGAAACAATGTAGATAACTGAGAGGGGGGGTGAATCAGTTATCTTATAACTTTTCTATTTTCTTTCTTTTTCTTAACTTACCATTTAATGTTATGCCAAAACAAGACAATCATAAGAGCTGAAAAATAAATTAACACATGACACAAGGATTTTTATGTGAAAACCCTGTTAAGGGAAAAAATCACGGGGTGACTAACCCAAGATTTTATTCTCTGTTAAAAGAATAAAGAGTACAAATTTGGCACCTACCAATTAGGGCTCACTACCCAAGCACTATAGTCATAGGAGACTTATAGTCTATAAATTCTTACAGATGATACCAAGGTGTCTGAACTAATGAACAACATCTATACATGTAGGATTTTAGTTTTGTTTAGGTACAGTATACGGATCTGGCACATTTCATTCTTCCTCTATTCAATGTAACTTTTCTGTCACATTTTGAGGCTTGAATTACCACCTTCACACTTGTCTCTACTTTTCTTCATACTTAACCATATATATCATCACTATCACACCCTTACAAGCTTGAATCCATTGGGTATATATATCCACATCAAGGATTTCCAACAACTTCTTAGTCGGCAACAAGAACACCTAAGATATTTGCAAGTTATTAATCTATCGGCTGAATCCATACTTGATTAGTGATGCGCATCAAAAACATAGGCATAGAAGTCATAAATCATGTCGGCTAACAATGTATAATATCACAGATTACTTGATCAGGACCTTTTACACATCCGGATTGAAGTCTGATACTCTGCTAGTTAGTTCTTCCTCTGTTTGCTCTGCCTGATTGGAACCTAACACTTAGATTCTCATATGTTTTTCTTGATTTATCATCGGAGGCTATATATTTGGAATATAGTAGTCATGATACCCCTCTTGACTTGTCCAATTCTGCAACTTACTAAGTTACACCATCTGAGAGATCCGAACCTAATTGTCAAACCTTGTTACATACTCTGTTCTTGTTCACAGACCAAAATAATCTTCAATCTGACTTCTGGTATAGGCATACTATGTACTGCGGATGTGTGGGATAGACTTTGTTGCCATCAATGAAAACACTTATGAAGCCACATAGTGTCTCTTACCAACAAAACTTGGCATCAAGAACATTATACTAACATCATCAGCACTTCTGGAATTGATTCAAATCACCTTAACACAATAAGTTAATCAACCAACAATAGCAACATTAGAAGATATTGTTGACACCAATGACAACACAAACATGTTGACATTAATGACAACACCGATTAGCACATACTTGTAACAATCTTCCCCTTTGTCATTAATGGCAACATATGATGTGAAAAACCATCATGACATAATTCTGCACTAATCTCTCTCCCCTTTCTTTTATACATCTTACTTTTTATTTGTTTTCCACATGAACTCTCTCTCCCTTTGACATAAATAGAAAAAGGTGACACACCTTCAATCTTTCTCCCCTTGAGTATGATACTACACATACTTGCATTGATCTCAACTACTCTGAATCATCCTATACCAACTCTTACTCCCCCTAATTGCAACATTCTTCAATGCCACTACCTACTCCCCCTAAGAGGTAGCCTCCACCATCAGTCCATAACAAAATGATTCCTAAATCACACTAGACTGATGCACTTCCTTATGCATCTAGTTCAACAAAGGAGGGGAAAGAACTCCTAACTTCTCTTAGAGATACTCCTTAGGAAGAGCCTTGGTGAATATGTCAACAACCTAATCTTTTGTAGGCACATAATCAAGCTTCACTTCTTTCTCTGCAACCTTCTCTCTCAGAAAGTGATACCTAATAGAAATATGCTTTGTCATTGAATGCATCACTAGTGTGAGGCCGGTTATTTTACCTCCCTTATTTTGATCAATATGCTATTCAGTAGATGACATTATCAGACCTTAGTGACTATGTTTCATTATGTAGACTTGATTTTATCCACTGATTAGGATAGGACATTGATTTGACATATTTGATTCGATTTGATCATAGTGATGCTATTTTTGTGATTTAACATACAAGTTATATATATATTTGATGATGTTTTGTGATGAGATTCTAGTTATTTATGTGATGTGGACTAATTGACATGTGATTGGATAATGCAGTTTAATTTGGATTTATGTATTGATGTTATTGTTGCATTTGATTGCGTGAATTTAATTCCAGTTGCTTCAGCTATGACTTTTCATGACATGACTGACACTTGATCGAGATGTGCAGGTTTTACATTCCCTAGCCATGGGAAATTGGAGGTAGAATTCACATAATGTTATCCCCTGTAAAATCGGTCCATTCCCAAGAGGGATAAGGATCACATTTGAATTGGAATGTTGATTTATAGTGCTTGATTTAATTTTATTTATTTTGGCCTTAGTACCCTTTTTGTTTGAAATTGATTAATAATAAGTGTTGTATAATTTTACTTGATTTACACCACTTGGTATTTATCTTATTTTTGAGGCCATTTAAATGTGGATTTATAACCCCTTCATGAACCTTAGTGTCCCAAAAGTTACCCTAGGTGGTTAACCATGAGTCTAGGGTCAACTTGGACTATCTAACCCTAGATTTGACTCACCCTGGGTCACTCTAAACCATGGTTTAGTAAAAGTGACGAATTTTTGGATTAAGAGAAGATGGGGAATGGGCCATGCCTTGGGAAGGTCTCATCTCCCATCCCAAAGTTTGGGAATCATTTCCCAAGGAAGACTTGGAAGGTCTCCAAGAGGCCTCCAAGACTCCAAAGTGAGTGGGAGCTCCCTCCAAGACCCTTGTCTTCTTGGAGGTGTGAGTGGAAATCCAACTCACTATTTGTCCCCTTCCCACTTGTGTGGGAGTACAAGTGGATGAGGTGGGGATTGAGGTGGAATGAGAGGATGACACTTGTCATCCTCACACTTTCTCACCCTTCCAAGTAGCATGGGAGGAGGAAGGAGAGGGTGACAAATGTCACCTTCTCATTCCTCAAGGCCAAGTTGATGGCCTATAATAGCTACTCTTGTTCAGGGGTGTGGGTTCTTTTTGTAATTTGAAGTTTCTTTCTATTTTGGGGAGAAGGTTGGAGAAAATTCTTGGAGTTGGAAGGATTGGGAATGCTTGGAGCTCTTCACCAAACTTGCTTCCATTAGAAGGGCTTGAATGTAGGCCTCTTAACTTGTTAACTCACCCTTGCTTATATAATGTTTAGTGTTTTAGTTTTTGGTTGTTTGCTATTTGCATTGTGTTATTGGGATGGGAGTATGGTGAGAGCACCTCCAATGGAGGTAATGCTCAACTTGTTTGGGTAGGGGAAAGGAACCTCCTTGAGGTCTCTCCCACAGTTTGTATTTATGCCTTGAGGGCTTTTATTTGAGGAGGAGACTATTGAATGGCAAGAGTGCCATGGAGTTTAATTGTGAATTTTGTGGATAGTGGTGTTTTTGGGGATTTTGGCTTGAGGCCATGAGTTGAGATTTTTATCATTTGGGAGCCCTTTTAAGTTGAGGGGTCCATTCCCTACACTCACCAAACTCATTTTCATGAGTTGAGTTTTGTGTTATACCTATGGGCTGTATTTTATGTTATAGTGTTTGATTGTTGTTGTGGAATGATACACCTATGTGAATCCCTACCTCCCTAGCTCAGGGGTGACCCTCTTGAGGGTCTACGGTAGGGAGGAGAGCTTTCGTAGTGGCTACTTTTTGTTGTCTTGTTGTGTGTTTAGTTGCAGGTTGTTAAGTGAAGAGATGGAGTTGTTTTGGAGCTCATGTTGGTGTTCAAATAGTCTCTTGTGTTGGCTGTTAGAGCCATGGCCATTATGGCCTCATTGTATTTATTTTGACCAGTTTTAGATTTATGAAGTTGGCTGTCAAGAGTTGTGTAATGCAAATAATGTCTTCAAATTATTTAAATGCTGATTATTTTTCCTATGATGTGAGTTAAGAATTGAGAATTACATGAGAAATAAAATTATATTTCTGTCATTATTGTTTTCAAAAGAGAAGTATGCATATGTTATAATGTTGTTGTTTTAAATCTTGTTGTGGATGAGAGAAAAGAAATGCATTCTCTATTTGTTTAATGCTGTAAAAAAAAAGGAATATATACATATGAGTGCTATCAAATGAAAGTTTAGTTGTAGGAAAGAAGGAGTACACAAAATTAGACTGGAATGTATCTTCTACTTTAATGCTGTTCAAGGAAAAGAGTAGAACATTCTGCTTCTATATCGTTTATGTTGCAAGTAGCAAATTTATATTTATGATTAATCTAGAATTGTATTGTTGGGAAATTTCATGAGTATTGGTGCCGTTATAAATTTATTTACAGAAAATCATGTATATATTCTTTAAGGCTTGAAAGTATTACTCTGATGTTTAAAACATTATTATGGAAAGGTAGTTATTGTATATATATATTTAAAACATACATATATACATATGGAAATATGTATATATATATATGGAAATATGTATATATATATATATATGTATATTAATATATATATCTTTTAATCTTAAGTGCTGTTATTTTTTTTGAGTTATGCCTTTACACAGAAATTGGTTCTAAATCAAACATTATGTAGATGCTGTATATATATTAAAATATATACATACATATATATATATTAAAATATATATATGTATGCATATAAACATGTATATATACAGGTATTAAAAAAAATGCATCTGCTGATTTAATGAAAAGACTAGGGAAATAGATTTGAGCTTATATATATATATATATATATATATATATATATATATATATATATATATATATATATATATATATATATATATATATATATATGCTACACCTGTGATATCCATTTTTAAACTGTTGTTTAAAAAAAAAAAGAGGTCAAAAATTTGTGAGCAGACTGTTTTTTTTGAGTTTCTGTATTTTTTTTAAAAAAAAATTACGAGAAGTATTTTCATGGCTGCCAAGCCATTGAAGAGGCAGGCCCACCTGCAAAGAGAGAGAAATAATAAAAGGAAGAAAATAAAGTGAGAAGAGAAGGAGAAAATTGAATGAAGAGGGAATACCACTGTGTATACCCTCTGTTCCAAAACCTCCATGGCTGCCCTATGAGGAACCCTGCAAAACAAAAGAAATGAAAACAATAGAGAATACAAAATGAAGAAACAAAAGAAGAGACAAACCCTATGGTATATACACAAAATACATACCTCTGTTCAAACAAAAGAATATTTATTTTTAGTTTTTGTTTGCTAAATGTATATATTTATTTATATATATATACACACATAAATGTATATATATATATATATATATACATATATCTAACAAAAAAAAGAAGCCCGTGGGTATATACAGAAGGTATACACCCTTGTGCAAAGATCCATGGCAGCCATTGAAGAAGCAACCCAACCTGCAAACAAAGAAGAAAACAAAGCAAAATGGAGGCAACAAAAAAAAAAGATAGAAAAGAAAAGAAGAAAAGAATGGGAGAGATTTTAGGGTTAATGCCTTTCATAAGGAAAGTAATAAAATATTAGAGAGAATTTAGGGTTGCAAGTTGAGTGGGGATTTATTAATTTTATTTTATTTATTCTTTTTTTTTATGTGCATGGGAGTTTAAACTTCCCTCTCTTTTGCTTTTTACATTTTTTTTTACTTATTTTTGCTTTCCCATGAGTTTTAAATTCTTTTTGATTTTTTTTTGTTGAGGGTTTGGATTTTATTCCCATGTGAAATTTATTTTATGGGAATGGGATTTGTTTTATTGGGATTCTTTAACCCTTTTGGCAAGTTATTTATTTTGGGTTTTCTTTTTTATTACCTAGTGTGTTTTAATTTAAAGTTTTTGGGAAATCTTTTATTTGATTTTATTTTTAATTTATTAAATTTATTCCTAGGGGATGATTTAAATAACTTTAACTTAAGTGATTTATTAAATATAAATGTCACAAGTATATTTATTGAAATTTTATTTTTATTAATATTATTCCTTGGGGAGAGATGTTTTGATTTGATTTTATTTTATTTTATTTTCCCCTTTTGATTTTTGGACTCAAGTTACTTAATAAATATAATTGTTGCAATTATATTTATTACTGGACTTAGATGTTAAATTTTGTTTTGGTCATTTAATTAATTTTGAATTTTTATATTCTGATGAGTGGTAAATTCTAGTTGACCTTTGGAATTTTATTAAATTTATTTTAAGCTTTATTTATTTTATTTTATGCATCAATTATTTCTTGGGAAATTCTTTTTAAAGTATTTATTCCAAATGTTGAAAACGCGTTATGTTGTCGAATTTTTTTCCAAATTTTAGGGTTTTATTTTTATGAAATTTTTACGACTTCCATTTAATCACTCCACTTTATCATGCATCCATCATGCCATTATTTCTTATTTATTATTTCAATTTCTTTTTAATTCTGAGTTAGGGTTTGTTTTCGAACCTGTCGAAAATCACCTTCTCACCTAGGAAACTAGGGTTCTGATTTAAAACAGTCTAACCTTGAAAGTGACACACTTCATGTCGCATACCCCCTAGATGACCTTCATCATCGCAGTTATGTTGTCATGTCTACGCCTATGCGTATTGCCACCGAGCACACATACGCGTGCGAGGGTGTTCCTAGGGATAGGTAGAAAAGTTTTTCGCAGGTCGTGTCATGACCACATGGAAAATGTGGACATGACACGTGTGTTTGTGTGTCGTGACCACTTGGGAAATGTGAGCATGACAACTAGATTATTTGAAATGTTAATGGCACTGGTATTATCATAGAAAATAGGAATTAGATCATCATACTCAACTTTGATATCCTACAGAGTTTATCTCATCCATAGCACTTGTGTGCAACATGATGCTATTGCAATGTACTATGCCTTTGCTGTAGATAAGGATAATGAATCCTACTTCTTTCTTTGCCATGACACAGCTTTGTCTCGAAGAAAGAACACACCACCACTTCTACCTTTCCTGTCATCTACATATTTGGCCCAATCTATATTTGTGTAGGTACTTAGGGTGAAGTCACTGTTCTTAGGATACCACAAACCATGGTCTAGAGTGCCCTTCAAATACCTAAATATCATCTTTACTAACATGGCATGTGACTCTTTAGGATTTGCTTGAAATCTAGCCACAAGATAGACTATGATATTTAGGTATTTGAAGGGCAGTTAGGTATAGCAGTCCTCCAACCATTGATCTAAATTTGCTCTTATTAGCCTTAGGGGATTCATCATTTTTTCTTATCTTGCAACCAATTTTCATTGGAGTATAAACTAGTTTAGATTCTTCCATTCTAAACTTTTTCAACAATTCCTTGAGGTATTTTGATTGTGAAATGAAAATGCCTTTATTTGTTTGATTAATTTGCAGCCCAAGGAAGAAGTTCATCTCACCACACATTGACATCTCAAATTATTTTTGCATCTCATCTACAAAGTACCTACACATACCTTCATTTCCACCAAAGATTATATCATCCACATAGACCTCAATAATCAAGATTTGATCTTTGCTTACCTTGATGTACAAATTATTGTTTGCAGACCCTTTACTGAATCCCTACTACAACAAATACCTATCTAACCTAGCATACCAAGCTCTAAGAGCTTGCTTCAATCTATACAATGCCTTCTTCAATCTGTATACCATATCTGGTTTATCTGGTAACCAAAATCCATCCAACTACTCTATATATACTTCTTCCAACTTACCATTCAAAAAAGAAGACTTTAGATCTATTTGATATACCTTGAAATTTTTATGTTTTGCATAAGCTAGAAACAACCTAATAGATTCTAGTCTTGCCGCTAGAGCAAACGTTTCTTCAAATTATATTCCTTGCACTTATGAGTAGCCTTTGCATACAAGTCTAGCTTTGTTTCTTACCACTTCTCCATTCTTATTCAACTTATTTCTGAAAACTCACTTTGTTCCAATCACATTCTTATCTGCAAGTTTGGGGACAAGTTCCCAAGTCTTGTTCTTTTCAATTCACATCAATTCTTCTTCCATTGGCTTGACCCAATGTTCATCTTTACATGCTTTAGTAACTATCTTAGGTTCAACCTTTCAAAGTAAATAGACATTTACTTGTTCTTCTGCAACTCTTCTTCTTGTCAAAACTCCTTTGCTTTTGTCACCAATGATCTGATCCTCTGAGTAATTCTTTTGCACATACTTAGGAGTTTTAGGAACTCTTTCAAGAGCTTTTTCTTCTTCAACAATATGAAATTTCATATCTTTTTCTTCTTCAACTTCTTCTATATCAGCAATATCATCTGATTCATATCCATTAGGCTCTAAGATTCTCTAAATATCTTTGTTTACCTTTACATTTGCACTCTCAATGATCTTTCTCAACCTTTTGTTGTAGCATTAGTAAGCTTTGCTCTTGGTAGAGTACCCAAGGAATATGCCTTCATCACATCTAGCATCAAACTTTCCTAACTTTTCATCTCTTCTAATATAGCATTTGCTTCCAAAAACTTTGAAATACTTGACAATAGGAGTTCTTCCATACCATAGCTCATAAGGTGTCTTCATTCCAATTTCTTTGACTTGCACTCTATTTTGAATATAGACAACAGTATGAATTTCTACTTTTAGTATACTTTTGGTAGATCTGCTTCTTTGATCATTGTTCTAGTAGCTCCCTGAACTGTTCTATTCTTCCTTTCACCTACTCCATTTTGTTGAGGAGTTTGAGGGGAAGATAATTGTCTCTTTATCCCATGTTCTTCACAAAAAGTATTGAATTCATTTGAAGTAAACTCATCACCTTTGTCATACCTCAAACACTTGATTCTCAAATCCATTTTCAAGCATTGTTTTAAATGCCTTGAACTTGTCTAGGGCTTCTAATTTTTCTCTAAGAAAAGTAACCCAAGTCATTCTTGAATAATCATCAATAAGTAGCATGAAATACATGTCACCTTGTAGACTTCTTGTTCTTGTAGGGCCACATAAATCTTTATGTACCAACTCCAACATATCAGTAGAGGATTGTTCTTTGCTCTTGAAGCTAGTCTTTGACTGCTTCCCAAAGTGATATTCTTTGTAAAAGGCATTAGCAGGCTTCACAATCTTAGGCAGGTCTCTTATAGCTTGAATTAATCTTATTTTCACTAGATTATCAAAGTTAATATGACACATTCTCCTATGCCATGACCATCTTTCATTTGACTAAGCCAACAAACAACAATTATCAGTACCTTTCAATTGATAAACATTACCATGAGACTTCTTGCTAGCAACAATTATTGTTCTAAACTTTTTCCTTATCTCACATCTAATGTCCTTAAACATTAGATTGTATCCTTTGTCACACATCTGTCCAACACTTAGAAGATTATGATTTAATCCTTTGACATAAAGAACATCATCTATATTATGCTTTCCATCAAAAGTAATTGACCATTTTCCACAAATCTCACCAGTTGCATCATCACCAAATCTAACTAGTCCTCCATCATACTTTTCAAATTTAACTAACTTACTCTTATCTCCTATCATGTGATTTAAACATACATTGTCAATGAACCATTCATCCTTTTGTTTTCTAGCATGAAATGCAGACATCACTTTCTCTTCTTCCAGACTTCCTTCCTTCACACAGCTTGCAAGATTAGTAGAAACAAGTTCTTCTTTTAAGGCAATAAACAAGCATTCACTAGCATTACCATCCTTAAAATTAGATTCATCACTAGTTACACCATCATTCTCTTCAACATAGTAACTTTTCCTTACCATCTTACCTTTAACTTCTTTGTTATTAATCTTCAAAGCTCTATCAGGACATCTTGAAGCATAATGACCAATCATACCACAAATGAAACATTTGAAAGGTAACTTACCTCTGAACTTTCCAATTCCCTTTTTTCATTTTGCTTACAATGTTTGCCACAATCCATCAAAGTCCTCTTCATCTGACTCCACAGCATACTTGTCTATTTTAATAGTCCTTTCTAATATGGCATTAAAAGCAGTCTCAACTTTCACAAGACCATCAGTAGTACCAAATTCTCTCATCTCAAAAGCAGTCAGTTTACCAATCAATTGATCTTTTAAAATCTTGTCCATATCTTACAATTCTTCAATGGCAGACACTTTGTGACTAATATTTACGAAGTGTTCTGAGTATCTTGTTTACAACTTCTTTACCATCCATGTCTCCGCCAAGACCTTTGATGCCACTGACAACTTCATCAATCTTCTACATATAACTTTTTATGTTCTCATCTTCAAACATCCACATAGTTTCATATTTGAACTTCAAATTTTGCAGCTTGGCTTTCTTAACAGATTCATCACCTCAATAGATATTTTTCAATTTATCCTAGATCTCATGTGTAGTTTCAAGATCCAAAACTTTCTCCAATTCAGAGTTAGAGCAATTAGTGGGACATTTTTGGCTTTAACATTAGTCTCATAAGCCCTAACCTCCATTGCAATCCCCAGACCATTATCAGGTATAGTGTATTCCTTTTCAACTATTCTCCATACATTGTAACCAAGAGAAATAATATAAATTTGCATTCTTACCTTCTAGAAGGCATAGTTGGATCCATCAAACTAAGGAATGTCTTTCTTGTGCACCATCCCAGATCTACCTTAAGCCATTGGGCTTTCTTCCAAGGAACCCTCACTCTCATACCAATTGTTGAATGCACAAGGTAACTGAGAGGGGGGATGAATCAGTTGTATCAAAAACTTTAAACCCTCACAAACATAATCACATCCACAACAATTCAACTAAACCCTAATTCTATTATCAAGATTAAACATGAAAAACAGATAAAAGAAACTTAATCACATCAACACCATGCACAAGAGAACACTAAATTTTTATGTGGAAACCCCTAAAAGGGAAAAACCATGGTGAGGATTAACTCACAATATATAGTAGTATCAATACCTAATTACAAAGAGGCTCATTGCCAAATAACTCACTACCCAAGGAATCACTGTCCAAAGAAATACTCACTGCAATAGGCTCAATGCCAAAAGAGCTCACTATCAAAAGGGCTTACTTCCAAAAGGGCTCACTACCATGAACTAATATAATAGTATCTACCACATGCCTGAGTTCAGTTCCAATGAAGCACAATACATATAACCTTTGTAACCTCACAACATAAACATCCTCATCTTCACATTTCTACACATACACACGAACCCTTTACACTTATTTATAGCAATCATCAACCTTGAAACATTCATCAAGGTTGGAAACACATTCTACAATCTTTGGAACAATCTCCAAGGTTGACAAACATACAAAACTCAAATTAGGTCTAGACCTAAATAGTCTTGTGAAGCAAAGAGATGAAAGGAGAATATTTCACAACTTAGCTTAGACCTAAATACATCTTCACATGCTTCAACACACTTCCACAATCCATGAAGCACATCTACAAATAGTGTAAACAACCAGATCAGTCAAAACTGGTGTTGACACTAGGATCTTTAGGCACACCCTTCTAAGAGCATAACCATAACTTGTGGACCAAGTACAAGCCTTTAACACAATCTAGAAACATCCATGAATAACATGAAATCACCTGGTAACCAACAAATCTAGCTACAACCAATCTCACTTGAAGATAGTTCACAGACAACTCACAACCAACACTACCAAGCTTTGCTACTCATGAAAACTACATTTCAAAGAAAATAATATAAAACAAACTCTTTTGGAAACAAATAATGCCCCCATTTCTTCAAAGCCTAAACTATAGAATAAAAAATTCTAATCATAGACATAATACTTTTTCTTGGCATCATTAAGCTTATCACTAAGATAGGTAATAGGCTTACCTTCTTCACTCAAAACAAATCCTATGGTTTTGCCACTAGGATCACAATCTACCTAAAACAATTTATTGAAATCTGGAAGTGCCAAAATAGGTTGCTCTGTGGCGTTTTGCTTCTACATATAAAAAATCTTAGCTGCCCTAATAGTCCATTTAAAGTCTTTTCTATCCCCTCTCATTGTCTCATATAGGGAAGCAGAAATTCTACTAAAATTCTTGATGAACTTTCTATAAAAACATGCCAAACCATGGAAAGATCATACTTTGTAACACTTTTTGGTGTAGGCCATCCATTGATTGTCCTCACTTTTTCTGGATACATCTTGTAACGTCAGAAAATGTCCCCTTAGGGGCTTTTCCCTCATAAGGTTTAGCTCCCGGGTCTTTAGTATGCATTTAGGACATCTTAGTTCATATTTTGGCATCCTGATGGAATGAGACCTAGGTTCCATGGCAAATTAGACCTAGGTGGACCCCTTGAGCTATACCTTGCCCAAAATAGGGGGACTTGGGCACCCGCACCCTAGTCTTGCCCTATTTTGGGGCACCCCTAATTTTTGGGTGTTGGTTTATGACTGTTATTTGATCCTTTTGCCGACACGGTAAGTTTGATTTTTAAAATCTTGGCGAGAGTGCTTGTAGTTGCATATATAAGCATGCTTAGGCATTCATTTGTAAACTAGATTTCAATTAGATGATCATTGTGAACTTTAGGCATTCTCAAGGTGATTCAATCTTTCTATTGTGTTGCAAGAGCAGACTTGTGTGTTTTGTGTGTTGATATCTTCAGATTTGAGCATCAATTTTCTCATGGAATGAAGAGCATCTTCCTCCCATGAGAGCTTCACTACAAGGTGACATAATATTGTGTTTTCATCATTGATTCCTTTGGTTTTTGCCTTTGTCTCATAAGGGCATGCACTCTTTTATCTGACAATGGTGTTCGAAGACTTAAGTGTCCTTTGAGGCTTGACTGAGGTAAGCCTCTAAACACCACAACTCCCAAACCAAGTCTTGTGATTGCAGGTTATAGGTGTCACATTTAGGAAAAGTGGAGTTGCAGGAAGGATTGGTAGGCATCATGGATTTAGGATCTGAAGAAAAGGACATGGGAGCACTTCCAAGACTTAGGCACTCACTCTATTGTCCTCTGCATCTAAGTTTTAGGAAATAGAAGTTGCAGGGCTAATAGTGTCAGGGGGAGGTTCAGATCCTGTGAAAAAACTAGAGCCTTGGACTTGGATGCCCACTCCAGTGTCCTTGGCTATTCTGTTTCAGAACCCCAAAAATAGGTATTCTGTAATTTGATATTTTACTCCTGTCTGCAAAATCTTTTTCTATCATTCATCTGTTTGTTGTCATAGTTGCATAATAAGGGTTTTAATGGTTAATTGGGCATAAGAGAAGGAAAATTAATAATTAAATTCCCTAATCAAAGTTTCCCTACATCTACAAGTGTCCTAGGGTATGACAGTGCTCACCACTCGACCCTAGATCCTTGAATGTAAGGTGGAAAGGAGGATTTAAACATCCAAAATTTAGAGCATTAACAAATCCAATTTTTCCCCTAAACATTTTGGTGAACCCATATTTTTGGACTTAAATTGAAATTTTCTGAGTGTGTGTCTTCAGATTTGGATTTCATTCATTCATTCATATAGTCATTCATTTTATTGCATTGAGAAAAATTCAAAAATTTTGAAAATTTTGGAAAATACAAAAAAATTGCATTTCTTGGCTTACTAAATTGCATCAATTCTTTCTAAATTTTCCTAATTCATAATTTTTGCATTGGATTTGATATAAACTATAGAAAAATCTAAAAATTCAGAAATTTACATTGCATTTTCTTTAATAATTTGCTAGGTTTTTGTAGAAATTTTGACAATTTTCATATAACCTAGTAATTCCAAAATGTAGGGTTTGTAGGAAAAATCTTTTTTTTTTCATATTTTTCTACTAATTTTATAGGCTCATTCAAATTAACATTTGGCTATAGACTTGAATTTTAGTGTGAATTTGCATTTAGATTTAAATATTTGCATTTTTGCTTAGAAAATTTCAACAAAAACTAGCAATTTTGATGCATTTTCATTAAATTTGCATTGGCATTTTGCATATTAAATCTTGAAAATTATTTTCATATCTAAGAGTAAGTCATTTTCATAATAAATCAGACTTCAAAACATTCGCATAGTATTTTGTCCCAAGATCTCAAACCTAGGGCTTCAAAAATAATGATTTTCACTAAATTTGAGCTTATCGGCTCTCCAAACTTGCACCATAGGTGTGTTGTGAAAGGTATTTTTGCATTAATTTTCTATTATTAGGGTAATCATTTTCTTCCCCTCATAAAAATCTTCACAACACCCTTTTATTGGGTTGTTGTAGTGAAAATTTTACAAAAAACTACATATTTTGGCTATTTTCTCCCTAGGGTTGGACCTAGTTTGCACTCCAAGCATGTTGTGATCAATTTTATGGATAGAGGTTACTGATATTATTGATATTATTTTTTGTATCTCCTAAAATTCATTACAACACCTCTTTTTCTAGGTCTTGGAATTGAAAAACCATGAAAAATAGCCTATTTTTACTATATTTTCACAAGGGTTTTACCTTAAGTGGCACTAAAAGCATGTTTTGTTGGGTATTTTTGCATCAAGTGGCTATTATTACTGATATTACTTTTTGTGCATCATCATTTTTCTTCACAACACCCTTTGTTATGCTCTTTTGCATTGAGTTTTCATGAAAAAAGTGCCTATTTTGACATATTTTTACTATATTTCGACTTGGCATTATCTTGGATTTGCATCAAGAGTGTTTTGAAAAGGATACTTTTTCTATTTTGTACTGATATCAGGAATATAACTTGTTTCCCTCAATAAAAATCCTTACAACATTCTTTGTTTCATTCATTGGCATTGCAAACATATCGAAAACTCAAGCATTTTGGGCTATATTTGCTCTTGTCTTTTGCACCAATTTTGAAAAGCTTTCAAAATCTGATTTGGTATTGGTTTGAGCATATAAACATGGCCTATAATCACAATGGCAACAATAGGTTCCCTCCTACACCTTACATGAAAAGAAAGGCTCCTGAACCTGAAATTGTCTTTACACCTCATGATAGAACAATCAGTGACTCTGAAGGACCTCTTTACATCACCATGAAAATAATGGGAAAGAACATGGAGGGAAATCTTATTGATCCTAATTGCATGACTAACGTTGCCTCTGAAAAATTCCTCTTTTCGAATCAATTAATATAGGGTCCCTATAACCCTTCGAACTTGATGATTAAAACACATACGGGAACCTTAAAGAAACCATTGGGTAAGATATCATTGTTAGTAATTGTCTTTGAGAAACATGTTGAACAATGGTTTGATATTACGCCCAATTATGATACCTTTGATATAAAACTTCGAATCCCTTGGTTAAAGGTTATGAAAGCAGTCCCTTCAACTATTTATAAATGTGTTAAATTTCCTTTGAATGGACAAGTTCATGTCATTTATGAAAATACATACAAACCTTCAATGACACAACAACACTTCAAATTAGATTACAAAGTGAAACTATTATGTCCAACACCTAGTCCTCCTACACAAGAAATGACAAAAAATAAACAACCCGCATGTGAAGAGAACTTTAGATTGAAAGGACAAGGTCCCTATGCTAAGGTTCCTCCCCCAAAATCCTTACAGGGATCGGGAGGTCGTTGTCAACTACAAAGTGTTCCACTGTGACAAATGAGATTTGATCCCAGTGCTTCATCTTCTAATTTGCACAAGCCTATGAAAGAGGATGGCCTTATCTTACAAGAGATAAGTGGTAAAAGAATACAAAATAGAAAAGCAAGAGAAAGAAGAAAAAGAAGACAAGCTTATGCTATAAACCTTGCCTCTCAACAAGAAAACATTAATCCCAACATTCAACCAAATAATAATGATCCTAACGATGAACAAGATATACATTTGGCTATGGTACCGTATGTCCCACTGTACTCCAACATTAGGGAGTGGGAAGATGACGATGATGATTTGCTTATAGACAACTTCTAGCCCGGAAGGGGCCCTATAGGTAAGTATCTCTAACCCTTTATCTCTCTCGTGATGTGCTTTCTCTGTGATGTGTTATGTGTTGTTTAGGCCTTCTGAAATGACCTTGGATTCTCTTGTAAGGTTCAAGATACCAGGAGACTACCTCTGTTGTGACCTTCTTCTATTTGTATCATCATTCTTCTAAAATTGTCTCTCTCTAATTTTGTTTTTATGTATTGTGTCTTATGGACATAGCGTTGTCGTTGGTGACCTAGGGGCACCCTCCTACATGACTATCCATAGGACACTTGTTTCTCCTCTCTTATTTATTGTTTCCCTTCCTCTAGTGTTTCCACCTAGCAGGTGGATGATGACAAAAGTTTATACTGATGCAGACCTGGTGTCCCTTTTGAGAGCAATCAACAAATGGACTTAGTTCCTAATATGATGATGGGGTCGTATATCTTATCTGACGCTTGGCTAGTGGAAGCACTCGTGCTTTTTGTGTATTGAATTTCATGATGTTTCTATCACATTTACAAACCTTAACAATACTATTTCTCTATGTAACTTTGTTTGTCTTTGAATCTAGCCTTGGTCGTACTTGATTTGGAGAGCTTCATGATATAGCCCTATGGTTATCCTCAAACTTTGAATTCATTGTATAACCTTGGCTCTTTGTGTGGTTAATCATATGCATTGATATTGTTTATCATGATTTTGTAAACACTAACATGTTTCTTGTAGGGATATGTTTGTGGGAACATTTGGCAATCGTAAAGTACATGTCACCTTTGGGGGGCATGGGATTTGTGAAAGTTGATGTTCCCTTGTGTATTTTCTTCCTACCTTAATGTGCTTGATAGCGATAACTGATATCAACCACCTTAAGGTGGGGGCATATATAAGGTAACTTGTCTATTGTAGATGTTAGCTATGTGCTTGTCCTTAGGTGTAGTCTAAAGACTTGCTCGATGAGTGCATCCTGCATCCTGAGTTTGTTTGTAGTCAATCAATCAATTATGTAAGCCCTCTGTGGAGGCAAGATATCATGTATATCCTTTTTATCCTAAGCCCTCTGTAGAGGCGGGGATGGTGTATTTCTCAGAGCAGATTGCATCATCCTGTCATTTTCAAAAGTCCTCTGCGAAGGTGGGGAGCGGTTCTGTGACTAACTCAACCCTTAAACGTGTTTTTAGTGATTGTTGTGGAGAAGCCCAATCATTGGTGTATGCCTGTAATGTGCCTAAGATGGTGTTGGACCTAGAAATAGGTACACTCCATCGCTTGTCTACCGTGTTTTCTCTGTATCTTCAAATGTGTGTTTTGGCGTGCTTGTTTTGTGTGGCATGTTTGTTGCCCCATATGCAGTCTAAAGACTTGATCAATGAGTGCATCCTACATTTTGGGAGGTTTTGTGTGTCTTGCGTGTGTGTTGCCCCATATAAAGTCTAAAGACTTGCCCGATGAGTGCATCCTGTATTATGGGAGGTTTGTTTACTTTCCGGTACTTGCATTTGCATTTTATATATATGAGACAAAAGAAAAGAAAATATATCATTTATATCTTCCATGCATTAATGTGTCTTCTATGTATTGACTGTCTTCTCCATGTTCTACATTACTGTAACTGTCTTCTCTATTTTTTGCGTGCCTATTACTATCTTCTATGTGATTGGTGTGTCTTCTCCATGCTTGATGTGTTTGTTGTGTTTGTGACCTTACTTTAATGCATGTATTGGCCTCGTGTTTATACATACATTAAAGTGGGGGCTAAATGTAACGTCAAAAAATTTCCCCTTGGGGGCTTTTCCCTCATAAGGTTTAGCTCTTGGGTCTTTAGTATGCATTTAGGACATCTTAGTTCATATTTTGGCATCTCAATGGAATGAGACCTAGGTTCCATGGCAAATTCAACCTAGGTTGACCCCTTGAGTTGTACCCTACCAAAAATAGGGGGGAGGACTTGGGCGCCTATGCCCTAGTCCTACCCTATTTTGGAGCAGCCCTAATTTCCAGGTGTCGGTTTATGACCGTTATTTGGTCCTTTTGCCGACACGGTAAGTTTTAATTTTTAAAATCTTGGCAGGAGTGCTTGTAGTTGCATATATAAGCATGCTTAGGCATTCATTTGTAAACTAAATTTCAATTAGATGAGCATTATGAATTGTAGGCATTCTCAAGGTGATTCAAGGCTTTTTATTGTGTTGCAAGAGCAGACTTGTGTGTTTTGTGTGTTGATATCTGTATATTTGAGCATCAATTTCCTCATGGAATGAAGAGCATCTTCCTCCCATGAGAGCTTTGCTACAAGGTGACATAATATTGTGTTTTCATCATTGATTCCTTTGGTTTTTACCTTTTCCTCACAAGAGTACGCACTCTTTTATCTGACAACAGTGTTCAGAGACTTAAGTGTCCTCTAGGGCTTGACTAAGGTAGGCCTCTAAACACAACCCCCAAACCAAGTCCTATGATTGTAGGTTATAGGTGTCACATTTGGGAAAAGTAGAGTTGCAGGAAGGATTGGCAGGCATCAAGGATTCAGGATCTAAAGAAAAGGACACAGGAGCACTTCTAGGACTTGGGTGCTCGTTCTAGTGTCCTCCGTATCCAAGTTTCAGGAAACAAAAGTTGCAGGGTTGAACCGACACCTTGGACTTGGACTCTCGCTCCAGTGTCCTTGACTATTCCGCTTCGGAACACCAAAAATAGGTATTCTATAATTTGATATTTTACTCCTATCTGTAAAAACTTTTTCCATCATTCGTCAGTTTGTTGTCATAGTTGCATAATTAGGGTTTTAATAGTTAATTGGGCATAAGAGAAGGAAAAATAATAATTAAATTCCCTAATCCAAGTTTCCCTACATCGGCAAGTGACCTAGGGTATGATAGTGCTCACCACTCGACCCTAGATCCTTGAATGTAAGGTGGAAAGGAGGATTTAGATATCTAAAATTTAGAGCATTAACAAATCCAATTTTTCCCCTAAACACATCCTAAGACCATAAATTAAGATAATAAATCCCAAATATGCCAACTCCTTCTTCATAAAACTACATTTCTTTGGATTAATCACTAACTTCTATTCCCTTAGCTTCTCAAAAACTCTTTGAACATGCATCAGGTTCTCCTCCAAGGTCTTACTAAAAATCAAAATATCATCCAAATAAACAATGAAACTTTTACCCCAAAACCCTTTTAATACATCATTTATGAGCCACATGAATGTGATATGTTGATTAGTTAAGCCAATTGGCATGAGTAACCACTCGTATAGGCCCTCCTTAGTATTGAAGGTTGTCTTCCATTCATCTCCTTCTCTGATTCAGTTCTGGTGATATCCACTCTTTAGGTAAATCTTTGTAAAGTACTTAGATCCACTCAAACAATCCATAATGTCCTCCATCCTTGATAATGGAAATCTATACTTGGTTGTAATTTTATTAATGGCTCAAGAATCTGCACACATTCTTCACTCTCCATCTTTCTTTGGTACTATTATTATAGGTACCACACAAGGACTTAGACTCTCTCAAGTCAATCTTTTCTTCAATACTTCTTGAACATGTCTATCCATCTCCTCATTCTCTACAAGAGTTATTTTGTGGGCTTCCTTATTTGGAAAACTAGCTCCTGGTATGAAATCCATCTAGTGACTAATCTTCCTCATCAATGGTAAACCTTCAAGTACATTATCAGACACAATCTCTTGAAACTCTTCCAACAAATCAGAGACTTATGTTGGTACATCTTCGTGTTCCTCTTGTTGATTTCAAGATTCAACACAAAGCACACATGCTCATGCTTCATTCCATCCAAAACTTTTCTACCATCTACCAAACAAATTCTAGCATTGCTACATACCTTCTCTTCTACCTCTTTCAAGGGCTTCAACTTGTGTTGAACTCCATCCTTTGTTAGGGAATAGGTGTTGTCATGACCATCATGGATAGCACACATATCATACTTCCATGGCCTCCCTAATAAAAATTACATGCATCCATGGGTATGATGTCACATAGTACATCATCCCAATAGTCTCCAATCTTGAGCTTAACCAAACACTACTCATTGACCATGGCTCTTTGGTCCTTTTAAGACCATGCAATTCAATATGGATGTGGGTGTTTTCTCCTCTCAAAATTCAACTTGGTAACCATATCCTCTGATACTAGATTACCAATTCTACCACTGTCAATAATAACTTCACAACATTTACCTCCATATTTGCAGTTCAGAATATACTCTTCCTCTGAATTGGTTTTTTTTATTCATTCACCAAGGCTATTCTTATGATAAGAGCTTCTCCTCTTTCAACATCTTCATTGTGCAACTCATGCATTACCTTCAAGTCTTCTATTTGTCCTTGATGTTGTATACATTCATATGCTTGATGTCCATCTTATCCACATTGAAAACAAGTTCCAAGAAATCCTCCTCTTCCAGGTCTTTGTCCAAGTCTTCTTCTTCCTCTTTATTCACTACTATTTTGGTCATGAGGATAGTAGGCATTGTCTCCTTTCTGGTTCTGACTAGTACTACCTTCTTCATTCTTCTTTTGATCTTCATATCGACCTCCATAGTATTTTTCACCAGTATTTCCACCATGACCTCTTCCTCTCCAGTTGCTTTTAAATCTTTTATTTAGATTCTCTTCTACCTTCATGGAAAATGGTAAGCATCTTTTATGGTAGTAATTCTGACCAAACTCAGCTCCTTTTGGATACTTGGTCTCAACCCATTAATGTAATGGGTTGCCTTCTCCTTGTTGGCCATAGAATGTCATATTCTGATTATAACCTTGTAAAACTCCTTTGTGTATTCTTTAACAGACTTATTCCCTTACTTCAATGGACTTGCATCTTTTCCAATAGCTCTAACTTATAATCTTTCCTTTTCCTTTTATATTTCTTTCTAGTTGTACCTCCTTCCACCAAATGTTTGCATGACCTTTTAGATTGGTCTTTTCAAATTTGACCCTTTCATGATCTTACACATCTTCATATTCAAATTACTCCTCCATATTATTGATCCAATCTATCAAATCTTTTGGGTTGGGATTTCCAAAATATGTAGAAACTTCAATCTTGGGTCTTTTACCAACCTTGGTGATGGCCTTCAACAATCTGACTTGCTCAAGTTCTTCTTCTGCAACTTGTTCTTCTTCAGATTATTTTTCTTCTTGTACGTTGTCTTCACTTTCTGCTCTTCTCCTTGGCTCCAATAATCTAGGTATATCCTCTTGGAGAGCATTGATCTATCTTTGTATGGCTCTAAACCCCTCTTTTGTAACAACATTTTTTAACCACCATGGTTTCTACGTGAAGGAATTTTATCTCTTCCACTAGCAAACCCACAACCTCAGGTCATGGTGCAATATGCCTCATGGTTAGTGATCTATCTGCACACATAGGAAGACTTTCTTTGATACCACTTGATGAGGGACTACTCCATCCAACACTCACACATGATACAACAATAGAGATTCTCATAGAAAATGTGAGGTATGGAATCAAAGAACCTTTATTTCTTCAATAAAATGGGGTACAAAATCAAGAATTACTTGCTACAACAACATGGTCTATTTTACAACAAACAAATTATACTCTATCAAAAATTGTACTGCAAGCCAAAGCCACAATCTACACTAATGGAGCCTGCCCCTTTATAACTATCCTCTACCCTTTTATTAGCACCATAAAAAACTTTCCTACCACTTCTCCACTACCTTAGAATGTTTTGGAATGTGTAACTATCCTTTTGGGTGCCAAAGGTCTAGCTATCCATTTTCGTACCCATAAAATTTCTTATTTGAAATTTGAAATTTGAGAATTTGATAACACAACTTCTAGGAGCCATGAATTTTGAATCGAGTGTCTAACTGACAAATGTTTGATGCGTTGGAAATATTGTGAAGTACTCTACACCATGGTAACCCATGATGTTAGTTATGCAAAGTTTCAAGCCCAAAACTAGCCTCTAACTACCTCAAATTTAACTTTGAAAAAAATTTCAATGTACTTTTTAAACACTGATACCTTAATATCTCTCTACCCAAGAATGGTCTTGAGCTGAATATTTCACCACTTGGGTTGAATTTTATTATTCTGGAGCTCTGTATAAAATTTCATGGCCATGTGTGCACAAATACAAACTTACTAAAAAAGTAGGTTACTATTTTAGCCTTCAAAAAATTTTGATAGTCCAAGACCACTAGAAACTTCAACTTGTGCTCTAAAAAAACTAATAAGCCTACAAAAACCAAAATTCAAAGAAACATAAAATATTTTTGGGTGATGCAAGATTGCCTTAACTCCTTTGGATTCTTCTACATCAATGATGAGACAACCAATAGGTAGAAGGATGCCCTAACACATCACAAGGTGTTTGAGGAGCTTGGTGGGTACTGTGTTGGGACAACCAAGAAAACACATCACACAAAATAGTAAGACCATGCCCCAATATATAGCATTCAAGACATGCCATGATATAAAGGATCATGGAGACCTTGAGGTGGTATATTGCAAGACAAAAATAAAGATAAACAAAGATCAAAAAACAATAGTCAACTAACATACATGATTGTTACCTTTTGCCAAAGTGTTGTTGATGATGATGATAAGATTGATAATGATGATGCCTAATGAGGAGAATAATATATCACATGAAGGCAAAGTGTAGATCATGGTATATTTGATGGCAAATGATTTGACTAATGGACATTACCAAGGTTACAATTGGATCTTTGTTTGAGTATTTTAATTTTTATGTTTTAAATGTAGGAACCTATATATGTAAGACTATAGGGCTTGCAAGTGCATGAAGGTTAGAATTGGGAAGGAGATTCATCCATGACATAGAATAGAAAACAAGGATAATGACATAAGCCTTTTCCAAAGAAAGGCACAATCCATTTCCCCCAGCATATGACAACGTCAATGATATGGAATAGGATGTTTGAATATACTCTATGAGGAGCACTAAAAAAGAACATGATAGTTACTTTATAAGTAAATGGGATGTGCCTAAAGTAGTAAAGGTTGATGAGGATATGGATGGTAGATGAGATGGATTTATTAGGAGATAGAAGACTTAGATGAGTTAGGACATGCATTTTCATGCCTTCTGTGCCTAGGGTTTCATTTGTTTAGACTTGTAAAACCCTAGACAAACCCTTATAAGATTTAAGACTTATATTGTGGTCCATGGTTTGTTCTGCATTTCTAATTTTTTGTTGACCGCTTGATGCCCATTTCTAGTTGCTTAAGTCATAACATTATGACTAGGGTGTCATGCATTTACTAGCCACTTAGTTCTCCTCTTACTATCGGGACCCGTGCATTGAGTTAATCTATCATATGCCTAAGTTTTTTGCTTGTGCCCTTTATAAAATTTGGCCCCCTCTTCCTAGTAGAAGAATGTTGTTTATAAGTGCATGTGCTCAGGCATAGCTTTTAAGTTGTCCATGTGGCCTAGTCCTAAGTGGTTTCTGTCATCCTGCAAAGCATTTTCTACTAAGGAAAAGGTTACATGTGGAAGAGGTGGCAAGTTTTTGGCCGAACAATACAGTAGGGCCCGTTGATGGTTTCCATTCAGTCCATGAGGTGAAATTTAATATAATCCACCATTCCATTAAGCCTTTTGGAGGGACCCAAAGTTGGCTTGTGGAAGAGAAAAAGGAAGCCATTTGGTGAAAGATTCAGTGGTGCATCATTAGAATGGTCAAATGAGTGCCACATAGCATCATCCTATGGATTTTCCACCATTTCATGGGCCTTCATCTGTGACTAAATCTTATGACCACGAGAGTGCAGGAGGCTGCCATGTGGACTATGATGATTGTCTCTCAATGGCGATCCTTTTGCTGAGTTGTAAAGGTAGTCCAGGTGGATGAATTTCATTGGTCCAAGATCTTCTCCACATGTTTCAAAGTATTCTGAAACTGGTTGGACCAATGAATGCCATATGATCAAGATTTTTTCCCACAGATTGACAACTCATATTCAAATTAGGCAACAAAGCGGTGGCACACTATAAACAATGAACTAATATAGAAAGGATAAATTTGAGCATGTATCAGGTCCTCTTCTACCATTAGATAGGAAGCAAGTTAAGTTTTTTGAACAATTGCCCTCTTTCAAGGTCAGGACAAATATGTTTTAAAAGGGAAAATTGCAATATTTTGGGATCTTTGAAGATCCTTCTTGATGTTGTAGTATAACAAGATGAGTTTGAAGGAGGACTGATAGAGTGTGAAGTTAATTTTGGGGGCTTGATATCCAAGTTTGTCAAAACTTTTCACCTCATATGGATAAAGTTCAAGAAAAGGTGCAATGTTTTAAAATGGATAAAATGATACAACCAAGAAACCTACCTCAGCATCTTAATATGGAAACAAAGGTTCTGTTGATGTTCTATCTGTAAGGGCCTTGGGTTTTAGAAAGTTGTGAAAAGTTGTGATCAGAGTCAAAACCGTGCCTGTTTCTACTTCTAGCAGTGGAATGAAATCTCCAGAGATTTCCAATTGAAACCTAAGTATTGCAATGATAGCTAGACCAAAATGGTTACAATGTAGACAGAAAAGACTGCTCAGGCATAGGAACTTCCACTCTTTTGCTATAAATTGGAATCCCTGTGTGTTTTGTATGCATCACTCCTTTCCTAATGGCAAATGAAATACATCTTCCACTGTGATATGCTATGTTTACCACCAAGTTTCTTAGGAAATACAACTTTATTTTTCTTGCTAGTGCTATGTTCTTACAAAGTTAAAAGACAAGAAGTATGTTCCTAGGGATGGGGGGTTTAGTAAAAAATGAAGGAGCGAGGCATTCGGGTGTAACTCCCTCATTTTCCCTTCCTTTGTAGTGTTATTCTCATGAGGGAAATTATTGTATGTCTACAGACTCCAATAACTGTGTGTTATTATGAGTCTTCAATCTGAGCCTAGAGGAGAAGAGATCTTATTACTCCGTCTTTGATGCAGAGCGCACAATAGAAGCAGACCAACAGATCAACTCATGTACATCGCTGAACTGGTTATTGCCGGTTCACATGCACCGATTCACCATTACACTTGGTCACTGCTTGTATCAATGACAAACTCCTTGTTCATCCTCCCAATATGCTGCTACACATTGACTGCATTGTGACTTTGATTTTTGGTGGATTCCTACAACCTCTCACCGCCAGTCTTAACTTCAACTTTCGGTGAACTTGCACTCATTAGCCGATGCGTTGATCATCTCAACTCCTTCGGTGAGACTTACTCCTCAGTCATCAAGTCACAGAGCCCCCCCAATGAACCTCTGCTATTCTTCGTTCACTGATGAGTCATTTACCATCGGCCGCCTAGGGTTTGCTTCACCAATTCTCCAATGCACAGTCTGCCTTTTTCAAACCCTAGCACATAGAAATGCTAGGACATCTACTGTACGTGACCCCCGATCTGGGACATCTGCATAGCCAAATATTGAAACATAATAGGAAACAAAAAACACATTCTGTACAATGAAGCCATTCCACTAATTTCAATAGAAATCTTATCAGTGGAATGCTTCATATCGACATAATGCAACAATGGGAAAACAGAAAGGAAAGGAAATCTACAGCTAAGTAATTTCATATCTACAGAGAATAGAAAGCAAATTGATGACACAAAGTAGTTGATTTCTTCTTAACACAATGCAGTTACATTCAATCGATCTAACTACAATACTAATCATCATGCCTGATCTTGTTCATATCCCTATTTTTATAGATTCACCCAAGGTAGTACCAACTGACTCCAAGCGACTGGGAAACACTACTGCCTATTTTTGGCATTATTTCTATTTTTAGCATTACAGGATTACAATTAACAAATACAACCTAAGTACTTGGGACTTACAAACAGAAATTACTTGCATTGGTCAAATAGACCTTATTACAACTCAAAAAATGATTTAAAACAAAACATGAACTTAAATGACTTGTGTTAGCTGCCCCTGCACCATACTCCCGGGGTTTAAGAGAACTCAAGTCCCTTGAGGAACCAAGTCTAAAATATTAACCCCATGCTTGATAATGTCTTCTTCACTCATCCAGGTAGCATCCTCATTAGGCAAGCCACGCCATTTGACCAAATACTGCTTGTAGGTTTTATGTCTAGTCTTCTTCTAAATTTTGGTGTCCAAAATACATTCCAACTGAATTGGCTAGCTGGGTGGAAGATCAGAAATCCATTCTGCATCTTCTATGCCTATCTCTGCTACATTGGCCCCCTAAATGGAAACAAATCAGCCACATTAAAGATGGGTGAAATTGCTAATCCAGGAGGAAGTTCAATTTTGTATGCATTAGGCCCAAATTTGTGTACAACCCTGCATGGACCTATCTTCTTCATAAGAAGCATCATGGGCGGCCCCTTCGGAAGTCTTTCCTTCTTTAGATATGCCATTACCAGATCTCCAACTTTGTATTGGACATCCCTTTTCTTCTGATCAGCTCTCTCCTTGTATTTCCCTATGTGCTTCTGTATAGTTTCCTTTACAGCATCATGGATATCCTTCATGCTGACTACAAAATCTTCTCCTTGTGCACTTCTTTTTTCCATATTCTAGAGATCCTTGAGCTCCAAAATTCCCCTAGGATGAATCCCATATACAACTTCAAAAGGGCTCTTTCCTATGCTCCTATTAACAGAATCATTGTAGGCAAACTCTGCTTGTGGGATGATCATATCCCATGCTTCTCCATGTTGTTTAGTCAAACACCTCAAAAGATTACCCAGTGATCTATTCACCACCTCAGTTTATCCATCTGTCTGAGGGTGATATACAGATGTAAAAGACAATTGGGTGCCCAATTTCTTCCATAGTGTCCTCCAAAAATGTCCCACAAACTTGGGATCTCTGTCAGTAACTATGTTCAATGGTAAACCATGAATTCTTACTATCTCCTTGAAGAAAAGACCCGCAACATGTGAAGCATCGTTAGTACATTTACATGGCACAAATTGAGCCATTTTACTAAACTTGTCAACAACCACAAACACACTATCAAATCCTCTTTGAGTCTGGGGAAGACCCAAAACAAAATCCATACTGATGCACTCCCATGGCCTTTGTGGAATTGGAAGTGGTTGATAAAGATTTGCATTTGACGAAGTCCCTTTGGCTCTTTGGCAAATGTTACAATAGTCTACAAATTTTCTAACGTCTATTTGCATCTTAGGCCAGAAGTAAAACCTTCTCACTTGCTCCAATGTCTTGTCCAATCTAAAATGACCTCCAAGACTACTGCAATGTTTCTCTTTTATGATGTTCTCCCTCATGGAACACCTAGGCACACACAGTTGGCTGCCTTTAAACAGTAGCCCTTACTGTAACAAATATTTAGAAAAATTAGAATGATAAGAATCTAAGAATTGTGAACAAACTGCATATATCTCCTTGAAGTCCTCATCATCTTGGTACATGTTCTTGAGAGATTCCAGTCCCACACTCTGCAACTGGATCTTCTGTATAGTGCACACTCGTCTACTCAAAGCATCTGCCACTTTGTTGTCTTGTCCCTTCTTATGTTTGATGGAAAAAGTATACACCTGAAGTTGTTCAACCCACTTCATATGCCTATGATTTAGCTTCTCCTACAAATTCAGAAAACTCAAAGCATGGTCGTCAGTATAAACAATGAATTCCTTGGGCAAGAGATAATGTCTCCATTTCCTTAATGCTTGAACCATTGCATACAATTCTAGATCATATGTGGAATACTTTCTTTTAGCATCATTCAGTTTTTCACTAAAGAAAGCAACAGGTCTACCTTCCTGACTCAAGACAACACCAATGGCAAGGTTACTGGCATCACATTCCATAGTAAACAACTTATTAAAATCAAGCAAAACCAAAATGGGTTTCTCTACTATTTTCTGTTTGAGAATCTCAAAAGATTCATCGGCTGCTCTATTCCAAACAAACTTACATTTATGTCCTCCTTTTATGGTATCCAGAATGGGTGCACAAACATGACTAAATCCTCTTATGAATTTCCTATAAAATGTTGCTAACCCATCAAAACTTCTTAAATCACTTACTATTTTAGGCACTGGCCAAGACAGAATAGCATTTACCTCCTCTGGGTCCATTTTCAAACTGCCCTGGGATATAACAAATCCAAGGTATGTGAGTTCTTCCTTCATGAAGATACTCTTCTACATATTGATCATTAGTTTCTCCTCATGCAGCTTCTTCAACACCTGTTCCAAATGCTGCAAATGTTCTTCTTTTGTCCTGCTGAAAACCAGAATATCGTCAAGATAGACAACAACAAACTTGCCAATAAAATCTTTCAATACCTCATTCATTAGATGCATGAAAGTACTTGGAGCATTGGAAAGTCCAAATGGCATCACCAACCACTCATAAGGACCTTCATTAGTCTTAAAGGTTGTCTTCCATTCATCCCCTTCTCTAATCTTGATCTGATGGTATCCACTCTTGAGATTGATTTTAGAAAAATACCAAGCTCCTCCCAAACAATCCATTAGGTCTTCTATTCTAGGCATAGGAAACCTATATCTGATGGTGATCTTATTTATGGCTCTTGAATCAATACATAACCTCCATTTGCCATCCTTCTTGGGAGCTAAAAATGTGGGTACAACACATGGACTAAGACTTTTCCTCACTAGGCCTTTATCCAACAGTTCTTATACTTGTTTAGCAATCTCCTCATTCTTATTAGGTGTCATTTTATAAGCTAGTTTATTTGGCAATGTAGATCTTGGGATGAAGTCAATCTGATGATTTATGTCTCTCATAGGGGGTAGTACATTGGGCATATCCTCCACCATGATACCCTTATATTTATCTAACAATTCCTGCACTTCCTTAGGGACTTTTTCCTTGCTGTTTTCAGACAAATCAGAATTGTCTTTAGGTTTCAAAATCAGAGCATACCCCTAGGTTCCCTCCTCTTTCAGAGTATGGAGAAACTCTTTCCCACTCATTAACATGATACTTGAGCCTACATTCTTGTCTACACCCTCTTCTGGTAAAGGATTCATCTTATACTATCTACCATTCTTAGTGATCACAAAGGAATTTGACTTACCATCATGCTGGGCTTGTACAGCATACTGCCAAGGTCTACCTAATAGTAAATGGCATGCATCCATGGGAATTATATCACACAAAAGTTTTCTCCATATTCCCCTATCTACAATTCTACCCAAGCTTGTTCATCAACCAAGACTTGTTGCCCTTTGTTCCACCATGACACTTTGTATGGACTCACATGTGGCAATCTTTTCAATTTCAATTTCTCTACCATTTCTATTGAGACTAAATTTTTAGTTGAACTAGAATCAACAATTACCTTATAGTTTTTGCTGGAAGTTGTACACAGAGTTCTGAATAGTGTCTTCCTCTGGGGTGGTTCCTTGTTCTGTGGCACTTTCAGCATTGTTGTTCTCATCATGAGACTCTCTCCACCTTATGCTGGATCTGCGCTTCCCATAGGTAAGTTCACACTCTGACAATCTTCTTCTTGAATCAGTTGGTTCTTTCTCTCTCCTCCATGAGAGCTTGAGGCTTTCTCTGGACACCTGCCTGTTGTGTGCCTGATTTGGTTACAATTATAACATCTTCCCATGAAGACATTAGGACATCTACCTGGTCCACCAAATCTACCTCTCCCATTGGGTCTCCTTCCTCTGAAACCCTCTCTAGAACCAGATTCGCCACTATGTTCTTGTTAACTGGACTCCCCTTGATTTTTTTGGAACTGATTTCTGCCACCAAAGCTATTTTTGTCTCTAAAATTCCTTCCACCTCTGCCTCTATTCTACTGATCTCCCTTTCTTTTCTACTTCTCTTCTACTCTCAGTGCCACTTGGAAACATTTGTCCACGGTTTCTGGTGTCAAGATGGTAATCTCATCTTGTATACTATACTTCAGGCCATTAATATACCTGGCAACTCTTCCTTTCTCATCCTCAGCATGTCCACACCTTAGAGATAATTTATGAAATTCCTCTATATAGGTAGATACATCCATATCCTTCTGCCTGAGGTTCTACATTTTCTTGTATATCTGCACTTCATAATCTGCTAGTAGGAACTGAGCCTTGATCCTTTCTACCATCCGACTCCAGGATGAGATCATGCTCTTGCCACTCTTCACCCTTTCCCCTTGGGTGTAGTTCCACCATGTGAGTGCAGCTCCCTTCAATTTCATTTTTGCAAACTTGACTCTTCTATTCTCCGATACCTCCTTGTACTCAAAGTAATTGTTCAAAGCCTCGACCCATTAGATGACTTCATCTACATCCATCTTTCCACTTAACATCAGAATCTCCATTCTTGATTTAGACGATTCCTTACCAAGTGATTTTATGGCCTCTAGAAATTGTTTCTGATCTGCAGATATATCTGTCTGTCCTGAGGTTGTTTCCTCTTCCCCATCTTCTTCTTCTCCATCAGACTCCTTGTCTGGTTTCTTGACTTTTCCTAAGGTTTTTAACTTAGCCTAGAGTGCTTCCTTGACTCTAGTCTTGATCATATCCTCCATCTCCTTGAATTTCTTGGCCACTTCAATGGTCATCCCCTTTGGAGGCATCTCTCTAGCCCCTTCTTCACTTTCTCTGTCTGACATAAACATTCATAGACAATGCCAACACTTTTATAAACCCTCAACTTGTCTCTGATACCAAAATGATGCAGAGCACACAACAGAAGCGGACCAACAGATCAACAGATCAACTCACGTACATCATTGAATTGGTTATTGCCGGTTCACATGCATCGATTCACCATTACACTCGGTCACTGCTTGTATCAATGGTGAACTCCTTGTTCATCCTCCCGATATGCCGCTACACATTGATTGCGTTGTGACTTTGATTTTTGGCAGATTCTTGTGACCTCTCACCGCCAGTCTTAACTTCAACTTTCAGTGAACTTGCACTCCTTAGCTGATGCGTCAATTGTCTCAGCTCCTTCGGCGAGACTTACTCCTCAGTCGTCAACTCATAGAGCCCCCCCAATGAACCTCTGTTGTTCTTCATTCACTGATGAGTCATTTACCATCGGCTGCCTAGGGTTTGCTTCACTGATTCTCCAATGCATAGTATGTCTTCTTCAAACCCTAGCACATAGAAATGCTAGGACATCTACTGTGCGCGACCCATGATCTGGGACATCTGCATAGCCAAATCTTGAAACATAATAGGAAACAAAAAAACACATTCTGTACAATGAAGCCATTCCATTGATTTTGACAGAAATCTTATCAGTGGAATGCTTCATATTGACATAATGCAACAATGGGAAAATAGAAAGGAAGGGAAATCTACAGCTAAGTAATTTCGTATCTACAGAGAACAGAAAGCAAATTGATGACACAAAGTAGTTGATTTCTTCTTAACACAATGCGGTTACATTTAATCGATCTAACTACAATACTGATCATCATGACTGATCTTATTCATATCCCTATTTTTATAGATTCATCCAGGGTAGTACTAACTGACTCCAAGCGGCTGGGAGATCGATTCCAAGAGGCTGGAAAACACTACTACCTATTTTTGGCATTATTGTTATTTTTGGCATTATTGCTATTTTTAGCATTACGGGATTACAATTGACAAATACAACCTAAGTACTTGGGACTTACAAACAAAAATTACTTGCATTGGTCAAATAGACCTTATTACAACCCAAAACATGATTTAAAACAAAACATGAACTTAAATGACTTGTGTTAGGTGTCCCTGCACTAGTCTTCCCCTCCCTTGAGATGATAACACTCATCAAATATCTAGCTGTGACATACACAGAATTTTCCATTAGGATGAGCTAGCTGGTAGTTGGGAGAAAGGGGTATGTTTATAAGAACAGTTAGTTCTCTGTCAAACTTGGAGAGATGACTATTACTACTTGCTCTACAAGGAAGCTTTTGGCACTTCTAGAGTTAGCAACAGGTGATTTCCTCAAGGATCTTGAAGGTTGAGGTGGTTGGAAGCCTCAATTTGAAACATGAGGATTCATGTCTCTATGCCTAGAAGGTGAGGCGAAGTAGAGGATTCTTGTATTTGGGTACCTGTGGAGTTTATGCCCTTAGAAAGAATCTGGATGTGAAGGGTGGTTGAGTTTAGCATACATATGATTAACCACAGTGGTAGACAATCAAATGAGCATAATGACTTATCTTCCATGCTCATGGCTAGGACAAATAAGGATAAAATAGTTAGCCTCCCCACCGAGGGAAATGATTTGATTTTTAGTTGTGCTCTCATTTTAATTGTTTTTGTGTTGTATAGTTATACTCATGTTTTGTTTTGTAAGGTTTGCCAAATGAAAATGTGAAACTTGTCCAATGGCCTGAAGCTTGTTTGCTCCCTTGTTTCTATAAAATGGAATTCGAGGCCTTTGGCAAAGGATCTCAGATAAATTTTGTTCTGCAGAGCACATAGTAATAGAGTTGGTATTTCTAGTTTAGGTTATGTTTGAGAATAGAATATGATGTACATGTGAATTTTTGCATCACATTACCAGTTCAAGTCTGAATATATTGCCAAGTTCAAAGCTATATTGTCTCCTATGTTGTAATCTTCATCTCATTTATGAATAAAGTTTGATCAAGGATCATTTTATTCATCTTCACAGTCTTTCCTATGTATGAATGTTCTTCTTATGGATTCTACTCAAGGATTGAATTAAAATTCTTTAAGGAAAATATTAAATGTTATGAATGTTTGCAGGGATTTGTAAGTAGATATAGTTTTGAGTTTGTTGAAGTGTAATAGTGTAATGCATTGTTGCAATGCTTCATAAACTAGGGAAAATAATGTCATATGGGGTTTTGTTTACATCTATTTTGACTCTGTAGCCTAGGTTAAGGCACCAATCTCTCTAATTTTGTGTTTGGTACAACTCCTTGGTCATTTAAATTGAAAATCACAATGGTTTTCCCAATCATGCAATAAGTTATTTGCTTAATGTTGTTTTCATGTTCTCCTGCAAATGAATGTATAGAAGCCTAAGGATCTAGCCAATTGCTTTAGCATATTCGACAATTCTTTTGCATATTAGAGAGAACATATATGCTTGCAACAATATTTTGAGATAAATGGTAAGGAGATCTTAAGAAAATACTATAAGGGATTCCCATCCTAGGTTTTGCATAGCCTAAAGTGCAGAGGAAAAGTTCAATCCATCTTTTCCTATTCATTGGCCAATCCCTTAAGGTAAATTGATCATTACAATTGGTTATTCTTTAGATTGTCAATGAGATCTGGTTGGGAATTAAAAATGACCAACAAATTGGTAACTCTACTGGGACTTAATCTATAATTTTTCAAGACTAGTCTAGTGCTCTTCCATAGGTGTTTAGAGTTTGCACATGTGCAATGCATTATCATTCCCTTTAGAGAGTGGCGACTTTGATACTCTCCTTACCGATGGATCAATGAAGAAAGTAATGGTGCAAGAAGACTCTGCTAGAATTTTGAACCTTGATGTTTGTTTCTAGTTTGATGAGAAATGGTGTTGTGAAAATCTAGTCCTCTTTGAGAGGTGGCAACTCTGCTGATCAAGTTACTGAAGAAAGATCTCTTATTTTGCTAGACTTGGGCTAGGATTTGCACGATGTTCCTTTAGAAGAAGTAGTTATATGAAATCTGCAATATTTTCTAGGTATTCTATCTTCCCTTTTGGTTCCATCTTCCCTTTTGGTTCCATCTTCCAAGGAAGAATACTTTGCAAGGTGAAATTCATTTGTGGGATTCTGTGAAGAAATGTGTCATTCCTTTACTAAATATGGATCTAGGTCAGAAAGGAAGGGCTTAAATAAGTAAGTTATATCTGTGTTGGTATGATTTTGTGTGGGAATACTTAAGGTTGTTAAGATAGAAATCCATTGGAAGGTGATTTTAGCATATTGGGGTATGGATTGTTATTCTATTTCTCCCTATGCATTATTAAATATCACAATACAAGCTTTACAACAACAACAGTCATATCCTCAAAGGGGTTTTCTCTATTGAAAGATACAAAGCTATAGATTTTAGTGGTATCCAAAATTACCCTAATCTAATTCATGATAAGGTCAGAAAGCTTTTGCCAACATTCAATGGGGATAATTCTAAATCAAAAAATGAGCATTTGCAAGATTTTGGTGATCTAATGGGATATTATGAGGTGGATGCAAAAGATGTGGTTATGAAATTATTTGTTCAATCTTTAAAAAAAGATGCAGAGATTGGTTTACAGATCTACCCACCCATTGCATTTCTTCATGGAAAGATCTTAGAATGGATTTTATTGACCAATTTGGTGAAAGGGTTAATGTAAGCTCAGCAATAAACAATCTTGTTCACATTGAGAAAGATGAAGAGGAGTTGGTCCCATCTTTTAATTTAAGGTTTGTAAAAATGATAAGACATATTCTAGAGAGTATTAGGCCAAATGATGCAATGTGTTTGGTTATATACCTAGGTACATTAAATGAAGAGATGAGTTATTTGCTAAGAGATAAGAACCCTACAACAATCTACCAAGCATATTCCATGGCCATGGATATTGAAAATAATTTGAAGCATTTGAAGGTAAAAGAACTTGGGCCTGCATGTATTGATATTGTTAAAACATCTCACATAAATGAAAGATGTAGATCAGGAAATAGTAGTGTTTGCCAAGATGGCAATAGTCTGAATATCATAGTGAATCCATCACATTGTCATTTAGGTTCTAATGGGTTAGTTGCTACGGATAAGCCTAGAAATAACATCCAGTATATGTGCAATGAGAATAAGGTAGGATCTAAAGATATGTATTGCAATAAAGTAAATGGTGTTTGTAGTCAGTTCATTGACTATGCAGGTGAGGATTGTAGATATAATATTCTAGACACCAGACATAATCGACAAAGGAATACATATGAGATCACTCCATGTTGCAGTCCTACTAATCCAGAAATAGAAAAGTGTTTAAGTATTCAACATGATGAAGTATCTTAGAAGGTAGATAATGTTGAAGAAGGGTGTAGAAACATGTTGTTTGAAGGGTTGAAACATGACTTTATAGCAGATGAGTATCCTTTTTATGTCAATTATGATAACAGTATATATGATCATTCCTTGGATGATTATGATTGCACTTATGAAGTGAAAATAGAATGCATTGCCTAAATCAAAGAATTTATTGCTATGAAGGATTATGAGGGAGCATGTTTGTGTATTGGTGAACAAGTTGCCTACCTTGGTGGATTCTCATAATATAAGTCTAAAAGGATAGCTATTGATGGTATAAAGGATATTAAAAGTTTGTCTGTATGTTCCTTTGAGGACTATGATGACTTGGAGTATGTTGATGTTGAAAGAGATTTTAATCCTCAAGTCAAAGAGGTAGAAGCACTTATGATAGGGATGAACATAAGGCATAATCTCCTTTATGATGAACCTCCAATTCCACTAGAGATGATAAATGATAGTCCTTTCTTATGTAGAAATAATCCTATCTTTGTAGAAAACTGGGAGTGTGGGGAACCTAAAGAATCTGAGGAAGATCAACCAAAGGAATCTAATGTATACACAAACAATATTGGAGTTGTTCAACCTTGTGAGGATGATGAATTAAGCTTTGGAAATAATCTTGTTATATTTAAAGTTAAATCTCCTCTGCATGACATCAAAGTACATGACAAGATTGGTGTCCTACCAAATTTGAAGGAGCACAAATGTATGCCAACTTAGATTGGATGGATGCTTGTGTATGAGCATTCTTCTTTATCATATGAAGGACATAATTCATATGATCACTCAGTTTGTATATTTCAGTCCTTTACCTTTAATCAGTCTAATTTATCAGACTTGGAGCCAAGGTATGACTTTAATGAGTCAAAACAAATGCATGTTGAGGTACTCGAGCAAGATACTGTTTCAAGATTGACATAAAAGTAACAAATGAGCCTAATTTCTGTGATTCCAGTTATCTAATAAACTATGAATATTTTGAATTCCCAATTCAACAAGTGGTAAATATTTGATGGTGCATGATGATGATATTACTGATATAAGGTTTCACAGTGATCAAGAGTTTAATATTTCTAAAAAATGTAACATGTGTAACAAGGGTATTCTTAAATCAGAACCTAATTGTAAAGATCAAAAGAACATAATACATTTTTAATATCATAGATTTAAGTGTTTCATGAGGAAGATACACATCCATATCAGTAACCAAATGGATTGCGATAGTACTTCCAATTTTAGCTTGGAGGAGTCATGGGAGAAAAATAATTTTGACAGGGGTAGGTCTTCTCTTTCCTTTTGTGCTGGCTTGGGGCCACCATGTAAGGATCAAAATTTGTGAAGTCAAGCCATTTGTTGTTGGGAGATTTAAAGGTAAAATTAAGCACATGGTCTGCTGCCCCAGAGAATTTGGATCCTCATATTGACCTTGCAGTCAGCTATCCCCAACTAGAGGCATTATTAGGACTTGTATTTTCATTCCTTATGTGCCTAGGGTTTCATTTTTTTAGACTTCTAAAACCCTAGAGAAACCCTTATAAGCTTTAAAACTTATATTGTGGTATGTGGTTTGTTCTACATTTCTATTTTTTTGTTGACTGCTTGCTTCCCATTTCCAGTTGCTTAAGTCATAATGTTATGACTAGGGTGTCATGCATTTATTGACCCCTTAGTCCTCTTGTTATCATTGAGACTTGTGTACTGAGCTAATTTATCATATGCCTAGGTATTCCGCTCACACCCATTATAAAATTTGGCCCCCTCTTCCTAGTAGCATAATGTTGTTTTTAAGTGCACGTGCTCAAGCTTAACCTTAAAGTTGTCCATGTGGCCCTATCCTAATTGGTTTCTAGTGTCCCAAAGAGCATTTTCTACTAAGGAAAAGGTTTCCTATGGAACCAGATAAGAGGTGACAGGTGGCAAGTTTTTTGATGAATAACACAACAGGGCCTATTGATGGGTTCTATTAAGTCCACCTAGTAAAATTTATTATATTCTGGCCGTCCACTAAGCCTTTTGGGGGGACCCAAAGTTATCTTGTAGAAGAGCGAAAGGAAGTCATTTGGCAAATAATTTAGCAGTGCATCATTAGAATGGTAAAATGAGTGCCACATGACGTCATCCTATCGCTTTTTCACCATTTTGTGGACCTTCATTTATGAATAAATCTTATGATGCGAGGAGTGAGAGAGGTTGCCACATGGACTAAGGTGATTACATGTCTCTCAATGGCAAGCCTTTTACTAAGTTGAAAAGGTAGTCCAGGTGGACAAATTTCATTGGTCCAAGATCTTCTCTATGTGTTTCAAAGTATTCTCAAACTAGCTGGACCAATCAACGTTGTCTAGTCAAGATTTTTTCCCAAAGATTGATGGCTCATATTCAAATTAGGAAATAGAGTGGCAGCACTTTGTAAATAATGAACTAATACAGAAAAGATAAATTGAATCATGTACCAAGTCCTTTTCTACCATCTAATACGAAGAAGGTTAAGTTTTCTGAATGATTGTCCTCTTTCCAGATCAAGACAAATGTGTTTTAAAAGGGAAAATTGCAATATTTTGGGATCTTTGAAGATCCTTCATTCCACCATAGTGCAATGAGATGAGTTTGAAGGACCAGTAGATTATGAAGTTGATTTTGGGGACTTGATATACAAGTTTGTCAGAACTTTTCTCCTGACATGGATATAGTTTGAGAAAAGGTACGATGTTTTAAAATGGATAAAATTCTACAACCAAGTAACCTACCTCAGCATCTTCATTATGGAAACAAGGGTTCTATTGAGTGTTCTAACTACAGGGGCCTTAGGTATTGGAAAGTTGTGATCAGTGTCAAAACTATGCCTCCATTTCTACTTTTGGAAGTGGAATAAAATCTCTAGGGATTTCCAATTGAAACCTAAGTACTATAGTGATAACAGAAAAGACAAATCAGGCATAGGGACTTCCACTCTATTGCTATAAATGGAAATCCCTGCGTGTGTTGTATGCATCACTCATTTCCTAATGGGAAATCAAAGACATATCCCACTCCAATATGCTATGTCTACCGCCAAGTTTCTTAGGAAATACTACTTTATTCTCCTTGCTAGTGCTTTGTTCTTACAAAGTTAAAAGATGAGAAGTATGTTCCTAGGGATGGGGGGTTTAGGAAAAAGTTAAGGAGTGACGTAGTGGGGTGTAAATCCCTCATTTTCTCCCCCTTCTTTGTAGTGTTATTCTTGTGATGGACATTGTTGGTTTTTTGTAGACTCCAATAACTGTGTTATTATGAGTCTTTAGTTTGAGACAAGAAGAGAAGGAGATCCCATTACTCCCTCTTCCGCTCACTCAAGATGATGACACTCATCAAATATCTAGCTATGACATATGTAGAGTTGTCCATCAAGATGATCCAATTGCTAGTGGGGAGAAAGGCGTAAGTTGACAAGAATAGTTAGCTCTCTATCCAACTTGGAGAGACAACTATTGTTGTAATGCAAGGGCATCATTTCCCCATTAAGTTTTGTTTTTCTTAGTTGTTGTTTAATTTTTGTCTCTTGAAGACTCTGTTAGATAAATTATTAACTCCCCACATTTCATGTAATCATCTTGTTTAGGTTAATTTCTTGTAGTTAGCCTCTTACAAAGGAGTTGAATTAATTTCTGGATAGGGGAAGTTAGTAGTTGTTGTTGCCTCCTTTCTTGTCTCAATTTTGTTCCTGTCGTCAAAAGGGAAGGAGTTACAAAATGCCAAAAAACAACCAAGAAGAAGTTGCAAACTACCATAAATGGCTAGGATGAAGTCAACAGCAAGGATAGAAGAATAAGCCTAAATAGTGAAGTAAGGGTGTTGGAGAATAAAGGGAATATCAGAGGCTCCAGGTGTGAAAGGACATAGGATTGTAGAGGTAGATATAGAAGAAGTTTGACTATGTGTTGAAGCGGTTGGGTATTTGAAGCCCATGAAAATACCACATTATGTAAAGTTTGTTGACTCTAAGAATCTGCCAATGTAAGATCTCTTTATTCATGGTCGAACTAGTTGAATTTTGAATAAAAGATTCCTGTTAAATAGAAGTTTTTGTAATCAATTCCTATCACTTAATGTTGAATGGTTCTCCTCAGCATTTTATGTTGCTTGTGACTTTTGTTTCTATCACTTGTGTGGAATGACAGAAGTTTGCCAATGTTCTTATCGCTTGGGTCAATCTAATCGATTGAATAACCTACTATAACTTAAGATTATTATTTGTTGTTGTCTGAGCTGTATCCTGGAAGTGTTACTATTTGTCTATAACTAATTGGGCTGCCATCATGCTACTTCCTCTATAGGGAAGTTTTTGGCACTTCCAGAGTCAATGATAGGTGATTGCCTCAAGAATCTTGAAGGTTGAGATGGTTGGAAATCTCAATTTGAAAGATGAGGAGTCATGTCTCTGTGCCTTGAAGGTGAGGCAAAGAAAATGATTCTTGCATTTGGGTACCCATGGGGTTTACGCCCTTGGTAGGAATCTAGATGTGAAGGGTGGCTGAGTTCAGCAGACATATGATTAACCACAATGGCAGAGAATCAAATGAGCATAATGAATTACCTTCTATGCTCAAATCTGGGACAAATAAGGACAAAATAGTTAACCCCCCCCCCACTTAAGGAAATGATTTGATTTTTAGTTGTGCTCTCATTAACAAGTGTTTTGTTTTGCTACTATATAGTTATACTCATGTTTTGTTTTGTAAGGTTTGTCAAATGGCCTAAATCTTATTTGCTCCCTTATTTCTATAAAAGGGAATTTAGGGCCTTTGGCAAAGGATCTCGGAGAAATTTTGTACTACAGAGTGCATAGTAATAGAGTCTATACTTCTAGTTTAGGCCATGTCTAAGAATAGAATATGATGTACATGTGAATTTTTGTATGACATTACTAGTTCAAGTCTAAATATACTACCAAGTTCAAAGCTATATTGTCTCCTATGTTGTAATCTTCATCTCATTTATGATTAAAGTCTGATCAAGGATTATTTTATTTGTCTTCACAATCTTTCCTATGTGTGAATGTTCTTCTTATGGCTCTTACTCTTGAGCAGTGAATTAAAATGCTTTAAGAAAAATATTGAATGTTATGAAAGTTTGCAGGGATTTGTAAGTAGAATTGGTTTTGAGTTTGATGAAGTATAATAGTGTAACGCATTGTTGCAATGCTTCATAAACTAGGGAAAATATTGTCATATGGGGTTTTGTTTACATCTATTTTGACTCTATAGTCCATGTTAAGGCATCGATCTCTCTGATTTTGTGTTTGGTACAACTCCTTGGTCATTTAAATTGAAAATCATAATGAGTTTTCCATTTCGTGCAATAAGTTATTTACTTAATGTTGTTTTCATGTTCTCCTACAAATGAATGTATAGAAGCCTAAGGATCTAGACAAATTCTTTACAATATTATGTAATTCTTTGGTATATTAGAGAGAACATATCTTCTTGCAATAGTATTTTGAGATAAATCGTAAGGAGATCTTAAGAAAATACTATAAAGGATTACCCTCCTAGTTTTTGTAGAGCCTAAAGTGTAGAGGAAATGTTCAATCCAACTTTTCCTATTCATTGGCAAATTTCTCAAGGCAAATTGATCATTAGAATTGGTTATTCTCTAGATTGCCTTTGAGATATAGTTGGGGATTAAAAACAACCAACAAGATGATTGTACGAAGAGTACCTACAAGATAATGGATTCCAGCTCATAAATGGCACCTGCAAGAAGGTTTTCACTATAGGATAGATTATTTCTCCTATTGGGCATGCTATAAATTTGTAAATGTAAAAATGAATACATACAAACAATATAAACTAAGTCTAACCTATTATATTCATATATACAAGAAACCTCAAGTTTAAACATAAGGAAACTAGCTAAAAAAGATGAAAATATAAACAATTATCACCCAAAAGTCGCCTTGTTGCACCAAGCCATGGTGGTTGTGGTCTAAGATTGATTGTGATGAGAGATGATTATGTTAGTGCTCAACTTAGAAACATTACATTATATAAGTAATTGATGAAAAAGGCTTGTGGAGGGTGCTATTTATATATTTTTGGATGAGTGGATGGAGGGCTAGGATTCCCTCAAGAGAGATTAACAGTTGCAATTGTTTGAAAGGATTGGAGGGATGACAAGCCTCCAAGTGGAACCATGTGAATGTTTTTCAAAGGGGGTTCCAAGATTCAAGGGGAATCAAGGTTGGAGATTTGCCTTGGATAAAGTGGATGGAAAGAGATTAAAAGGTGGATTTTGGAGGGATGTGAAATTTTTCCCCATGCCCAAAGTACCAGTCACATACAAATCAAAGCCATTCCTTTGACCCATGTACACTTTAGGAACTTGTGCAAGATTTAGCTTGATTAATTATGCTTTGGAATGTGTAAATGGGTATGGAAGGTTAATGGTTTGATTTTGAGAACTAATGAAAGTTTATAAAATAAAGAATTACATAAATATGAGAATTTATTTAATTTTTGGAATGGGATGAGATGAACTTAGATAGATAAATATGTAAATTTATTTATCAAAGGTTGGACTTGTTGACCTATTTTCCTCTACCCAGAGTTAATTAGTTCACCTTGCATTTTCCTTGAAAATCCTTTAGGAAATCACCCCAAAAGGTTTGAATCCTTCAAATACTCATGTTGTGCCTTGCAAAAAATCCTAAAAGTCTCACCTTGAGAATCTTTGCAGAAAAACCCAGAAATCTTTTGTCTTCAAGTGCTTTCCATCACAGATAAATCTCAATTTTATACATAGTATTTGTATATGCATTTTTGAATGTATGTTTGCATGTACATTCGCCATTGTATGTTTGCAATATACAAAGGAAAAGATGCAAGCCAAAGATACAAGGGCCATATACAAAGGAGAATGTATATCATCAAATATGCAAAGGTCAATGTATAAAAGGGTTCATCGGTGTGAGGATGTTCATCAGCAGCTAAGTCCTAGCTCTATTTGATGGCTGAAAAACATACAATCGAATATACAAAGGGGGACATGAAAGGAAAAGGGATACAAGGATACATCGGCAACATACAAGTCAAAGATACAAAGTCAAATGTACATCGGCAGGATGCAATAGTGGCTTGTATATGCGATTATATCCTTGTATATACAATCGCACATACAAAGGATAACATGCATAGGAAAATGTACATCAAGCATATACAAGGGGAAATGTATATCGCCGATGTACATCAGTGCAACATACAAGACCGAAGATGCAAAGAAAGGATGCAAGGAAAATGAACATCAGTGATATACATTGGTCGTTGTATGTTCACAGATACAAAGAACACATACAAAGTAAATATACAAAGACAAATGTGCATCGGGTCAGAGGTAAGATACAAAAGGTGGGGGCCACCAAATGTATGTATAAGCAATTGTATCTTTGTACATACAATTGCATATACAAAGCGAATATGCATTCCCAAGATACAAAGCCTAGAACCGAAAGGAGCATACATTCTGTTTGATAAATGCAAAGGTCTGATTGTATGTATGCATGTTTTGCTTGTATATTGGCATTGTATGTACCGATATATAAAGGAGAAAGATACAAGCCGGACCCGACTGTGAAATTAGGCATGGCGGATAATCATTCGGAGTCCGTGGCTTGTATATTGGCATTGTATGTGCCAATATACAAAGGAACAAATACAAATCCTGGGGCCCACCAAGTGCACATACAAAAGAAAAGGTACAAGTTCAAATGCATGTTTGTACGCAAGGTTTGTATGCATGTTTTCCTTTGTATATTTGGCATCATATGTTCAAACATACAAAGGGTCATGTATATGCGATATACAAAGGTTACATGCATATGCCGAAGTAAAGTGTTTGCAATGTATAAGGGTTCAGCTTGCATGTTTTGCTTGTATATTTCGCATTGTATATGCGATATACAAGGCAAAGATAAAAAGGCAATATGCAAGCTAGACCCGACACAAGTCAATTTTGACAAAATTCAAAGGCTCAGGACCGTGGCTTGTATATTTTGCATTTCATATTGCGACATTCAAAGGAGACATACAAAGGAGAAAGATACAAGGTGGATCCAACTGAAGAATCAAAGACAGTGGATGATCTTTTCAGGTCCGTGCATTGTATGTATATTTGCAATTGTATGTTTGCATATGCAATCCGATATACAAAGAGTCAGATATGCAAGGGAATTTTGGCGAGACATTGCACATTGGCGGCTCTATTTTAGATCATTCCGACCGCCGATAGGAAGATACAGTTTTTCAGTGATGGGCCCCAAACTTCATTTCAGCGACAAACCAAGTGGTGCCACATGTCAGGAGTGATACAAAGGCCGTTTCAAAAGACAAATCCCATGCTTGCATGTTAGCATATACAAAGCGATTTGAATATGCAAAAGGCAAAAAAGGGGAGATTGTATGAATGCATAAGGTGAACCTAAGAATGCAGTGGAAATTGTATATACAATGGCGTAATATAGCAATATACAAGCATAGATGCAAAGCAATATATACAGACAGTTGACCGAAACTTTAACTGCCTGTATCTTCCACGTCCTAGTGAATTTTGACATGATTCAAAAGGAAAAAGTGCTTGTTTGTGCCTCCTCATTCATTTGGCAAGGTTTATATAGGTTTTATTCTCACTTTCAATTTTGGATCTAGATTTGCATGTTTTGACGATTGGACATTTCAGCGACCATTTTTGGGCAAGATGCAGATATTTGTTGCATTCATTGTTGCAAGAGGATGTTCAGTAGCTCACATTGATGACCAGAAATATCTCTCCACCACTTTATTTTAGATATTTCATATATTCATTGTTGAAGATAGACACGGAAGTTACTCGCATTCAATGCCCAAATATCTTCCACCGTTTTAAGGGTGAAGGTCAATGATCCGGCTGCTTGCATTAAAGACTTAGAATATCTCCCACCTGCCCTTGTTCCAGATATTTCCACACCATAACTTCTGCAGGTGGACGTCCCTTCAGGTAGATATTTTCTGATACAGCTCATGGGGTGAATTTTTTAACCGACTTAGGTCAAATTGGAATGCTATACATACATTGGATGAGATGTAACAAAGGTTGGAAATTTTTTTGGCTTTCAAGCTTTCTGTTTCCAAACAGAGCTTTCTGCTACTGTAACTGTGCCTTCTCATTGAATATATGCAAGTCATTTTACCTCTTTTTACTGATTTTCTAGTTTAGTGTGAACTTGCATATGGTTGTCTGTGAACATTTTGTTCCTCTCAACCTTCTTGTTCCTCACCTCTGCTAAAAATCATTTGAATCTGTGTATGTCTACTTGTTGTATCTGGTTATTTTGTGTATTTTCTTAGTTCTATGAAACTTTCTTTTAATCAGTTTGGTGCATCACCCTTACTTTCAGTTTTTCTTGTTTTCATCTTTCATTAAAAAGAATTTTTTCTCCCTTTCCCTCTGAAGATTTAGTAGTTTCAGGTGATAACCAGTCAAGGAAGCTGGCCTTCTCCAGAGGTCTGATGTCATTTCGCAAGGTCCCACACTTTGAGATCATTCCCATGTTTCTCCAAATTGCTAAAGTTTCACAACTGCAGCAAGGGTTTAAATCTGGGTGATAACAACTTTGGCATGCCCGGTGGGACACTACTTAAGAGTTAGAGAAACAATTAAATACTATCTTTTATTGTTGGTTTTGATGTGCAGCCAGTAATTTTTAGACCTGTAAGAGGTCAAAACCTACATATCTGGTGACTCATACAAAGGAAAGACAAGCAGATCAATTATGTTGTTACATTGAGAAAGATTCAAACTTGAGTTCATTTGATTACTTGCAGCTGTCACCACCTAGATGACAAAGGAGAGCTATAGCAAGGACTCCAGTTTCTAAAAGGATACAATCAACTCCTCCAAGTTTCAAACCCGTAACATCTGTAGTCCCTGTATCAACTCAAGAAAACCTACCTCCAGCTATTCAAATGGCAAGGAATCAGCCATTTGTGGCTTTGGATGGGAGCAACCCATTGAACTTAATAGTACATGATGTTATACCCATGGCAGCTTTGAAGAGTCTGCCTTATTTCATAGGGGAGAATCAAACTACCCTAATTGAGCACATTAGAGATGTAGCTTCTTTATGTGGAGTTCATCATGTCACCTAGGAAAATGTAGCCATCAGGATGCTGGCTACCTCTTTTAAAGGAAAGGCATTATAATGGTTCATGAATTTACCAGTGCAAACCATTGGAACCTGGGATGATCTAGGTGATAAGTTAAACAAGTAATTTCAAGATAAATCAGACAACTTGTCACTGGTTGAACAGATGACTACAATAAAGAGAGCTCCTCAGGAGCAAATGATGGATTTCAACTTCAGATTCCAGAAGACATGGGACAAAATTCCTATCACGGTAAGGCCTCCATCAGAATATGCATTCTTGTATTTTTTGAAAGCTTTAAATAGTGATATTTTAGTAATGATTCAGTCATTGGGAAGTACAAGCCTACCTGATGCATATGAAATAGCTATTAGAGTAGAAAACAACCTGATTCAGGTTGCTAAAATAGCTCCTTGACCACCAGTACCCATCTTCCCCAAGATTCAAGCTTTAATGCCATTGTCAATCCCATATTTTGCCCTTTTACCTGCTACTGCAGCATTGCCAAGTACTGCCAATTCTGAAACTGCTGCTTCTAGCTCATCACTAGAGTTAAAAGATATTAAAAATAGCCAACAAAAAATAAAGAACATCCTATAAACTTTTGGGAATGAGTTAGTAAACATCAAAAAGTAGCAGTCTCAGAACAGACAGCCCTATCAGCAACCTAGTCAAGGGCAAAAATTAGCCTTATCAAGGGTAAAATAATCCTTACCAGGCCAAGAGGCTCCATATCAAAGCAATTATCAGGGTACCAGGCAGAATGTGAACCAGAGGCCTTTTCATCCTTACAATCTGGCACCCATTAATGCAGTTAGGGACCTTGTCCCTATTTAGAATAACCTTGCTGTAGAGTATGAATGGTGTTATCCATGCAATCAACCACACAGTCAGGCAGCCTGCTCAAATGGGGTGATAAATGAGGCTCTGATGGTGCATAATGTTGCAGTCTCATAGCCAAACACACCTAATGAAGGGGTTGTACAACAGCAGGAGAAACCTCAGAATGATTCTGCCTTCATAAATTGGCAGGAAGGTGAATTATGTGGTATAAACAACAATAATACTCTAGTTGTAGCAAATACAAGAGCCAAGAAGAGGGGTTATGAGATAGATCAAGTAGCAAATAAAGGAAAAGGACCTACTGACACTTCTACATCCTAGATTCCCCACATTTTATAAAGGAATACTTCAGCAACAGCAAGGGAACAACCTCATTTTCAGGTTGATATTATTGCTACAAAATCATATCAGAAGGTACATGTCACTCCACCTTTCAATATTATTGAAAATATGAAGAAGATGAATGTGACAATGTCTATGTGGGATTCTCTAACCATCCCAGGCCAAAAGGACATGTTGCAATTTGCCTTGTCTGATTTAAAAGTGCTCAAAGATACAACTATTGACCCAACTAGGGTTGTCCTTACCAATTCATCTCAGGACAACAGCAAACAACCAAACAAAAATACTAAACAACTCCCATTTTACATGCCTTTGATAATTGGAGACAAGTTGGTACATAACTGCATGGTGGATAGTGGTGCAAGTAGTTTTGTGATGCCAAAGCAGATTATAGATCAATTAGGGCTGAAATACCAACCCCTTGAGAAGGGTGTACTCCAGCTAGATGGCACAGCTGTTAATACTGTAGGTGTGATAAAAGACCTAGGTCTCACCTTGCATACTTGCCCAAATGTTTCCATTTCCCAAGAGGTGTTCATCATAGATTTGCCTCCCTATTTTGCCATGTGTTTATCAAGAGAGTTCGCAGCCAAAATAGAAGGATATTTATCCTTGGACTGATCCCACATGTTTTTCAGGACCAGATATGGCACAAAGGTGACCCTAAGATCTGAATTACTTGCTACACATCACATAGAGCCTTATGTACCAAGTGATGTTAATGCAAATTGCATTATTTATGATAACCCTGAACTTGTTGCGGCTCAAGAACTACAAGCCAAAAGTATACTAGAAGTACTATTAAGGGAGTGGGCCTCGAAAAATATTGTAGATGATCCTGAGGGGCACATCCAAGAAACTGGTATGGGGGTTTACATACTGCATGAGCCTGAAACAGCAATTCCAAGCCTTGTAAAGGATGCAGAACAACAGAAAGAGTAGCAAGAAGAAGTATGGAAAATGTACTTTGATGGCTCTAGGAACAAGAATGGATCTAGTGGTGGTGCAATGCTTGTGTCTCCACAAGGTGAAAGATATTATTCTTCTTTCTATTTTGCTTTTTCATGTACAAATAACACTGCTGAGTATGAGGGATTGATCGAAGGTTTGTAGTGGGTAAGAAAGAGGAAAATTCACTATTTGCAAGTATATGGTGATAGTGAATGCATTGTAAATCAAGTGAGAGGGACGCATGTTACAAAAAATGATGTTTTGAAATGCTACAAGCATAGGGTATGGGATATGATTGAAGAGTTTGATGCTTTCAATCTGATCTCTATTCCAAGAAGTTAGAACTATCATGTAGATAGGTTAGCTGCAATTGGGGCTCAGTTTGACATCCCCAGTGATATTCAAAGAGAGAAGGTATAGCCTCATGTGAAAATAGTTGATAGGCCCTCTATCCCTGATAATAATATTCATTGGCAGGTTTTTGAGAGTGATGAGTAGATCCTACATTTCTTGTTAGAGGAGGATGAGTTTTCTATGATGAATCAGGATAAACTCAAACAACAATATGGCAATGATCAAATTGTTTAGTTAAGGACAAATAAGTTGCCCAAAGGGTTAGTATCCTTGGAATCCATTTTTGGGACTGATGATCAGCTGAAGAAGACCAAAACCAGCATGCAGGTCAAAGAGGAACATTACGAGGAGCTAGAAATTTCAAGCGTAAGCTTCTCAAAATTGGTAAAATTTGTTTGTCTAAGGATAGGAGAGCCTTTATTGCTCTTTGTGAAGAGTTTGAAGATGTGTTTGCTTAGGATTATTTAAACCTAAAAGGGTTTGACCCTCATATTGCCTAGCATACCATAGAGTTAGAACCAAGTACAAAACCTGTGAGGTAGAAACAAAGGCATTTAAAGCCAAAACTTGAGCCTTTGATGATTAAAGCGTTAACCAAGCTGATCAAGGAAAGATCATTTTCTTAATCAAGCATACTTCTTGGGTCTCCAACCTTGTCCTTGTGAGAAAAAAGAATGGGGAGATTAGGTTGTGTGTCGACTTCAAAGACCTCAATAGAGCCTCCCTAAAAGACCACTGCCCACTGCCCTCAATGGAGCAAATTCTGTAAGTAGTGGCTGGTTCTAAAAGATTCTCCTTGCTTGACAGATATTCCAGTTATAATCAAGTGTTAGTCAAGGAGAAAGATCAATTTAAAACTACTTTCACCACCAAATGGGGCACCATGGCCTACAAAAGGATGCCTTTTGGTCTCTCAAATGCTGGCTCTACTTTTCATAGGGCTATGGATATGGATTTAAAGGGTTTGTTGTATAAATTGGTGTTGGTGTACCTTGATGACATCACAATTTTTTTCTAAAAATGTAGCTAAACATATATCCCACCTGAGCCTTTGAGAGATGCAAAGAGTTTGGGATATCTCTTAATCCCAAGAAATGCAATTTTGATGTGCATGAAGGCAAGTTGTTAGGGCACGTTCTATCGAAGGAGGGCATTACCATTGATGCAGAAAGAGTAAGGGCTATTTTGGAGCTGCCTTTACCCAGTCACAAGAAAGGACTCCAAAGTTTTATTGGCAGAATTAATTTTCTATGAAGATTTATACCTGACATTGCAAATCTATTGAAGCCATAGACCTCTATGCTAAAGAAAAATATAGTTTTTAGTTGGACAAAAGAGGCCAAACTCAGCTTTGAGTCCATAAAAGAAACGTTATCAGCTACACCAACTCTAGTAAATCCTAATTTCTCTAAAGATTTTATCTTGTATGCTTATGGTGGTCTAGATACAATCTCTATGATTCTGGTACAGCAGCAAAGTGACAGCTTTGAATAGCCAATCGCTTTCTTTAGTCAGGGGCTAGAGGAGTATGAGCAGAGGTATAGCTTCATTGAAAAACATGTCCTTGTAGTGGTAAGGAGTCTCAAGAAGTTTAGGCATCTTATTTCTAATAATAAGATATATTTGATGGTTGCTCACCCTAGCGTTAAAGAGTTCCTGTTAGGTAAGGATGTAAATGAGAAAAGGGCTAGTTGGATCACCAAAGTCATGGAATATGATGTGGATATCAAGATAACCAAGTTGGTCAGAGGTAGAGGACTCAATGAACAACTTGATACCAATTTTGAGAATGAAATAGAAAAAGAAGAGGAGGTGCCTCTGACCATTGAAGAGGCACATCAAGATGATACAACAGTGGGCACAAGTTGGGTTAATAACATGAATCAATTTTTGCAAACTGGTAAATGTCCAGTAGGTTTAGATAGAACCAAGAGAAGGTATTTTAGACTGCAGTCCATTCCATATGTTTTAATAGGTGGCATCCTTTTCAGAAAAGATTTTAATGTTGTATTGTTAAGATGCATTGATAATGATTAGGCTGACAAGGTGCTACATGAGTTTCATGATGGAACAGTAAGGGGTCATTTTTCTCCAAAGACAATTGCTTAGAAAATAATGAGAGTTGGATATTACTAGACCAGTTTATTCAAGGATGCCCATGCATGGGCTAGAAAATGTGTAAAATGTACCATTTTTGCAGGCAAAGAAAGGTTGCCAGCTTTACCTCTATAGCCAGTTCAAGTAGAACAACCCTTCATGAGATGGGGCATTGATTTTGTAGGTCCCATTAACCCACCATCAAGTGTAGGCCACAGGTGGATACTTACAGCTACATACTATTTCACAAGGTGGACTGAAGCAGTGGCTCTAAAGGAATCCAATGAAAATACTGTTTTGAATTTTTACCAAGATTTGATATCCAGATTTGGGGTGCTTGAGTCAATTATCTCAGACAATGCTTTAGCCTTTGTTGGATTAAAGATAACTGACTGGGCTATTAAGAATGGGATCTATTTGAATACTTCATCAAATTATTACCCACAAGGTAATGGTTTGGCTGAATCTACAAATAAGAGCCTCATAAGGATTGTTAAAGATCAATAGAGGACAACCAGATGACCTAGCACACTAATCTGAAATATGCCTTGTGGGCAGACAGAATAACTCCCAAGAGGTCTATTGGTAACTTCCCATATATGATAGTTTATGGGAAAGAGGCAAGATTGCCTATATCTATGGAGCTACCAGCACTTGATATCATGAATTAGCTGGAGGTATTTTAAGAAGAAGATCCCATGGCTATCAGATATGCTCAACTTATGGAGCTTGAAGAAATCAAACATAAGGCTATGAAAACTATGGAGTATCATTAGCTTCAAACCAAAAGAAATTTTGATCAGAAGGACACTCCCAGAATTTTTAGGGAGGGTGATATGGTGCTCAAATGGGATGAGTTGAAAAGCAGACCAGGAAAGCACTCCAAGTTTGACAACATGTGGAGTGGTCCATTTATCATTACTGAATTCAAGGAACACAATGCAATTTAGTTATCAAGCATGGATGGCCAAAATTTGCCTATCCTAGTCAATGGGATACACCTAAAGAGGTGTTTTGAGGTATGAGTGCCTTGTAAATTAGTAGATTAGATTTATTGCTTTCAATAAGTGCTATTGTACAATAGTTTATATCCCTTTTTGTTTTCCCTGAGTGTTGTCTAGCAAGTTGGAGGGGTTACCTTTAGCATTTTTGTCTTGGTTTGATCTTCCAAGTGTTCTTCATTGCTGCTATACTGAGTTGCTAAAGTCAAGATTGTTTGTCAAGGTATATTTTTAGTCTCTGTGTGACTCCATGCCCAATGGATGCTTAGGGCCACTGATCTAATTGTTTAGCAGGCAAACATCCCATAGAAGTTGCCAAATTGTTGACCTATTTTCCTCTACCCAGAGTTAAATAGTTCACCTTGCATTTTCCTTGAAAATCCTTTAGGAAATCACCCCAAAAGGCTTGAATCCTTCAAATACTCATGATGTACCTTGCAAATATCCTAAAAGTCTCACCTTGAGAATATTTGCAGAAAACCCAGAGAAACCTAGAAATCTTTTGTCTTCAAGTGCTTTTAATTGCAGATAAATCTCAATTTTATACTTAGTATTTGTATATACATTTTTGAATGTATGTTTGCATGTACATTTGCCATTGTATGTTTGCAATAGACAAAGGAAAAGATGCAAGCAAAAGATACAAGGGCCATATACAAAGGAGAATGTATATCGGCAAATATGCAAGGGTCAATGTATAAAGGGTTCATCAGCGTGAGGATGTTCATCGGCAACTAAGTCCTAGCTCTTTGCGATGGCCGACAAACATACAATCGAATATACAAAGGGGGACATGCAAGGAAAAGGATACAAGGATACATCGGTGACATACAAGTCAAAGATACAAAGTCAAATGTACATCGGCAAGATGCAACAGTGGATTGTATATGTGATTGTATCTTTGTATATACAATTGCACATACAAAGGATAACATGCATAGGAAAATGTACATCAAGCATATACAAGGGGCAATGTATATCATCGATGTACATTAGTGGGACATACAAGACCGAAGATGCAAAGAAAGGATGCAAGGAAAATGAACATTGACGATATATATTGGTCGTTGTATGTTCGGAGATACAAAGAACACATACAAAGTAAATATACAAAGACAAATGTGCATCGAGTCAGAGGCAAGATACAAAAGGTGGGGGCCACCAAATGTATGTATATGCAATTGTATCTTTGTACATACAATCACATATACAAAGCAAATATGCATTCCTGATATACAAAGCCTAGAACCGAAAGGAGCATACATTTTGTTTGATAAATACAAAGGTCAGATTGTATGTATGCATGTTTTGCTTGTATATTGGCATTGTATGTGCCGATATACAAAGGAGAAAGATACAAGCTGAACCCGACTACGGAATTAGGCATGGCAGATAATCATTTGGAGTCTGTGGATTGTATATTGGCATTGTATGTGCCAATATATAAAGGAACAAGTACAAAGCCTAGGGCCCCCCGAGCGCACATACAAAAGAAAAGGTACAAGTTCAGATGCATGTTTATACGCAAGGTTTGTATGCATGTTTTCCTTTGTATATTTGGCGTCGTATGTTCAAACATATAAAGGGTCATGTATATGCGATATACAAAGGTTCCATGCATATGCCAGAGTAAAGTGCTTGCAATGTATAAGGGTTCGGCTTGCATGTTTTGCTTGTATATTTCACATTGTATATGCGATATACAAGGCAAAGATACAAAGGCAATATGCAAGCCGGACCTAACCCATAAGTCAATTTTGACAAAATTCAAAGGTTTAGGTCTATGGCTTGTATATTTTGCATTGCATATTGAGACATTCAAAGGAGACATACAAAGGAGAAAGATACAAGGTGGATCTGACTGAAGAATCAAAGACGGTGGATGATCTTTTCAGGTCTACGCATTGTATGTATATTTGTGATTGTATGTTTGCATATGCAATCTAATATACAAAGAGTCAGATATGCAAGGGAATTTCAGTGAGACATTGCACATCGGTAGCTCTATTTTAGATCATTCTGAACACCGATAGGAAGATGTAGTTTTTTAGCAATGGGCCCCAAACTTCATTTTAGAGACGAACTAGGTGGTGCCACATGTCAAGAGCGATACAAAGGCCGTTTCAAAAGACAAAGCCCGCGCTTGCATGTTGGCATATACAAAGCGATTTGAATATGCAAAAGGAAAAAAATGGGAGATTGTATGAATGCATAAGGTAAACCTAAGAATGCAATGGCCATTGTATATACAATGGCATAATATAGCAATATACAAGCACAGATGCAAAGTGATATATACAGATAGTTGACCAAAACTTTGATCGCCTATATCTTCCACATCCTGGCGAATTTCGACATGATTCAAAAAGCAAAAATTCTTACTTTTGCCTCCTCTTTCATTTGGCGGGGTATATACAGTGTTTATTCTCACTTTAAATTTTGGATCTAGATTTGCATGTTTTGACAATTGGATGTTTCAGCGACCATTTTTGGGAAAGATACAGATATTTGTTGCATTCATTGTTGTAGGAGGATGTTCAGTAGCTCACATTGATGACCATAAATATCTCTCCACCACTTTGTTTTAGATATTTCATATATTCATTGTTGATGATAGACACAGAAGTTGCTCGTATTTAATGCCCAAATATCTTCCACTGTTTTAGGGGTGAAGGTCGATGATCCAGCTACTTGCATTAAAGACTCTGAATATCTCCAACCTGCCCCTGTTCTAGATATTTCCACACCATAACTTCTGCAGGTGGACATCCCTTCAGGCAGATATTTTTGATACAGCTCATGGAAGTGAATTTTTAACCAACTTAGGTCAGATTGGAATGCTATATATACATTGGATGAGATGTAATAAAGGTTGGAAATTTTTTTGGCTTTCAAGCTTTCTGTTTCCAAATAGAACTTTTTGCTATTGTAACTATGCCTTCTTATTGAATATATGCAAGTCATTTTACCTATTTTTACTGATTTTCTAGTTTAGTGTGAACTTGCATATGGTTGTCTATGAACATTATGTTCCTCTCAACCTTCTTGTTCCTCACCTCTGCTAAAAATCATTTGAATCTATGCATGTCTACTTGTTGCATCTAGTTATTTTGTGCATTTTCTCAGTTCTATGAAAGTTTCTTTTAATCAATCTGGTGCATAACCCTTACTTTCAATTTTTCCTGTTTTAATCTTTCATTAAAAAGCATTCTTTCTCCCTTTCCCTCTAAAGATTTAGCAGTTTTAGGTGATAACCAGTCAAGGAAGCTGGCCTTCTCTGGAGGTCTGATCTCATTTCGCAAGGTCCCACACTTCAAGATCATTCCCATGTTTCTCCAAATTGCTAAAGTTTCACAACTATAGCAAGGGTGCAAATCTGGGTGATAACAAGACTATAGATGAAGGATTTATTAATTAAATAAACAGTCTTGATTTTTTTAATTAATGTTCAAGTAATAATGGATGAATAGTAAATTAATTAATTAAAATATTTAATTAATTTCAGAAGGAAAATTGGGATAATTAATCAAATAGATAAGATTTAATCAATTAATTATAAAGGAACTATCGAGTGATGACCTAATGATGAATGTAATGGTGATGAGATGATTTCATGTGTCTACAATAATGATCACTTAAAAAGAACATAATGGTCACAAGTAGACTCCTAAAATATAAATAAATGATTAAAGTCATAAAAATTAACAAATTGTGAAAATTATATAAATACCTAGAACACAATTGACAACTAAAACTCCTAAGAGAACAAAAAGTATGTAATTTTATTGAAGAATTATTGATTTCCAATGCAAATCAATCATTTGTAGTGATATAAAACAAAAGAATCTCATATAATTTTATAGAAAATATGTAGAAGCTATGTGCAAAAAAATAATGGGACCAAATCATGGGTATCATTTTTTTCCCAATTTTGAAGATTTTTAGGCTTTTAATAACACACTCGTGTTATATAATGTAAGCACATTATATAACATGCTTGTGTTATTTATTTAAAAATTACTCCCATCCCTTTATATTAGAATATTCTTGGATGATGAGCCTAGGGGTTGGACTTCTATTTTGCCTCTTAGAAATGTGTTTTTCATATTAAATAGCATTTTTAACTTCAACATCATTAGATTGATTTGTTTTACAACAATACTTGAGAAAATTACCACCAAAATGTTGCTCTTCATCTTAGCTTTCTAACTATACAATTTTTTTCTAGTTTTTGATAGGTAAATCACAATCTTGGGTACTACACTTTGTATTATAGTAAACCAAAAAATATTACATCATTTTCTACTATTATGGATTGCAACAAAAACCTAGATAAATATATTGTATAGGGCAGTAGAAAAACCTTATTATGTTATTTGCCTACTATCTATCTCCTATACACTTCCTATCAACTTATATCATATATAAACAATATAAGTATTAAGTAGAAGAAAAAAATTATTTAACAATCACAATAAAGAGTAACATTTCTACCGCATTATCAGAAACATCTGAGATGAGCATGCTTAACCAAGAAATATTTCCAGTCACCACTAGCCCCATAACTTTTTTTATAAACTCCATTCCTCTCAAAACCTTCCTTCTCCTTTGAGCCTTAGTCTATGACAAGCTTGTGATAATGAATTTTATCCATAGCTCACTAACCACACCATTATTTACTACTAGTGTTTCATCCAACAATCGTATCCCTATGTCCATAAACAACTACTAAAATAAAGTCATCCAAGCCACCAAGGAATTGGCTTTTGATTAGGGTGTTGACCATTTTCTCTATTAGCTCCTTAGCCTCACCAAGAATAAACAAATCTACCACAAACATTAAATATATACCTATGTCAACCTAATAGTGATCATCTAAGACCACAAATTCCTACCCTAAGACCCACTAGCTTACATAAAGAAGAAAATCACTCTGCATTTTAAACACCCTCTTCAACCTTTTCACATAAATACTACCCAAAAAGGCCATTTTTTCTTAGCTACATACTAATCACATATGTGAATCTATTGCTCTATTCAAAGATACAAAGGGCTTGGTTTCTTTAATGGAGGAGCTTCTCAATTTATGGATAAACTCACCACACTCCATAATTATTCTCTCTATCTTATGGGTTACATTGAAATCCTCAAGATGGAAAATTTCCTACCTTAGCATGAGTTAAATCTCACATTTTGTTGACATGTTAAATCACCAACTATGATACCTTCATGGGTTACTCTCTAATTATTATTCCCCATTAATGCTTGGATGTTTCAATAATTCCTTAGTTGATGGCTCTTTCAATCCTCAATGAACAATCCAATTTATGTTTTAAATTTGGCCAAGGATCGGCCTTCGAGTCTTCATTCATATTTATTGAACAAGTAGTATGATTTTTTTTCTATTTTGAATAATTTAACATACTTATTTTTATTGTATTTTACTAATCACTTCATCTTCCTTAGATACACACGTATTGATTTTTATTTATAATTTTTTATCTTCTTAGAAAAATTATATATATATATATAGGATTATTCTACACTTTATTCTTTACACATTCAAAAATTATAATTTAATTGTTTTTGTGCAAGTTACATGATGTGTATGTTTAGTGATGTAGTTTTAAGGATGAATTCACTTTAAAAAACTATTTAAACAATATTCAATATAAAAAATTACAAAATACACAACTTGTAGTGCTCAGTCTTGCTTATATTTCTACCAACCAATTTTTAAAAATACCTAACAAAAAAAAGAGGCACACACCAGATACTATGTTATATTTTAATGATTTAAATAGGAACATTTTTGTGTGTTCTTAGAATTTCACCCTCTTAATCTTCACTAAAGCCTTAGTAGTTTAAAACCTAGATTCAAAGTATTATAATTCTTGTTCTTATCATATCTTCAAGTTTTGAGTGTATGCATCTTGAATTACTCATCCAAGTTTAAGTTTAGTTGATTTCAAGGAAAATGTGACCAAATTTGACCCCCTTTTGGCCCCCATTTCTATGCACTTACCTGCCAACTTTGAGGTGAAATATATCATTTTGCACACTAGTCATTGAATTAGGGAGAAATAGGTCAAAGTGGGTCCAAAATTAAAGGGA